>JAWRVF010000092.1:247500-760233 GCA_036785485.1 Physcomitrellopsis africana | reverse complement strand
CAAAAAAATCTCAAAGTTGTTCAAAATCGGTGATCCTTTTTCAAATAGAGGAGCAAACCACGATAGAGCTTGTCCCGTAAGCAAAGTTCCAACCAATCCAACGCGTGATTCCTCCGTCGGATAACGTTTGGATTGTAGAGCTATTATTAACTTGATTTGATTGATGAAACCTCGAAACTTGGAGCGTGTGCCATCAAACTTGTCTGGAAGGCTAATTCAAGGTTCCTTTCGTTGTGGAAGTAATAGTTCTCGTTGAACCACAAGTAAAGTTGCTTCTTCTGGTGTAGAAGCTTGAGGTTGATGAAGCCCAGATTGTGCTATTCCGGATGCTCCATCATTATGAAGTCTTGCAAAGACTCCTTCCATCATCGTAGTTCTGTGTGATAACGTAGCAAGAGCATTCATAATGGCGTCCATCTTGGACTCCAAACTTTCACTCATATTAATGTCTTGACCTCCAACCATTCTAAGAGAAAAAAAGTAATTGTTTCTACAAGGAGGAAATATTGGTTTAGAAGAGGGTACTCCGCAACCTCTAAAATGCCTTAAGACCTTCAAAAAGAGGGATAATCCACTCTCTCCAAGAAGAATAAGACTCCAATATTATGACAAAAAAGATATCAGTTTAGAGGAGGGTAATCCGCAACCTCTAAAATACTAGTATACCTTCAAGAAGAGGGATAATCCCTGCCGCTCCAGCGAAGAGTAACTGATATCAAGGTGAGGAAATCTCGATAAGCTGTCATGAATGAGAATATGAACTTGAAGTTTAAGCGAAGTTCAAAAATGGCGGCTGGATTAATCAGATGAGTACAAAAACATCACCAAAGAGGTGAGTTAGAGCTCCAAGAGATGTGTTGTCGAGACTGAAGAACTCTTCAGCCTCGACTCCAATATATACTCCTACCTAGGAAGCTTCTCAAGCAGCTTCCTCCAACTAGGGAGCTTCTCAAGCAACTTCTACTAACTAGGAAGATATTAGAAGGCTTTGGAAGGTTTTAAAGAGTTTTAGGAAACTTCTAAAATATTCTAGAAGGTTCTAATAAGTATGTCCTTGACAGATATATAATAGATCAAATAAATTAGGAAAGTTATGTTGCCATCAAGTAAATATTAAAAAAGACCTTGTAAAAAGTTTTAAGAGTTTTATAAATGTTTTTTGAGCTTCATTGCTAATTTATTAATTTTATGGATTTATTATGAATTATTTTTTGTATTGGTCTAATAAATTTATTCTATTATGCACTAAATTTATATAAATTTAATATTATAGAATATTTGATGAATTTAATAATGAATATTCAAAAGTATTGGAATAATATATAAATTAGGCTAGGTTATCTAAAATCCATTTCTATTACTTTTTGCTATGATATAGATAATAAGCCTCTCAGTTCTAAAGAATGCTTTATGTGACACAAAAAAATAAAAAAACAAAAAAAAAAAACTTATAGATTTTGTGATAAAAATAAATATCACATTTAATATATTTATTTATCAAAAAATTCTAATAATAAATAATAAAAAATATTTTTAATATAAAAAAATCATTGAAGTTTATAAAATATAAAATTTTATAAAAGTATAGATAATCTTTTAGAGGATACAATTCTACTAGTAACAATTCCTTTAATTTTTTAATTTTTTTATTATTAATCTTTACTTATAAAAAATTGTAATAATTTAATCACATATATTTATAAAAATAAATTAATATTAATTTTATATAAATATAAAATTTAAATAGAAAGATCAATTTGTAATAAAGTAATATATTTCCATTAAAATACCATAGTTTTTTAAAAAGAAGGATAATTTTCTACCTTTCAAAATAATTCCATAAAAATATTCAAAAAAATAAAATAAAATAAAATAAAAATCTACAATTTAAAAAAAAAAAAATCTTAATTTCTTTTTTTTTTTTTTTTTTTTTTTTTTTACTTTCTTATTTTTATTATAGTAATGAGGTCCTATAAAAGCATTTAGGAGAAATACTAAGATATATAGAATATTTTATAAGTTTAAAAGATCTTCTACTAAAATTTGTTAGATTATGAAAAAAAAAAAAAAAAAAAAGTTAATGGATATAAAAGGTTTTAAAAGCTTTTAAAAGAGTAGAACTTTCAAATACATCATAGTTCTCTTTATTGTTGTTTAATGTTTTAGATCAAGTTTAGATATGTGTTGACTTATAATACTCACTATACTTTCAAGATTCACTCTTTTGGCTACTATTGAATATATAAATAAATCTTCTATTGCCATATATATAACACCTTTTATTTCACTTTCTACTTACACAAATTCTTTCTTTGATACTTTTATCAACTTTAAATTGATTTTAAGTGGGATATAAATAGATTTATATTCTTTAATACTAAAGTGTTTTAATACCTTTACAATGTATTTGCTTTAATTCATTACAGATGTATTTGATACAATCTTCTACAAACACAATTCCTAAATAATAGTACAACTCTCTTGGGTCACTTATTTCATGTTTCTTTTATAGTTTTGAATTCATCCATTCTATCTTATATTCAATTGATGATGTGCAAATTGTCTTTTCTTAGAGATATGGCTATTATATCCTCATTTGATACTTTTATAAAGCATCTATCTATATCTAATATATAAAAAATAAAAATCACAATACAACTTTTAATTAATTTTTTTTATAAAATATAAAAAATAATTATTTATTTTAAATATAAATAGATATTTATAAAATTAATTAACTACATAGTAAAATTAGGTTATACCAGATAGATTGTATTGGTATAAAATATTAATATAAATAATATCTTTTTTTAAATTTATATTTATATTTTTAGAGCTAAGATTAAAGATAAAAATAATTTATAATCAACATACATTTAAAATCTTATAGGATAATTTTTTAAATTTATAAGTAAATTATATTTATAAAAATATAATTATATTAATTTTATATTAAGATTCTAGATGTTTCTTCTATGTAATTAAAATGTTGGACTATCAATTAAATCTCAAGCAAATAAATCTTATGTAAGTTAGTACTCTTGTAGAAATCTATCAAAATACAAAGTTTAATTTAGATGAGCCAATTACATTTGTGACTATAATTCTAAAAAAATTAGAATATACAAATAAGTAAATAAAATCAATTTAATAATAAAAATAAATTTTTACAAAAATATTTTGGTACAAGTTTAAAAATCAAACAATTCTAATAAAATAAAATCACAAAAGATATTCTAAAAAATTATTGTTATAATTATGTTAAATTATAAAATAAAGAAAATTTATACATAAGAGAAAGCTATGTTTATTATAAAATCAAACCATATTTTAATTAAAGTTATATTAATATCTATAAATAATACTTATAATATCTTTAAAAATCAATAATTAATATTATTAACTACAATCAATATTCATTATAGTCAACCTTATTAAGTTCAACTTTATTAAAATCAACTTTAGATTATAATCAATCTATTTTATTGATTCCAATTTATACCACTAAAAATAACCTTGGATATAGCCAACTTTTATAATAAAATATTATACAATCACTATCAATCCTATTACAGAGGATGTTGATTATAAAAAGTGCACTTATGTATAGTATGTGCATACAATATAAATTGATTGACTATCTAGCAATCCACTTAATCACATATCTAAAGTCTTTTTTTTTTTTTTATTGATTGCTTGAAGTTGCATGATGTACAACAATATTTGAGCAACTACTATGTTATCTTTATGAATTTCAAGATCATTACTCTATTCTAAGTAGCTTAAAAAGGTTTGGCCACCAACTGCTCCATTTCTTATTCTAACCACCTACACCTCAACATCATTGTCTTCACTATTAATACCATATTTTATTCCATCTTCATTTTGTTCAGTAACCAAGGCCAAAATCTCCTGGTTTCAGAATTCATTAATGATTACTACATTCTTATCAACTTCAATGAATTCATCTATTATCATCAAACCATTGTCTTCTTGTTTCAAAATCTCATTGAGTAAAAATATAATATCTATGTGCACATTACAAAAATTATTGTTATCATACATATGAATATTATTGTTATCAATTACAACTATTTATAAAAGAAGGAGGATCCTTGTGTGCCTCTAATAATTTGTAATTGTTCTTTGATACATCTCTTTTTATACATCTCCAACCAATATTACTCCTTTATATAAATTAATCTTATATAAATTTATTGAGTCTTGATTATTTAGAAGATTATTAAATTTGGTTACAATATATTGAAGGTATAGTTTTTTATATTACACCTTGAAATTAGTAATGATCTCAACATTGCATGGCTGCAAGTGAATAGTAGTGTTAGATGACAAAAAATGCATTCAAATATGTAAAAACTTTGATATCTCTTTGTTGTTTTCAAAGTATGTAGTAGCATTATCACAAAACAAAAGAATATATTTTTTTTTTAATTTCACATCTTTTGATTGAATAATATAAGTTTTCTAAAAAAATCATTGAATTTATCTATATAATTGTATTATAAGGATGTTTCACTAGAAATTATCAATTGTCTTAATGTTTGAAATATTATGGATTCTTTAACTTTTCTATAAAAATTAGAAGTATTTTTTTTAATCCATCACTATTTATACCAAGTACCAAAATGATGCATCCTATTAGTTTTTTTTGTCTGTGTCTTTCATTAATAGTTACCAAAGTTTGATTTAAAGGCATACAATAATATAAGCCAATTTTATCAATGCTGAAGATATTACATAATACATAAGTAAGATGATGACATGCAGATGAAAGCCTATATTTCCAAAAATCTGATCTTGTTCATCTTATCTTCAACATGTTCATCTTGTGACTCAAACAATCCTTTTAATCTTGAGCTATAAAAGGAGTTGATACCTATATTGTAAAATCATGCTTGATGTTTTTGAGTAGTTTCAACTTGAAGATATTACTCTATCATTTTCTTTATATAAGAAATTATCTCTTATGACATTTCAAGAATAATGTTGTGGTGAGGTTTATGATCTATCAAACTATTCTAATCTTCTATACCATTAGAGGAGCTATCATCCTCCATTCTGGTATCTTGTAATTGTTGCAGCTAAGCTATTATCTCTAAGATAACTATACACATTCACACATACTACAAGCCTTATTAGAAATAAAAAAAATATATAATAATAGTAGTATATAAGATTAATACTAAAAATAGCCACTTTAATAAATAAGTGATAAATAGATTTATAAACTTACATATAAGAAGAGGCATCTAATGACAAGAAATGAAAGTATTAGATGGAGGCTTGGAAAAGAGTACCATATCCATGCAAATCAAGTAGTGTCATTTGAGCTACTTTTGCTTTAAAAGCTATCAAATGTGAATATATTTCCATGTTCAAAACTACCAATTCTATCTACAACATATTATATTATCCAGCAAAAGTCCCACATATGTCAGTTGTGTTTTTTTAGTATGCATTATCGAAGTTTGTATATAGTGGAGTTAAATTATTTTATTACAATCAACTCTCTTAGTTTTTACAATGGTTCAAATTATGGAGCAAATTGGAAAGGCTTGAGATATTTTTTCCAATCTTATTTAAGATTGGATGTAAGTTGTATGGACAATATAATAAAATGTTAAAAGGTCAAAGGTTTACATTGTCATGGTTCAAAGAAGATGAAAAAAGATGAAAAAAGATTATTGTCATGCATCATGCTATTATAGAAAATTCAAGGATAAATATGTATAAAATCTTTTTTTTGATTTATTTTAAGCATATAGTTGGTGTAAGGATTTTAGAAGCAAAAGTTAAAATATGTGATTATCATCTTTCCAAGGCAATATTATCCATCTTTCAAATGGTTAACTTAAACAACATCCTTGGTTTTGAAGATGAAAAAGACTAAAAAGAAAACCAACCAAAAACAAGAAGAACAAGAAGTGTGATATGCCTTTCAATACAAAGAATGCAAATCTAGAGATGTTTACAAATTTTTACATAATGAGAAGAAAAATAATAATATTAGTTAGAAAAAAGGTGGTAGTTAGAAAAATGGCAACAACTAGAAACATGATCAATTCAATGGATCAATAAAAGAAGCTAGCAAGAGATCAAACTTACCCTTGACTAAACATAGTTTTAGTCAAAAAAAGAATAGTAGAAGAAACAAGAAGTTTATAAATCCTCAAAATAATCAAAGAGAAAGATGTGATAAAAATAGAAGTAAAGATTTTTATTGAGATGTAAAATAATTGCAAAGAGTGGTATTTTGGAGATGCTCTTGTAGTTGTGGACAATAGAACTTATAATATCTCATATGTTGATTTTCCTTCTTTAGATTGAAAAGACAATGATAATGTAAAAGAACACAATCAAGTCTTGAAATAGAAGAAGAGAGGTGAAAATACATCAAACAAGGTAGAAGTCATTGGTAGTACAAGTCAATAGATAAGAAAAGTAGGTTTGTCAAAGCCTTCTAAGCCTTGTAAAAAAGATGTCGACAAAATTGACAATTGATGGTGATAAAATTGACTTGAATAAGCTAGTATTTGTTTTGAAAGATTTGAATAAAAGATCCAAACAAGGAACTATAAAATATGAATTCTAAGTAGCTTACTTGGCCTTAGTTTATTGAAATTGAATAAGTCATGCATTAGAAGTTGCCATAGAATACATTTGGGTAAAGTTTCTTCTAGACATACACTTAAAGGTTGAAAATTCATGTGGTTCTAATTGTTATGGTTAACCTTGTAATAATTGCTACTTTACAATTTGCCTCTTGTATTATTTAAAAAAAGATAGTAAAAGGTGGTTGTCAATGTTTTTTTAATTGAAAACAATTTTACGAAACCAACTTGAAGTTGAATAATAATAGGAAGATAGAACTAGCAATGGCTATAAGTGGAATATATGAGAACCATAGAAGCAAATCTAAAGTCCTACATTTGCAACATGAGTCCCTATATAATTGAAGAAGAGTCTTTTTATTAATTATTATCTGTGCTTTTAGGTATTGATATTGTAGAAGATACTAACTAGCATCAATGAAGTTTATAGTGAGTCCTTGCAACATCTTTAAGTTGAGATCTTTGAAAAATTGTAAATCTTGTCAATGCTTAGAATTGTCACAAGTAAGAAAAATAAATAGTTGAAATATTGGTCATGAACTTCTATCTATGAAAAAACATAGATAAGTTATAAAAGAGGTGATTGATTCTATTGCAGTGATCAAATTTAAGCCTTATACTGAAGATGATCTTCACATAAAAAAGTTGAATATCACTAAGACCAAAAATTTACTAGGGTGGAAGCCCAAAATTGCTCTTAGATAAGGTCCATCTTATATGGAAGCTCAACTTCTATTGTTATATATTCAACTTCAAAAATCCAATAAAAGATATAAAAATAAAGGATCTTAAAGGACCAACATTCATGGGGTTGGTTGATTATATGACATCAAGAATAGAAAAGCTTATAGAGAATGTATTTGAGGATGTCATTTGAATGCTTGTTGTCAGTATGTTCTACACTCTTCTTTATTTCTACTACAAAAATATAAGTATCAAGGATAAAATAGAGGACAAGGAGCTTATCATATATCCTACATAGCCATAATTACAAATTATATATGAATTCTTGTTTCATTTAAGGAAGAGGATTTGAAACTGAATGAAGTTTCAAACATGGTGGTGCCAAGGATCCAAAAAGAAAGTAGAAAGCAAGCTAAGGAAGGTAAGAAAAATAAATAATGAAAGCAAAAATTGGGGTTACACAAGAAATAAGTTTGCTAATAAGAAGTTCAATAAGGAGGAGGAGTAATTTACGACTAGTGTAAATACATCTTTTATCAATTAACTCAACACGACAACAAGATTTGTAAAGCATATCAATGATATAGAAGAGCGGTAGATAAGGTTTGTGAGGGGCATGGATGATATTGCATGAGAGTAGGGATATCAACATCCACTATAGTAGGATAAGAAAGCTCTACATGGTATCAATATTTATTGTAGCAACATAAGGAAGCTCACTCAACAAGAGATTATCTTATGAGCAAGTAAAAAATAACAAATATAATAAGAAGAAGAAAGTAAAGGGCCCCTTCTAAATTTTCTTTTGATTTTGTTATCGGTGCAAGATTGGAATAGAGGGGTAGAATAAAAGATTAAGCAGGTAATAAACAAAGATTGTACAATGGCTTACAAATATTTTATAAATTTGAATAAGAGTGATAAAAATAATTTTTATATTATTCAAAAGCCTCAATATACTTGATTCTAGTAGTACTATGGATGTCCTTGTTAGATTAGCATTGAATTTATAAATTATATAAGTTAAATATTATAATTTGAATATTATGAATTTATTGCGTGAGTTGATTTTTGTATAAGTCTTTAATATAAACACCAGCAGTTATTCTCTAGAGCATTAGTAGGATTTATATGAGTGCCCAATACATGCAAAATATATCATCATAGGTGGATTAATTCATAATTGAAGGGCCTTGAATTATCTTGAATAAATTTCTTAGATTTATAAAATTTTGAAGGTAGAATCTCTCAATCTAAGAATTGCTTGATATTAGGTTTTGGACAAACTGAAGACCATCAAACTCAAAGGCAAGATAAAATATTGGCAATGATTCAAGTGACAAGTGATATACTAGTTGAGTAGCTTGGAATACTTAACATTAGAAAAGTAGTTGTCAATTGTAGAGTTGTAATAAATTTTTATATTCCTAAAGCTGATTAAATTTTAGTTTTTCAAAAAATTAAAGATTTGAATAGAACAATTGGAATAAAGGTCCTCAAATTGAGATTATTATATCCACTCTCATAATATAGAGTGTTAGGTAAGTAGTTGAATTTAGCAAATAAAATAAATAAATAAATAAATCATAATTTATTATATGTATGAGGTGATAAGATGATCTAGCTTGTAGTTGTGATTATTCATTTCTATGTATTCAATTTTTATGAATGCTCAAGAGAAGTTATAAGGGTTAGAATTAAGACTAGTAAGAATTTTTTTAGAGATAGAGTTTGCTAGGATTGCTTAAGATTTCTAAAGATTAGGATTTATAATTGATATTTTAGAGTTTTATTATGATTAGAATCTACTAATTTATTATTGGAGATTTTTTGTAGATTTAGTAGTTATTAGGATTTGTTAGAATTAAAATAAAAGTTTATTTAGAATTTGGAGGTAGTTAAGATTTGTTTAGGATATATTAGGATTTAAGATTTTCTAATTTAGGATTAATAAGGTTTGTTAAATTAGACTTAAGAGAAGATTGATTGAAAGAATTATAATTTGAATAATAAATTAGAACTTAGAATTTGATAGTATGCTAAATAAAAATTATATTGCAACATTAAGATTTCAAAAGTATTGAATGGTATTATTGAGCCTAAATTAAATTTGATAAAAATAAAATGATTGAAAGATGTACATAAATTTAATAGTACTATTAAGCATAAAACCAATGTATAAATTAATATAAAATCATTAAAAAGATACTTTTAAGAATTATAAATTAATTATCTAATTCTTTAGAAATATATAATTTTTAAAATAACAAAATAAAATTTAATTTTAAGAATTCAAATTTAATATGGGAGATATAAAAATATATGTTTGATATAGCTACATAAATAAAAGAGTGTAGAATAAATACTTTGACATATAAAGTAAATCTAATGTATAGTTGTGAATGTGTAGTGATAGGGCAAAATTGGGATATTTGGAAGCAATTCAACATGGCATATCTTTTGGAATTATATAATAAATACTTTTGAATATTAAGAAGTTTTTATTGAATGTTTAGATGTTAAGATATCTAATTGACATGGAATAATATTATGATCATTTGCAAGATATTAGCATAATATCAAATATCTAAGGTATTGGTGAAGATATTTGAAAAAAATGCTAAGTCTATGGTAGAACATTGAAGGTTATATTGAAAAAAAGGAAATATATTGAATAGAAATCAATGTACAAATCTATACAAGAATATTGAATATGTTATAAAGATATTTGATTATTTGATAATTTGCAACAATGATGTGTTATAATATGGACTTTTATTGAGGGAATTATTTGTTGTATTGTACAAAGTCTATTCATTAGTAAAAAATTATATAAAATCAATATATTTTGAAATAAATATCTTTCAATTGAAGAACAAAGAGACATTTAGAGAACTACTTTGGAATTTGAAATATTATTATAATGTAATAAGTGATATGCTTATAAAGCACTATTCTAACATGAGTGTTATTTTTGATGTTGCAATTTATGATAAAGTGGAAGGTAATGATAGATATCTTCTTGAGAAGTTGAGCCTTGTAAATGAAAAAGAGTATTTTTTAAATGATGGATTAGCAAAGCATGTATTACAAAGATTGAAAGACTTGTATTGTATAGAGGTGGAAAATTGGATGATTTAAAAATATTGTGATTTGAAGCTTGATAATATTTTGCTTAATTTTATTGAAGAAAATCATGAATGAAACCGTGTACTACACTATTGTAAAAGTGATTGATTTTGGAATGTCTAAGATTGAAGTTGGAAGCAATCCAAAATTTATAAAAAAATAATCATATTCATAGAAGTATAAATTTTATAATACCTGAGGAATTGAAGAAAAAATTCCAAATAATTATAATATATCCATTTGAAGTAGATGTTTATCTGTTTGTAATAGTATGTTTTAAAATTCTTATTAGAAAAGATCCATTTGATGGTGTTCAAAGAAAAGAAATATTAAAAAGAATAAAAAAAGATAAAAGATCAAAATTACCTTCAAATTGTGATGAATTGATTAAGTTTATTAAAGAATATTGGAACTTGAATCCTTGGTAATAACCAAACTTTGCAAATACTTATGAATGATTAATTGTGGTAAAAAAAAAGTTTATAGTTAGAATTGTTGTAACAAAGATAATATATTTTGATGCATTGAAAGATAAAAGTCATTAAAATATAGAATTATAACAAATACATAATAGATTATTATTGCTAAATTATATACTTAAAAAAAAAAAAAAAGATTGTATTGAATTGATTTAAATGATTTTATTTTATTCCATTGTATACATACTTATATGTTATTGTAATAATTAGATACTTAAATAAAAGTGAAAGTATTAAAAATTAATATAGAATATAATATATACATATATATATATATATACATATATATATATATATATATATATATATATATATTAGGAATTTATTTTTGATTTATATATAAATTGATGGTTTAATTTCTACTTGTAGGTTGACATACTTGAGGAAGAAGTGTTTGATAAAGCACAATGCTTATTGCAAATATCACAACTATGTGTAAGTGAAGTAAAGACATTATATCTTATTAGAATGGATAGAATAGGCAAGACCACAATAGCAAAGGCTATGTTGGATGATATAAAGCAAGTATATAATGTCTCATGCTTTATTGAGTGCATTAAAAGCGATAGTAACTATTACAAAACCTCTTATAATATATTAAAGCAAATATTAAAGAGCTTAATGAAAAAAATAAGTTTGACGTTGTTTATTATTCATTCTTATAGATACCAAGGCACATTGCCTGATAAACTTGAGGAGGTTGGTAAAAAGATTGCAAAAGCTTGTAATGGCCTACCATTGATCTTGAAAGTTATAGATGCATATTTAAGTGAAAAAGATATTGAGATATTGGGAGCGACCTTTACAAAGGTTGAAAAGAGGAAGAGAGTTAGATGGAGATGAAAAAAACAGCAACCATAAGATATAAAAAATATTAAGAGTAAGTTTTGACAACTTGAAAGTTGAAGAAAAAAATATGTTTTTAGATATATGTTGTATTTTTTTATACTGATGTATGTCTGTAAGGGATGTCAAAAGAAAGAGCATTGCAAATATGGACCAACAATAAAAATAAAAAAGATGTATTAGAAGAAAAAGTATAATTAATATTAAATATATTTATAAAGCACTTATTGATAAAAATAGATAAAGATAGAATTATAAGAATACATGATTAATTGTAAGGCATAGATAAAAAGATTATTGAAACATAAATAAAATATAAAGATATACAAATATGAAAGATGAATATAAAGCCATTTTACAAAATTTCAAAAAATATTTATATACTTGACTATTATTTAAATGGCATGTATAGAAGTGATAATGGTAGAAAAGAAGAAATATTTGAAGATTAGAGATGTGAAAGTTTTATATCACTTAAGTATCATTGTATTTTTGAGATATAAATTAATTTAAAAATATATATATAATTTATTTATTTTATATTATTATAAAATTTATATATTTATAAGATATAATATAAATATAAAATTTCTAAAAATATATATATATATATATTTAAATTATATTATTTTATATGTGGAAGAATTATAATAATATAAGTTATTACACATTTGGTAAAATTAGAAGTACTTGCTTTTTATTAAACAAAATAGAATATTTGACTTCATTGAAAAAGATTAATTTAGGAGGTTATAAAAAAAAGATCATTACTAAAATCAATAGATGGTCTCATTTCTTTGAAAAATCTTAATTTATATGGATGTTTTATTTTAACATCATTGCCAAATGAATTGAACAGTCTTACATCTTTAATTATATCAAATATATATGAGTGCATCAACTTGATATTATTGCCAAAGGAGTTGAAAAACTTGACATCTTTGACTACTTTAGATGTAACAAGGTCATCAAGATTGGCATCATTGCCAAATGAATTGGGCAACCTTATATCTTTAATTACTTTAGATATGTCATGGTGCTCAAGCTTGACATCATTACTGAATGAATTGGATAATTTCATATCTTTGATTATTTTAGATATGTCATGGTTCTCAAGGTTGATATTATTGTCAATTAAATTGGGCAATCTTACATCTTTGACTACTTCAGATATGTTAAGGTAGTCAAGTTTGATATCATTATCAAATAAATTAAAAAATCTCATATCTTTCATTTTTTTATAAATAAAATCATATTTAAGGTTGAGATCATTACCAACCTTGAATTATATTAAATATTTTTGTGTGTTCAAGCTTCACATCATTGCTAAATAAATTAGGCAATCTCACATCTTTATCTAATTTAAAAATAGGATGGTACAAAAACTTAACATTATAGCCAAATGAGTTATGCAACCTCATATCTTTGACTGAATTAAATATGAGTGAGTATAAAAATTTGACATTATTGCCAAAGAAATTGGACAACATCACATCTTTGATTATTTTAAATATATCAAATTGTACAAGCTTTATATCATTATCAAATGAATTGGACAATCTCACATCTTTGAGTATTTTAAATACATGAAGGTGCTTAAGCTTGACATCATTACAAAATGAATTGGACAATTTCACATCTTTAACTACATTTGATGTAACAAAGTAATCAAGCTTGATATTATTTTTAAATAAATTGAGCAACTTCACATCTTTGACTACTTTAGATATGACAAGGTGCTTAAACTTGACATTATTACCGAATGAATTGGATAATCTCATATCTTTAATTTATTTGAATATATCAAGGTAATTAAGGTTGACATCATTGCCAAATAGATTAGACAATTTCACATCTTTAATTACCTTTGATATTAGAGAGTATTCAAGATTGACATCATTGCCAAAAGAATTGAACAACTTCACATCTTTGACTACTTTAGATATGATAGGGTACTTAAGCTTGATATTATTGCAAAATAAATTAGGTAACTTCACATCTTTGACTACTTTAGATATGATAGAGTGCTTAAACTTGATATCATTGTCAAATGAATTTACCAACCTCATATCTTTGACTTATTTGAATATATCAAGGTGCTTAAGCTTAATATCATTGCCAAATGAATTGGACAATTTCACATCTTTAACTACCTTTGAAATAAAGGAGTGCTCAAGCTTGATACTATTGCCAAATGAATTGGACAACTTCACATCTTTGACTAATTTAAATATATTAGGGTGTTAAAACTTAATATCAATATCAAATGAATTGGACAATCTTACATCTTTGATTATATTAAACATGTATGGATGCTCAAGCTTGTCATTTTGCCAAAGGAGTTGGATAACTTAACATCTTTGAATATCTTATATAAATTATAATATTCAAACTTGACATCATTTCTAAATGACTTGGATACATTGGCATCTTTAAATACTTAAGATACGTTAAGATACTCAAGCTTAATATCATTATTAAATAAGTTGGGCAACTTCACATCTTTGACTCTTATATATGTTACATTATTCAAGCTTGACATTATTGCCAAATGAATTAGACAATCTTACATTATTGACTATTATAAGTATATCATTTTGTAATAGCTTGATATTATTACAAAACATATTAAACAACCTCACATCATTGACTATTATAAATATATCATTTTGCGATAGCTTGATATTATTGCCAAAGATATTAGATAACCTCACATCTTTTACTTTTGATATGTGGAGGTGTTTAAATATGATATTATTACAAAATGAACTGGGCAATCTCTCATCTTTGACTACCTTAGATATAAATGGGTGCTCAAATTTGACATTATTGTAAAATGAATTGAGCAATCTCGCATCTTTGACTATCTTATATATATTATAATATTAAAATTTGACATAGTTACAAATAAAATAATAATTAAATAAATATGATGACTATAATCAACTACCTAAAGTTGGAGATCACATCTTGTTAGATGTCTTTTCACAAATTCAAATTATCTCATATTATATTCTATTATTATATATTCTTCTATATATATATATATATATATATATGTAAATATATTTATATTCATAAAAATAAAAAAAATTAGATTTCTAAAATTTTATCAATAATTATTAATAATATAAAAAATCAATTGAATAATTATTTTTTTCATATAAATATGTTAAGAAATTTATTCAAATAATTCAATTGAACATCTTGTCAAATATCTCTATTTATCATAATTTATCATATTTTTTAAAAAATATGAGATATTTTATTCTTTTAGGATGTATGTATCATTAATTCTAATAATATCATCCATTTATCTTTGAATAATAGTAGTTTTTTTAAAATGATCTTAAAATATCTTGGATCTTAAGTAAAAAAAAATTAAATTAAATGTTAAAGAAGCAATTATTAAATAGTAACTAAGACAAAGTGCTTAAAAATTAAAATTTATTGTGTATTATCTTTCTTATTAAACAGCTATAATCTAATAATCTTGCAAATCTATAAACAATATAACTAAAAATAGAATATCTTTGCTTACAAGATTGTCAAATTTTCAAAGTTGAAAATGCCAATGACAAATATTTTTAAATATGGATGTTGAGAGCATCAATGGCAAGTCCTTTCAAGAAAGTAAGAGCTTTCTTCTTGTACTCACTTCTTTTTAGACATTACATTTTGTGGACGATGTTGTCAATTGATCACATATATTGTAATATATTCAAATCATAAAGATTGGAATAAATGGAGACCAAAAATTTGCAAGTGTGTAGATCCAAATGTGATAAGAAATCCTCGTGTGAAGTATATAGAAGGCAAAGAATATAGAATGAGATTGAAGAGAAGGTAGTTTGTTATATTTAAGACCAAATTTTATTTTAAATTTTTGTGCTATAAAAGTAACTTTTTAGAAAACACATTAAATTTGCATGAGTATAATGGAAACTCCAAATTGTGGTACAACTACAAATGGTTGTATAGTTGCAAAGTGCAATATAATTACAGTGCCAAATCACACCCAATTGCATAGTTGTATTATGGCACATTTGCATTATTACAACATATGACTTTGATGATTCTAGATTGCTACACAAAATTGTCCTACAAAAACACTATACAAATCTACTAACTTAGAGATTTGCAAGAGCAAAACAAAATCAATGACTTCAATAATTGTAGATTATTGCACATATAGAAATAAAACTTGTCTACTACCTTGGAAAATTGTAGCACCAAAGTGAAGTCACACAGCAAAGTAGGAAGTTCCAATTTTGTAGAATATTGTATGATTTTGTTTTATAAAAATCTTATTAAGACCTATTGCCTTAAAAAATTTCAACAAAAAAATAGAGTCAAAAAGTAGAACAAGAGATTGCAACAAGGCGAAGAATTATAAAACTAATAAATCAAATCTTACATTAAGTCACTAATAGAGTTAAAATCACCAAAAAAAAAAATTAGCATAAGGAATATAACAAACAAGAAATGGAAGTAGTGCAACAAAACAAGATCAACAAAAAGACAAACATGAATGCCAAAGAAATAAAACAATGATTTGAAATGATAATCACAATTGCACAAACCAAGCCTAAAACTAATTGATAGCCTTTACCACAACAAAGTCCAAATTGGTTAGGAACCAATTTGAACTTTATCAAAATCATCCTAAATTGAACTAATTCTAACATCCCATACCGAACTAATTGATTTTCTTTCACTGTTTTTGCAATTTAAACCAAAATGCATCCACTCCTAATTGCAAGGTTAAATTAATAACATAATCCAAATTAAAGAATGAAACATCAGTTGTTGAAATAAATTAAAACACTATTCTTACGATTCGAGGAAGACATGATCGCTTGTGCAAATAGCGAAATGCTTACGTGACCAACCTATACTTGTGAATTTTAATATTTCTTTGGAATGCATAAGAGAAGCTCATATTCTTGCATACCCAGCTAACCAATTCGTCACAAGATGCCTGGGGAAGTCAATCGGAGGGTAACTTCTAATCTTCCCGATTTGTTGTGACATCTCTGTTTGACTAGCTACTTCCTCTACAACCATCCTTCATATACTAACCGATGATCACACGAACATGGGTGCAACCTTAAAAAATATTTACCATAAGAATGTTTGATATTCATCAGCATATCATATCTGCCTTCTACGATACACACCCTCTCGGAATTCTAGCTTTTCTTCACCTACCAAACGACCAAGAAACCCTTGCAGCTGCTGCAGAGTCTTGTCATAAGGTGGGTCCGATACGAACATCTGCATTCAATTAACGGATCATGTCAGACTTACCACAGCTGTTTACGCAGAATTAAACATTAGAGATAGCCTTGTATACTCGTGGCTCTAAACTACAGCAGAGAATTACTCAAAATCACAAATGATTTCCAATTCAAAATCCATAAGGGACAGGATATTACTTACTTTGAGCATGTTATGAATGCGATCTAGCGGCAAGGAGTCAAAGTTGGTGAGCATACCGATAACGTAAGACTGCAAGAACAGAATACGCACGGTGAGCAACAATTCATTTTGCTATCCTTTAGAAATGATAATAACTAAGCGTCTCTTCTTTATCCTCCCACATATAAGACATAATTTTACTATGCAAGTCCATCATCAACACAACATTCAGACATCGAAGACAAAAAATACGACCTCAAAGCGACCCCGTTATTTAGTTCAGACAACAAAAACAAAATAAAACAAAGAGATACAAAGCATTGTAAAGCACTGCTCCTCAAGAATCACTGTTGAACTAATTCAATAAGACAAAGCATCGAGAAGAGAAGAAAACTACCTCGTAAACATTCATCTCTTGTTGCCACTGGTCTTCCATGGAAGCCACAGCACTCTCTCTTTCTTCGTCACCCAACAGAGGCAGCGCTGAATCCATGGAAGGAGCACCAGCACCTGCCCGAGATCCAGCGTCCCCCATAGTTTCCACGATACTATACTCTATATCCCCATCTTTAGTATTGTGCGATTCAACAAGAACTCCCTGCAATATACAAACATCATAATATGAAGCTGCAACTTAAGCCACAACGTCCAATGTGGAAGCAAAATGTAGAGCTAGCACTAACTGAGTCAAATCTCCCACTCGTTCTTGTGGATGTGTGCACCTGATTCATCCAAAGCATAATCCGTCTCCGCAATGTCGGAACTGGCAACCCAACTGCTTCTGCCAGTGCGGTGGCTGTCCACCTGGAAGCTCGATCAAGCGACGATAAGATTTATGAAGTAACATCACTAAGCCAAAGAGGCATCAATAATATTTGAAACTAGAAAACATGTCCCATCTAGAAGTGATCACAAGTGTGGTGCTACAACCTTTTTAGGAAAAGATAAACTAGATCCTCAGTCATGTGCTGTAGCTGAAGTGTACTACATAAGGAACAAAAAACCTAAATGACGTAGAAAAGTAAGTGTAAGCATGTACCTCGGCTGGTTCTCAAAGTGCATGATTATGGCTGCATGCATGGGTGACACCACAAATTGCGCTGATCGATCCTCAAATTGCAGTTCTAACTGAGAAGCATTTTCATTACCAATGTCAAGAAAATAAAAGTTTACTCACAGAACTGAGGGACAAATCATTTATATGGGCGAAATTAAGCTACATGGCTAGTTTCAGTGCTAACAGTGCTAGATTCAACATATTCAATTTCCGATTTAAATTAAATTGACGTCACTAAAGCTAAAACCCGAAATCCATATGAGGCACCCTGTGTAGTACTGAACTAGTTCAAAATGTAAGGATGCTTTGCATGATGATAACTGTTTTAGGATTATTGGATTCATTAACTTCATTAGCAAGCATTGATTTACTACTGTTAAATAATTAAATAAAGTCCAATCAATTTTAGAAGTGAATAGTTCACAAAAGCTATTCGAAATTAGAATCTTGAACTGGCTTTTTTAACATGAATGAAGTCAGGATGCGCAGAAATAGTCCAACGCTGATTATGTACAATAGTAAACTTGATCCGTACCTTAACGGTGCCAAGATTTTTTCTCCATTGAAGCTTTCTTGGTGCTTTGACAGCATGATAGCGCTGTGCATACTCTTCTAAGAGCTCATCCACAACTGCTGGCACTTTCAACGTCTCTATCTGCTCAGCAGACCCACCTCTAGTGTAAAGTTGCATTTCAATTTTTCCAAAATTCACAAGCTAAAACAACAATTCTTCAAGAAAGTCAAATAATAAGGAATTTCACTTCCAAGTTTTTTAAGTCCACCAACTCTGCTTTAAAATCCAGGAGTGTAAGAGGCACAACGACACTACCTGAAATGGTGGCCAAAACAGTGATGAAATAATTGTAGCCTCCAAGACATCCAGAGGCAGCTTTTTGTCTCCATCCACGCTGACGATCTCATCGTTCTGAGATCCCAGGCTCTGCATGACAGTAGCTTGTGGATGAGAATCGATCATACCCACAGTTGCGGGTGGCGTGCTGTATCCTGCATCACTTGGCGGAGTTACTGGGCCAGAGGGGGTGCCAGGAATAGTCGAGCCATGCTGGTTGAGTTTCGCAGCGGCTACAGCCTTGATATTGGTGTTGATGCGTTTTGAGTCCGCCAGATCCTTCAACATGATTTCACACCCATGCATGTTGTTCTCACCGAATCGCAGCTGCATTGATAATACCAACCGTATAAACCCATGACAAATTTTACACAGCTATTTGAATTGAACAAAAAAAACTAACTTGTAAGAATTCAGTAATTCCCATTGCACAAGAAGGCTTCCTTAACCTATCCAAGCAGAGCCTCCTTTCTATGTAACAATTGATTGAATCAAGACTCCTATCCAAATCACGACCTCTCCGTATGCCATTGGTTCGCAAGTTTACACTTTCTCTTGAATATTACCACATGAATTTTATCCATCGGTTTTTAAACCATTTTGTAATAAAATATAATTATTAAATCTTCATAAGGATCGAATACACAAGTTAATTTTAGATCGTACTTTTACCCCAAAAATATTGATGTGAAAATATGTCTAACTAAAGCCTAAAGTGCATACCTTCAGTAACTCCAGTGTACGAATATCGCGATCTGTGTCGAAATCTGACTTGTTTAGCAGCTTTTCAGCCAACATTACTCGATACTCATTCACAAACAGCTCCTTTGAACCGTAGATTCCAACCAACATGCTAATAATATCCATTAATCGCCGACTTTTGGTTGTCCTTGATGGGTCCGCCTCTACAGGATCCGGTTCCCACCTGTCAATGAGCAGATTCACTGGTGTGAGAAAACCAAATATCCGAAATTACGCGTGCCCACAATCCTTGACTACAACCAGCTCAAAAAACGAAGATCACCTATACCAAACTTTAAATAAAAAGCAAACAATGTTTTTCAAAACCCAGCCTAAGTCGGAACTTTGGCAATCAACGCAAACTTGACCGGTTATTGCATGAAATTTACTGCATATAGTAAAAAGGAATAACAAACTTGCCCAAATCAAGGAAAGTAAAACGCATCCCAATAAAACTGTTACTCATAAAGAAATAAAGTGACTAATAATAGGTACCTCTCTGCAGCAGCCCAAGCATCATTCCCATCTAGATCCGCATCATCATCACTGCCAGCATTCTCAAGAGAAGTTACACCTCGACTCAGTTCTTCAAATAAGCTCTCACCTACTCCACCTAACCCCGCACTTCCACCCGCTCCTGTGTCATCAGTTAGCATTGTCACAATACACCTAATGGTATCTTTGCGGCCTCGAAGGTACTCTTTGATGGGCTCACTAACAGCTTCAAGCACCACCCCAGTTGGATCCATGGTTCTCAACGCTTTAATGGTTGACACATATTGTAGTAAAATATCTGTAGTTGCAGCTCCTGCTGTTAGCAACCGCTGTCGCAATGCGGTACGAAAGGAGTCTATAAGCTTAGCATGATGTCTGGTGTTTGTCAAGCACTGCCGTAAATCCTCAATAGCAGGTAAACTGGCGGCAAAATAGCCAATCATCCCACAGTAGAATGCTTTTAGGAGTGCATCGAACTTCCACCCCACAACATGAAAATTAAAGTAACTGATCTTAAAGTAGACAAACATAAATCCTTCTCAACTGGAACTGATATAGCTAGTGCAACATTCAATCACGTTATAGAAACAGGACCTACGATATATTGCATTAACAAAGCAATTGCGTAGGCTCTCGAGGAGGAAAATACCTTTCAGGATAATCAACAATGATGTCGAATAACTCAGTGATTCGCAAGTCACCAAGAGTTTCATAAGCAAAAAAATGAAGCCGCAAGCGCCATCTGACCACTCCCTCTTTCACTGCTTCATCCGCTCCAGTGGTAAGTACTGATAGTGATGCCAAAGGTGAAGGGAAGGTTGCCAAAGAAGTATTTGAAGGCGGAGCTCCTGAAGATGCCAGAATTACAAACAGGAAGCGGAGTGGAACAGCCTGAACAATAAAGCAACTTCAGTTGACAGATTCAACTTCATCCACCACAATAAAATGAGCAGAATCAGTGACATTTGGGACCAAATCCTGCACAAGAATAAATGTTGAAACGATAATGCAGGAAAGACATTCAAGAACTATAATACGTCAAAGTGCCCAAATAGACCTCACAAAGAGGGGGGCGTCTCAGTTAGAGGTGCTAAAAGTGATGCCAGGTTCCTCCTTCAAACAAAGAAAACTACTGTCAACCTCAACTACTGAAGGTGACAGTATACAGAAGCAATTACTTGTTACTTGAATACAGTCCACATCTGCAACTATTAGCAAGAAACGAACCTCTATCCAGGAACGAATGGACCCCAAAACTGGTTTATCATAGCGTTTGTTGGTAATTGCATGAATTTTAACCTGCAGAGCATTAGAAAGTACAATTACTCCAATGTTTTCACCTTAATGTTTCAGTGAAGTTGCACCGAAACAGTAAAAGGTCTTCGAATAACTCAACACATATGTTAGATATGCACAGACATAGCAATAGGAATCATTGTGAACATATTCAAGGCTAGAGGAAAGTCAAACAGAACCATAAACGAGCATAAAGGTTGAAAACGAACACTCATCTAGATCTAAAAATACATACCTACAACATATTGTGTAGTACTAGGTGACTGGCCACATAATATCTTTCTATGAATGTTCTAAAGCGCAAGGCTCACCTTTAAAAGGGAATATATTGCAGAAGCATATCCTTCCTCACTCAGCGCTGCAAAGGCGATGTGACGCAGATTGCGAATAACTGTACCTAGACCAGTAACCCACTCTTCACCAGCCACAACGGCAACTTCCTCCATTGTCGCAGCACCAGTGCTTAGTTTGAGATCACTGACAGCCACAAAGTCAACTCCTTCCATGTCGCGAGCTTCTTGTGTGTCATCAACTGATTTGACTTTCTGATTGTCGAACTGACTATCATTGATTTCCATGTCATCTGCGGAGGTACGATGACTGCTCCGTATGCTCTCCATCTCATCGTCCTCACCCTTGATAACTTCAGATTCTTCTGATACATCATCATCATCACTTCCCTCACTCCCACAACTCTGTGTGCTACGATTATGTTGTCTCATTGCTTTGTTGAACTCCTCTAACCGCGCCTTGAAGTACAGATTTAAAATTTCTGCAATCAGTCGGGTACTTGATATAGTCAGTAAAAATGTTTAGCTCTTAAAACCTCGTTCATGTCATAGCGGAATTAGACCGGTGATTCTTTAGCATTTTTATCACGTGTATTACATAGATTAATCAGTAGCCCCTCCACGCACACGTGCATGAAAGTGGTAACTTGAAGAAATTGATACTGTTCACATGTAGTGTCTTAGTAACATCCTAATTCATGGGCAAGCAAAAAGGATGAAAGCAAGAATTCAATCCCCAACGAGTTTCACATTTAGAAGTAAATAAAAGACTTAATAATTCAACGTGCACTAATCGATATTTTTACTCAGGGAGGAATCGGGCACCTGGGAATTGTTGCGGTGCACTTGTGAGAAGCAGAGCACTGATAGCAGTGTGATAATGAGACAGATAGCGCTCCACTTCAGTTGAATGTCCAGAAGTTCCATGGAAAATGAGTTGTGTAAGCAACCGGAGAGACTCCTCTTGAGCCAACTTAGCGGAGCTGACTTCTGAAAGCACTTTCGGGAAGGTAGACTGGACCCACTCATTAAGCTGCATCAGGTAACACAAGTGCCATCAACCCTCCGCATGTTGGGCTCAGCCCACTGTCTGGCGGACCCTGCCCTATGAAATGGCAATCAAGCAATCACATCCCCGATGCTTGATTGAAAGTGCATGCACACGCTGGTGCAGTTGCGAATCCCATTACTGCGCGATTAAAGGACTTGATAGAAGCCCTGAACCTTAAATATACGTCCACGGCTTCAAATTTACAAGAGAATTCAACGAAAGACTGATCAAAGAACGCATCAGACAGCAAAACCAATACACAATCCCACTTGCCTTGCCTGGCTCGTTGGCATCATCTTGTTTCAATCTGCTGAACTCGTCCAATTGTTGCCATTGACTAGCAACCTCGTGCTGCTTAAATGACTTCTGCGATCGGGTCAACCAAACAACAAGCATTCCTGTTAAAATACAACACCTGCCCGGGATCATTCAAAATTCAATAGTCCAGCCTTATAAACCCTAGACCCCGCGCATTGCGAATTCGCAGCATCCTGTTGCAACTCAGCCAAAATGCTTCTGCTAATTTACCTAATGAGCAAATAGCTGCTATAATGTAACACAGGCATTCCCCACGGTAATCAACACATTTGCATACGAATTACCTCGAGGGCATCGAGAAAGTAGCTGACAACAAAATGTGCGAGCCCCTGCTCGCACAGGGCGCGAACAGAGCTCTCAAACTCGCTGTTGACGAGAGGCGCGCAGGACGATGATCGCGGAGCAGAACGCAACATGAGCGATGCGTGAGCGACGTAAAGCTGCCATGCCTGCGTCACCGTGGCCAGCTTCCCAAAGCTGCTGGGAGCATCCACCATCGCTCCAACTCTCCTAGCCACTGCAACGCATTCCCAAACACATTCAAAACTCTCTCCGCGCGTAATTCCTTGACCCTCGGTGTTGATCCCAATGGTGAGGATGATACCCGCCACCACTCCCCACAAAATGATGCACCACCATTCCAGGTATCGTAGCCCCGGGTACGTGACCAGGTAAATCAACTCCACTCCCGCGATTTACAGATGAGGTTGTGGTGGATCGGTGGTGGTATTGGCCATTTTTCAATTCAGGCAGTTGAATCTGTGCCTTCAGCTCATGACCATAACATTGTGGTAGGAATTCAATCAGCTACGATTTTGTAGCATTATTAATTTATTTTTTAATTATATTAAATTTTTGTGTCATGGTATATATCTTGCACTTCAAAACATTCTTTTTATATTTATCGCACAATTGTAAATGTTCAAAAGACGTAAGGTATGTGATATTTTTTCCAATATTCAATTTTTGGGAATATGCTTAAAGTTTATTTTTGTTTACTACTACTTTTATTGCATAAACTATTGCGAGTAAAAATTCAAGTATTCATCAAGCATATTTTGATAATGATAAAGATGTAAAGTACTTCCCTCAATACATTACAGCTTCAACGATCCTTTTGTAAAAACGCTATTTAATGTAGAATTAATAAGACCATTCATGTTATAACATCTAATTGTAGATTTTATTGGGAAAATATTAATTTTTTGAATGAATATATGTATAATTTTCTTCCATAATTTTCTTCCATGAGTGCTAATGGATTTTGATTAATGATGAGTAATGTTGAAAAAAGTAAGTTAATAACTCACCAGTACTTGGCCAAAGCTAATCATGGATTCTCTTGACAATAACAAACATCAAGATTGTTGCAATCCTTGCTAATATTTCCATCAAACTCTTGTGACTTTCACAAGTTCCAAATCCTACTCATACACATACAAAATTGGTGTCCATACAAGATGATACTACCTGATGTCATGAGGCACCTGCATTTAGGGTTATCAACATCCAACTATTTGCCACCCATATTCAAGTTCTATTATTTCTTAGCGTCGCCATCTGGTTACACTTAAAATACCACTGAACCCATAATGAGACACGGTGGTAGGAACTGTATTTCAGGTGCTTTGAGGAAGTCCTAAGCGCAACATGGAAAAAACAGACTGTCATCTTAACCCACACACACTGAAATTGTATGCCTGTTCGTGAGGATTCCGTCTTGTTGGAAATCGATGCGATCACTGCGATTGATCAGTTCAAAGAGACCAAGAGTAGGACTTAGGTATGAGTGGTGGCCTCACAGCTCAAAAAAACTATTCTGGGTGTAAACAGAAAGCAGCAAGCGATGTGCTAGGGCAGAAATAATGCTGATTGAAGTTGTAACAGCCCTTCGGGAGTCCAAATCTCAGCAGCTGTTCTGAATTGCAAGAAACATAATCGATGCGCCATTTGCAGCTAATCAGTGAAGCAAACACCTCTACGCTAACAATAATCGAATGATGTTGACAAAGGAGAAATTAAATTTAAGGTTTGTACAGGTACATAAATGAAATGCAGATACGCATCAGGCAGCTCTTGCACCACAATGACCTAACCTACGAGAATCGCTAGCATATAACTCAGCATAGATAAGCTCCTGCCATAAAGATCGATTACCCTCTTGAGATAACCTCGATTGGCGGAGTAGCATAAAAGCTTGCTCCTCTAGGAAGGAACCCAGGCCCTGTACCAACCTTCGCTTTCTCAACGATTCTCTTTGTCGATCCAACTCGACCATCCTGCAAATAATTCGCTCCCTAATTAGATCTTTTACACACAAAACATAAAGAAGAAAGAAATAATGATAAGAGAAAGAGAGAAAGAGAGAAGCAAACAATGCGCTTCTGAACAAGCGACGAACTTCTACATCAACTAAGTACTCTGAACTAATAAATTGTCATACTGGTCTTCGAGGAAAAAGCATTTTAGACTACGCTGGCAGAGACTGGTAACTCTTGATCAATCAAAGTTTAAGAGAAGCGACGAGGACATACCTCCGAGCAATGGCATTACGACGTTGATGGACATTGGCTTCGAGACCACAGCTACCCGAAAGCAGTTCAGCTGAGTTTTCACGGGATGTATCCTCTGTATCACTGTGACATACCCAAAAGCAGAATCTCATGCACTAGAACTCTGCCTCTCAAACAGTGGGTGGTAATACGATACAGTTGCTAAAAGTGGTGAGCTCGAGACAATCGATCAGAAAAGCTCTTGACCGACTGTCAAGTTAAGAACTCTACAAATACGATTCCGGGTTGAAAATCTTAAAGTAGAATCCTAAGCTTAGTACCGTTGTACATACCAGGCTGCACCACGAGACTCGGTGGCATTGAGGTTAAGTGCCGCACGGACGCCAAAGTTTATCGTCGCAGATGAGCCCCTACAGAGACTTGGATACCTAGAAGAAGTAGAGCAGAGAGTAGTCTTCTGCTCTGGTACCTGTCATCGAGTAGCATAAAACCCTTGAACAAACTCTGATTACCGTTCGAGAGTATCAATGCATATAACTAGAATGGTCCGCTAAAGGACATTTAGATACTGATAGAAATAGTAACTGCAAATGTCGCGCAATAGAAAGTAGGAATTCAAAAAAGCAGAACTATAATCTAGAGATCCTAAACAACACGATGAAATGCAAAGAAACTCACTCGAGTCATAATGCAAACTCCCGACAGACACAGCGGCAGTCCACTACCCTTCGGCATCTCCCCACGGGGGGTGAAGGGCTTTCCCCTTGGGATCGACGTATTAAGAGATTGCATTTGTGCGGCTGGTGAACGCAAATCCTGCCGAAGATTCAAAACCAAATGGCTGGCCGATCTAAAACCACCCTCTGCGAGAGAGTAGCCAAAGAAACCTACACCTCACTGATTGAAACGTATCGACAGCAATGCACGTGAATCTCGCACGAAGCCCTTTCTACAACCATGAATCGAGACAGACAATGACAAACACTACACAACCGATTAAAGAACACTATACTCCCAAAAGCATTCCAAGTCGACCTTCCCCTCCCAAAAACCGCACAGAGCAAATGCCCAACGAAAAGAAGCTCGATCGGCAAAGTAATAATAACAATCAGAATAATAATGTTATAAAAATCTAAAGACTGCAAAAAGCGCCTAAGCTAGCAGCTCAACGTCCTTCCCTCGCCTTAGTTCACCACCCTCCTTAGTTATAGACCCTCGAATGCACTCACATCAAAAAACAATACCCTCGCAACGACACGACTGGTACACCGAGCTACAGTAAAGCCTTAATGTTCGCTCTCGATCTCTCGCTCTGGTCCGCTACTCTGCATTTCGCCTTCCGCTCCGGGTGTGGAGAGCAGATTCGACAACAGGGGATCGGTCAAGGTTGGAGGGCGTGGAAGCGGACAAGCAAGATTGTGACATGGACTAAAGACAAGCGGGAGAGCGGACAAGCATCCTTCGCCGCAAGGTCAGTATCCGCCGGGACGGCTGGGGGCGCACGATGCACGATCCTTGCTAGTGGATTGGATGGATGAATTAATTGGACGATGAATGAAGCCTTTGTCAGACATCTTATTGGATAAATGCTCACTGAACCTGCTTGTGGTCTTCTTCACAATGTGTTACTATTCTTAAAATTCTCAGCAATAAGTGAAAAGACATTTCATATTTAATTTTGTATGTTGTCATGGTCATTCATAAAGAGTTATGAGGATTTGATTTCTTCCAAACACATTTATTAGAATGAACGAGTGTTCCTTTACTTGTCTAAGAACGTTTTATAAACTTTTTGAAACTGGGGGTTTACTGTTTTATTTGAATATTTATTATTATCGTTTTTTTTTTTTAAAATCAAAATATCTTCACAGAAATTTTACTGTGCATTTTTTTTTTTAACTCACAAATTTTCACCCATTTATATAGCTAGAATTTGAATTGTACAATATAGTATGGATAGAATTTAATTTGATTTCACGAATGAAACAAAATACAAATAAATTGGTTTTTAATGCAGTAATGATTTTAATGCTTGTAATAATTAACTCATTAGAAAAATAAATAAAAATAAAAAAACGCATTCTAGAAATAATCCAGTCTTGGTAATTTGTAAATGAAAAGTTTTCAAGTTTAAATAAATGTGAACATATCATTTGTTGATGCCTTTTGTTAGTAGAATTTAAAGACCTCATAAATTATGTAATCAACAATTGCATTTTTATAGAACTGTATATATGTGTGATTGAATATATATATATATATATATATATCCAATTATTGATATTATACAATTCCATTCTTAAATCAAGTTTAATAAAACAAAATTTAGAAATTTAATCTTTTTCAATGACATTATTTTTAAAAAGTATTGCACATATATACTACTTGTTTGATATAGAAAAAGTGAAAATCTTTGTGGTGGGAAACATTTATAATACATTTTAAAGTAACTCAACTTATTCCAACTCTAATACATAAACCATTCTTAGTTCTATGAATCTCAAAGCTATTTAGTAAGTAAACATTTCTTTAAGTTATGAATTATTCTGGTATTGATTTAACTTGAGAAATTTATGCTGCAATAAATTTCACATTATCATGATTATTATTGTTTGATGGTGATAAATTCTAAGTTTTTAGTAAAACTAAAGTTCATTTACATAATAAGCTAGATATCAATTTGGTATTGGTCTAGTTCACACAATAGTTAATGTGTGATTGAAATCCAAACTTTTCACTCATTACAACACAAAAGCAAAAATTAATTAGTGGTTGTAATAAGAAGAAAAATGATTACAAATATGTTTGTTATATGTTTGGGTTGATAAGGACAAATCATTGTTGGCTTTACTGCTAGGAAAGTTTTTTGGTAATCTTCATCTACTGATTTTAATTGATAAATGGTAGAAAATATGTAAAGTATGTGGGCACTAAAGAAGAAGGAAAAAGAAGTTGATGCATATTTATTTAACATCATAGTTGTTTTTGAAAGCTCATAATTGAACAATGTAAGTAATTAAAATATTCTAGAAAATGTTTCAGTATGTATATATATATATATATATATCAAAATTCAGAGGCTTGAATCATATCTTACAAAAATAAACTTATAAGAAATTTAGTGTCTCAAAACATATCCAACTGGTAGAATCAATTTTGCAAGAGTGATAATATGTAGAAACTACAATTTATTTGAATTTGTAATTTATTAGACATTACTGTATCTTTTGTAAACTTGAAACTTATAACAATTCTCAAATGTAAAGCATGAGCTAAAACCAAAATTTAAAAGACATATGAAAAAAATAATATGAAGAATATTAAACAAGTAAATAAATAAAATGCTGTGTCTTTTACAAGTCTCTTTTAGTTATAATTTGTTTTGTTATGTATCAATGAACCATAATGTAATACTTTTTCCAAATTTAGTCAAAGGAGTGTCAACTTTTTTTAAACAATTATTATTAGAATAAAATTTAAATTAACATTGAATTTGAAAAAATACTATTATTTGTAGTTTAGCCCCTATTATGTTTTGGATAAAGGCCAATAGAATTGTTTAGTTACTATATTGATTAGTTATTATGTTTGCATCTATGGAACATATGTGAGTTTGTTGAAACATTACATTTATTTTTCTTTTGGTAGTAGCATTAGTCAGATTTATCATTAATTGCATTGGAAAAACAAATTTAATGCTTTAGACAACTTTCACAGAAATAAAGTACAACAGGAACTTTGCAAATGTTAATAAATCAATGACTTTATAATAATTTGATAATTTAATAAAATGAATATATTATGAAAAAAATCCTTTGATGAATTAGATGAAATGAGCAAGATAAAGAAATATTTAACAAATAAGTATAATGTTTATTCTAGAGAAAAAAAGAATCAACATAATTACAACACAGTAAAAGAATCAAATGGAAACAAAAAGACTTGGCTTTCTAAGATTAATTTAATATTTTTTTATAGAAGAGTAAAAGCTAGTAAAATTATTTAAATATATTTCAAACAAGAATGACACTACTGTGTTTTTAATTAAAAAATAAACAACAATCAATGTTCTAGATATGTTCACAAGTCTTTAAAAACTTATAAAGTTGTCTTATCTTAATTTAAATTATAAATAAATAGGTATCTAAAAATTGAAAACGAGTCCTTATTAAAATCTAAACTATCTTTTAACTGCAACCTTTTGTGATAGACCTATAATACACATTACTAAAACATTTAAAATATTTATTTTTGACAATTTATTTTTAAATATGTGTTTGAGTTTTATATTTTGAAAAATCAAAATTAAAAATAATACATAAATAAATATAATGAGTACATAATTGAAATTTTAAGTTTTTGAAATACCCAAGAAATGAAGGTCTAATAGAAATAAAAACATTGCTCTTTTAAATAATTAGAGTAAGCAATTTGGTATTAAACATATATATTAATAAAAAAACACATTGTAATAATTGGTTCTAATATTTGAAGTAATTAAAATATTGTAAAATATCTGTAGTTGCAAATTGAAATGATTTGTTGTGTACTAATAATGAAAGAATAGAAGTGAATTCAATTAATTATTTGTTAAAGTTTTTCTTAAGCAAATTACAAACATGGGATTTTAGATTGAAACTAGTGTTCTCATACCAAAACTTAAATTTATGTATTTGAAGGTTCACATTAAATTAAAGACCAACCTTGGATTTAATTATTACAAATCTAAATAACAACTTTTTAGAAATTTTGTGTTAGCAAATAGTTTAACTTTGTTTGTGCAAAATCTTAAAATATGTCTTATGTAAACATTGTTTTTAACCTTATGTCATACTAATGAAATGGATTACCTGTTTGTATATAAATCACAAAGAAAGCATATAGAAAAAATAAATTGAAACTTGTACATTCTATACTGTTTTGAGATTGCTATAAAGTGGTTTTGTAATGTGGTGCAAATTTCATAAAAAATCTAGTGTGGTAGTGAAGTTGTATTTTTTGAAGGATTTGAAAGATGGTGTCACATTAGAATGACTGAAAAAAAAAGAAAAGAAAGAAATCAAATCTAAGAATAAAAATAAATTACTAACATTAAATAAACTAAATAACAAAAGTATTATATTTTTAATAAAACATCAATTCATAGATACCAAAAAATTAATTTTGAAACTAAAACCATTCTATTTATTGCATTAATTCTTTTTCTTTCAATAACACACAGTATTCAATGAAAGATCATATCCATAATTCATTACATAAAAATTGAAATAAAATAAATGTTAATATTGATCAAATATAAAAAATTAAATTATAAATTTACTTTATCATCTCATGAAAAATAGTTGAGACATTGGGAAGTTTTGGATTTTTCTGCCGACGTTGACTTTTATTTATTTATTCACATCTGCTCATTTAATGTGTAAAATATTTTTAGCAACATACATGCATACAATAAAACAAACACATAAGCAAACAAAACTTATTAATACATGATTTAACAAAGACTGACTTTATACCTCCCAATGGGAACCAAACCATCGACAAAGCCAAGTGGAAACGTCACCATAAGAGCATGTGATGTGGCAGACCTGACGTGGCGCCGGCGAAGCTTCTAAAGGGAATCAAACTATCCACAAACTGGGGTGGGAACAGAACCCTAAACAGAAGCGTCCACGTCAAAGTTTAGATGCTGCCGGTAGTGACGTGGTAGGAATGACGTGGCACCGGCTGACCAAGCGCTCCTGCTTCGTCTCCCAAGTCTTTCCGCTTTGTGCATAATCCGGTTCTCACAGGACTCGATTCACAGAAACGGTCCACATGATCCGGCCAGGGAATCAGTTACCCCCCTTCGGCGTTGCTTGTGGATCTCCTGATTAACGCGACCAGCGTCTGGGAACTCTGGTAAAATTTGGCGCGCTAACTCCCTCTCTGTGTTGCGTTTGATCGGGGGTTTAGGGTTTGGGTCCGGGGTTCCGAGGATTATCGTCACGTGTGTTGCGGTCTTTTGGAGATTCCTCAGTTGTAGATGTAGATATGAACTAAGTATGATCGATGATCGATTTCCGATCGTGGGTTTTTGTGGGTTTGGTCGTTGAGCAAGAATTTTGTAAAATTTTTGTGTTGGGGGAAGGAAATGGGTTTATGGCGTTGTCGTTGTCGTTAGGTTCAATGTGATCGTTGAGCTGCAGGAAGGGCTGGCCACTCACAATCCGGTATTCGTCTCATCGGTACGTATTTTTCGGTTCAATATATATATATATATATATATATAGAGAGAGAGAGAGAGAGAGAGTCGAGTGTGTTGCAATTTCTGAATTAGGTACTGTTGAATTGTAGATTACCTTCAAGTAGCTCTCGATATTGGAATGACCGACACAGTTATGCTACTTCATGAGACCGTATTCCGCACCGTTAATTAGTTTTCAGAGTATTTGGTGTCGAATTACATTCTGTCTTGAATCCATGTGCCCTTTCTGCACGAGCGTTGGTTTGTAGTTGGAATGCAGCCAGTGTGTTTGGTTTATGATCATGCTTTCACGATCGGTAAGTCCGTTTCATGGTTTATACTTGTCATTTATCTTCTTGTGATTTTTTAATTACAAATGTTTCCCCAATTGTAACGTGGGTTTTTCATGTGTGGTGGTTGCTCGAATTGACAGTATTAGTCATTTGATTTGCGGAGAGCTATCGGTGTCATGGAAAATCGCTTCAACCTCTTTGATCCAGTCAAAGTTCTACTTGAGCCAATGTGAGAGTTGGAGGAGTGAGCTACTTCTAAGTGAGGGCTTTCGATTATTGGTATTTCAAGGCGAATGCTGAAGGCGCTTAGGTAGTTAATATGAAAGGAGATAGGGATACAGGGCGATTTCGGAGGGATGATGCTGCTTCTGAACGGGATGTGGAAGGTGGTGAAAGATCCACACCAGGGTTATTAGGCTTGAGATCTCTGGCATCAAGCTCAGGACGGGGATGGTGGAGCAAAACTGTTTTGTGGGCCGTATTTACTGTTGTTCTCATTGAATGCGCTTTCATTGTTCGCCTTGACATTTTGAATTCCCCTCCTACTTCATCTTACTCATCCTCTCTTGATTCCCACCCCGAGAATCCCAACAAAAACTATGGACAAGAAGAACTAACAATAAAAACCAATAAAACAATTCGGACTGACAAATTACCAACGGGAATAGAAGATATCTGCTCAGCAGAATGGCTGGAGAAGGTTGACAAAGTTACATACTCGCGTGATTTTAAGAAGAAACCTGTGTTGGTTGTATCGGGAAATGAAGTTGAGGTTTGTAACTCTCTCCCTCTATTTTCTTTTCTCTTAAGGGACTGTTAAGTGGTGTATGTAAGGTTCACCGGAATGTGTTGCATGTGTGATGATGCAAATACAACCTAACAGTCGAGCCTTTTGGTTAACATCCTACGTGTGGAGCTATAGATATGGAATCTTCTTGTTCATCACCAAGAGCTTGTGTATGTTGCAGAATTGGGATAAATGTTCTGTGCCATGCGTGTTCAAGGCCCATGGGGAGGGTCAGGCAGACGCAGAGTTTGGCTATGGAGATTCACCCTCGGCACTACTAGTGTTACGCTCTATGGAATCTTCTGCTTATTTTCCTGAGAATGACATTGCACGGGCGCGAAGGTAAAATACACTACACTGTACGTTGACAAAGTTCAATTGCCTTAAGGCGTCTTGCTTAAATCATGGTTTCGAAACAACTTTTCGTTTTATCAGTCCAGACATGTAATTTCAGCCTTCTTCGCTTCGATTTACTTCTAGATTGAAGTTTTGAGTTAACTAAGAATCAGTTGATAGCGCCGTCCTTCCATTCTAACCTGAAGAGAGCTCACAGCAACGGAGTGGGAGTGGTGATGACTACAAGCCTGTCATCGGATGTTCCAGTGGGCTACTTTTCGTGGGCGGAGTACAAAATCATGGATGCTCCCAAGCCCAAGACAAAACAAGCTCTTGGAGCTGCTTTTATTTCCAACTGTGGTGCGCACAATGATCGTCTTACAATTATGCGAATGTTACAAAACGAAGGCGTTCAAATAGACTCATACGGTTCTTGTGAACAAAATGTTCCTGGAGGCCGAGGTTTGCCTCAAACTCTCTGCATGTCATGAAGGAGACCTAGAATTTTAGAGGCTTTTGTCCACGGGTGTTTTACATTGATGCAAAGTTATTTTTCTGCCTTAATAGCTGTGATTCATCTCGCATTGTTTTGGGAAGGTAGTCGCTTTAAGTGTGAAATGTTCATTGGAAAGAATTCATACTCAAACTTAATGTTGGGGTGAGAGGAAAAATCATTATGTTTTCTATTGATATCTTAGGGTTGCAATTAACTTTGTGCAGCATTGAACAAGCTGGAAACTCTTCGAGAGTACAAGTTTAGTCTTGCTTTTGAAAATTCCAACGTTGAGGATTATGTTACGGAGAAGTTCTTTCAATCCTTAGTTGCTGGTACACTCCTCATATGCGCTTTAATCCTTGATCAGTATTTGTTTACTCAAATCATACGCGCGTACGCTTTTTATGCACGATGGAATTTAATTTGATTACTTTTGATAGTCGACGTGTCTTTGTTTCTTCGGATGGACAGGCTCAGTCCCTGTTGTAACGGGACCTCCAAATATTTATGACTTCGCACCCACACCAAATTCTCTTGTATACATTAAGGACGTTAGCGAAGTAAAGGCTGCAGCAAGTCGCATAAAATATCTCGCAGGAAACGAGACTTTATACAACGAAACTTTGCAGTAAGTTCATCTGGACAATCATTTGCGTTTCTAACTCAAGAACCTATCTCTCACAATCTACAGGTCCTGTTTTCTAATTTCTTTAATTCGGTGAATATTTATATTTTCATGTTAGTCAAGCGTTAATCTCATTGACACATTGGAGTGCATTGGAATTTTCGTATGTTCAGTTTTTATCTGTGAAGTTTTTCATAGGAGTTCTTACGCTTGGCCTCTTTAAGAAAGCTTCTGTTGAGTCTCAGTCCTTCGAATTTCGAGTCCTGCTCCAGTGTTTCACTCTTATGTTTGATCCTGGAAGCTGTAGTACGTAGGTACCAATAGTTTTGTAATAGAATAAGTTTAAATCTCATCAGTACGAAAGTGCATCGTTTACATATACAGTTACCAGCGTTGTCGTTGCGTGAACTAAGAACAGCTGCTTAAAAATTCTTCTGCTTTCAATCTCTTTTAGTTGTGATTTCGCTGAACTCTGAACATTTTCGCAGGTGGAAGTTTAATGGCCCTTCAGATTCGTTTCTAGCTCTAGTAGACATGGCTGCCGTGCACTCCTCCTGCAGGTTGTGCATCTTTGTAGCTACCAAATCGCGCCTGAAAGAAGAAGCGGCTGCTCCTAAAAGACCTTGCAAGTGCACCAGCAAATCTGGGTCCACCCTCTACCACTTATATGTACGAGAGCGGGGCCGTTTCGAAATGGAATCGGTTTTTATTGAGTAAGCGTTGATGCCCACTATTGAATTCATGTCCTATAATTCGACTCATCTTGTGATCGAGGCTGCAAAAATATGATTTTGTTTGTTGTCAGGACATATGGGGTTTTTATTGTCTTCAAATATTTCTTCCCTATTCTCCTAATGCCTTCGAATGTTTATATGCTTACAGAGGGTCGAAACTTTCCGTAGCTCATTTGAAACAAGTTGTAGTAGACAAGTTCACGGCCCTCAAGCATGTTCCTATTTGGAAGACAGAGCGGCCCGAAGTTATTAGGGGGAACTCGGACCTTCGGATCTACAAAATATACCCTGTGGGCCTTACTCAACGGGAGGCACTTTATACTTGGGATTTCGGTGGTGATAAGGGGTTAAAGGCTATGGTTCAAAAACAACCTTGTCTTCAATTGGAAGTAGTTTTTGTTTGATCCCGTTTTCATATCTGTGTTTTATCCTCAATGACTGCATATTGACACGCAATTCTGATATTGTAATTTTTTATTTTTTATTTTTTTGTACATTTACATGCTCTTCAGGGGTTTCTATGCCGCTGAATATTTTTCTGAGGTCGCGAGGTGTGGCAGGTTATCTGTTGCTGTTTGTTGCCTCGTTGCATGCAGCGCCGTCCACCCAATATTTTATGATGAGTCGATGATTCGTGAGACTAATCTAGTTTAACTTTTTGCTTACTGGCAAGTCAAAATTGAGTTGTTTAAAATATTTCAGTATCTTGTTAACAATTTCAGTCACATATGATCCATGCCTCATACTTTTTACGCGAAAATTCAACCGACTTATATTTTGTCGTTTCTCATATTTTATTTAGTGTATAATATATTCACTGTTTTTAAGGGGATTGAAGTTCTTAAGGTCGTTTCAATCAAGGAGATAAGATCATCAAAAAATGTAGAGAATGCAGAGAATGAGCAAGAAATCTATTTATATGTATTTCTGTTTGTTGAGGTTGAATCATCGTTGTATCTTTACATAAATAATCCTAAACAAGTGGAAATTGTTCTTGTACACATACAAAATTGTACTACAGAAGCAAGATTTCTCCTCTTTTTAGGAAGTTGTACGCCCCAAATAAAAAAGCATTGTGGTGTTGCTCCTTTGCTTTTTTATTTGATTTTTTTATTTAATTTTTTTATTTAATTTTTTTTTAGCAACTGGTTTTTTTTTAATGTTAAATTAATTTGGTGGCTTTGAGTTGCTAGATTGATGGTCCAAAAGTATGTGTAATTGAAATATAAATCTACAAACTTTGCAATATTGTGTCTATTCACCAAGTTAATGTTGTAAATGGTTCAAAAGTTTATTCCTTGCTTGGACATTCATGCCAAGCTTTTATAATTTATTTATTTATTTACAAAGTTTTGTGCATTGTCACTGACTATTAATTTAACAAATCTATAAGAAAAAATCTTTGAAATTTTGTCTTTTTTTGTATTGTAAACTTTTTATATTTATAAGTGCTTATATAAAAGATAAGTCCATTTAAAATTTAATATGATTAATTATTCTATTATGTATCAACATTATTAATCACTAAGTTAATTAAGACTATAATAATTATATATTTTTTACTTTTACATGTACTTTTATATGTACTTTTACTTTTAATGTAATCATTAAACTAAACCATTTAATTAAGTGTAAAAGATGCACAATCTTTTTATTGTATAAAATATTATATATAATATTATTATTAATTTATAAATACTTTAAAAATACTCAAAATAGAATTTTAATTAGATAAATAATAAAATTAATATTATAATTTTAATACACTTATTTGAAATATGTATATATATATATATATATATATATAATATTATATATTTGTGTTATATTTAAATATTATTATTTATCTATATTTTACTCAAAATATCTAATAGTAATTAGATGTAATAAGTTTACTACTTATATAATAACTTGATTATTTTTTAAAGGATTTATTTAATTCTATTGTATAGTTGTTATCTATTTACAATTTTAAAAAATGCAAAAAGTTGATTTACATCAAATAATAATTTAAAGAATTTTTAAAACTAAATTTAAATTTAAAATATATGAATATAATTTAAATAAATTTTTTGTGAGAATATTGCAATTTATTATAAAATATAAGTATTATAAAAAAGTACTATAAGATGGGATTTATATTTTAAATATTATTAAATATTATAAATATTTTAATAATCAAAATAATATGCTATTTACATAGCACATAATTACACTTCATTCTAATAACTAGCAATAGATACTTAAGTTTATTAAAATAAGGTATTTATGCTTTGTTTTTAGTTTGATTTAATTAATGCCTTAACATCAAATACACCTTCTAATCTTTTTTTTTTAAGCTCATACAAAGACAATAGTGTAAATATTTTTAAAGAAGGTACTTTTGTTTTAATAGGTAGAAGCCAATGTGTTTTTTTGTTATGCACATGGACTTGAATGACATCAAATATTTTGTCAGATTTAGATCCCTTTTCAATTATAGCTTTGTTGAAAATAAGGGATTTATATTCACAAGGTAATCAAATACATTTACAAAGAGAATATTTGGTAGATAGAAGAAATCAAAAGTTTTTTATATCAAAACATTAATTTCTATTTATAAGCAGAATAAAAACGTTAGAGAAAATATTTAACTTTTAAAAAAATAATAATAATATAAAATTTTAATTTACAAAAATTTAATATAGATTTAAAAAATTATCATATATTAGCACATATTATTATTAGTATTATTATAAATTTATATTTAATATTATTGTTACATATTAAAAAAACACCACACATCTTAATGTAGTTATTTTTTTGAAGGAAATCATTGCAACATACTTAAAGAAAAGATAAATATCTACATAATAAGAAAGCTTAGTTATAAGACAAAGAGATAAAGAAGCCTTCTCATTAGCCTATTGGCTAAGATAAAGAAGTATTCTTATTGACCAAAAACGTGTCCTTTTACAATGTAAAAATGTATGTTGCCTTTTTACATATGTTGCTGTTTCTCACTGTATGTTGCCCTTTCATAATGAACTTCTCCAAATACAATCAAGGTTCTTTATTCCAAAGATAGTGAAGCCAAAAACACCATAATAAATGTAGATTATCTTGAAATTTTATTAAATCAGCTATTTTAGAATTATCTTTGCCAATAACACTAAAGAAACATAAATGGTTCCACTGTTATTTTTATTTTTTTTTGTTTTTTTCATTTTTTTTGAATTGACATTTGTTTAAGAGTTATTAATTTTTGACTTGGCAAATTAAAATGTTACAGCTTTTTTGTGCCCAACAATACAAATTTCCACTAGTGTGTGTATATATATATATGCTAACAAGTACAATAGTAAAAATTGTTTGTGTTTTTTTACAAATATCTTCTTGTAATCCTCTAAGATTTTAAAATCAATCTTTTAACATAATATATTTCTTAAATTTTACTTAAATTTATGTAAGATAGTATTATTTTTGCATTTCTTGTTTTATTATTAAGATGTCTTTACACAGTACAATTGAAATAGATATCAATTGAATGCATAATTTATAAGCTTATACTTTTATCTATTAAAGTAACTAAAAATATTTTATCTATTTATGTAATTGTATAAAAAATAAAAATAAAATTGTATGTAGATATTGAAAACATAAACTGCATACGTAAATTTTTTTAAGCAATTCTAAACAATAAGCATTGTGAAAGTATAAGACTACTTTTTGTATTATAATTCTTTACTTTATCACATTGGTGCATATCCTAATATAATATATGTCTTGTCTATTCTGTAAACTAATTATACTGATGTATTATATTATTCAATACCACTTATAAAGTTTCAACATTATCTTGTTGATAACTTCTTGGCTACTTTATTTTCATTTTCATAGACAAAATTGTAGCAACATCTTTTAAATGTAAAGAACATTAATGTTTGAATTATAATTTCAAAAGTTTTAGTAATTTATGGTTTGGATGCTCTATAACTATATTAACTAAATTGGTACAATATCACTACCTAATAGAATTCTACTAATATATCTTTTTTTAGCATCTCATGCATTACAAAATATTATATAGTTCTTAACATGTAAAATATGTTATAAGATAATGAAGAGAATTTTTAGTCCAAAAGATTTTAATAAATAAATAGATTAATGATTTCAAAATTTAACATCTGATCAACATGTACCAATAATTAAATAGTAATGTGGCTAAAATGCATGGAAATTTTTTTATAATCCAAATTGCTATTCTCTTTGTATTTGTAAATTTATATGTCATTATAACAAAATGTGGTTGGTGCACTGTTATGCTCTCATTTACATTAATATATTGTATGTACTTTAGCAAAAAAAATGTTAAAAAAATGTTAACAAAATTTTGAATGGAGTTGTATGCAAGCTGATGTTGGATGTATTTAGATGTGTTTGGTTTGCTTTTACTCACATACATTGCAAACACCATTGCATTTTGATTAGAAGAACACATGAAAATGTTGATGAACTGTTACCATCATTTTCCTTGATTTTTATCTTGGATATACACAAATTAAAAGCAAAGTAAGAAGAGTTCATCTTCCACCTCATACAGTAGAATCTGCAGCTGGTACTCATAAACCAAAATTAGCAATGGACGAAGGTGTACGTGAAGTAACAAATACACACATTGTGCATCTATCAATGTTATATTGTGACCCAAATCAAAGTACAACGTGACCCAAATTGGGGCACATTGATGTGGGTACCTATCCTGCAATTCTTAAATGTGTTGTCAAGCAAAATGTCCTACAATTTGCATGTTCCATCTCTATTACCCTGGCTACGGATTCAAATCTGTTGACGTCCACTGCTTGACCTATATTTGTGCTTGCAGGCCTGGGTGGAGGACGAGCTGCAGTTGTTAGAACTGCCTCGGGTCTGTGCACGGTTGGGGAATTGCAATACATTTGAAACCAATGCTGACGATTTTTTGACGATGGGTGGACAAACCCGGTTGGTGTAGAATGCAGTTGAATGCACCAGTAAGTACAAACATCTTGGAAGTATGGGCAAAGGTCTGCCGATAGTACATACAATGGGCGTATCTGCAGTAGAGTAACGAGAATTCTCTTCAGTATTGTAATATGAAAAATTTTAAATAAATAATAAAACAGCAACTCCGTAGTACGGCATCAGGTGTGGATACAATGAAGTCCTGAATTTGACCGTATAGCAGATCTACAAAAGGTTATACCAATGAGGAAGAAATTTCCTTTATCGCTAAGACAGAAAAAGGAAAAGAAAAAAACAGTGTGTGCTCAGGCAACAAGTACATGTACAATAGAATATGTGGAGAAACCTCTAGCAAATGTAGAACACATAAATATATTCTGACGAGGGGAATAAACCGCCTGCAGAATCGCACACACGGAGGTAACGTAACATAGATCACAGCAAGTTGGTGATGGTGGACGATCACCGCAGTTGTTTGTGACAATGCAGCCGATTGCAGGCACAGAAGAAAAGAAAACACTGTGATTACGACGCAGTTAAAATTGGCTGTCGTGGAACAATCGGTGAGCGAAGTGCTCATCATCGCATTGATTTTTACGCATGTCTACAAATGCAACAACTGAATGGATTACAAGGGAGTAATCAAATTCACTGTCGATGAGATTAGTTTGACAAATATGGCTGCAAACCTGACTACGTTTCACAATGCTTTCCGTATGTGTTTAAGTGCAGCACATACAAAATCAATCAGATGGTAGAATCCTTGTGCTTAGTTGTTATTGACGCATGTCAATAACTACACACAACTTCGGCAAAGGACCATTGATTTGAATACACCGAACCATCGACTGCAGCAGACGTTTGCGGTTATCGGTTTTAGTCATTGTAAATTGCAAGAAAACTAGGAAAGTTTTGTGATTCTTTGGCTCACCAGAGGAAGCAGCGGAGTGGGCTGTTCCTTACGCAACAGCCCTAGACGGATGCGCTCCTCATCCATGCGCTGCCGTTATTCCATGTGTTGGCTAAATACTTGGAACATTATCGCCCTGCGTTGGTACAAAAGCTCCTGTTGCGGTAGATTGCAGGCAAGGGAGTCACCCTCACTCTTCTTTGATTCAATTGAGACGCAGCACACAGGGGGATTTGTGGGGGCAAGGAGGCGACGCTGCTCACTGCATTTTCTTCTGCATTGCTAGAATGCGCTGGAATGGCAACATCCACCGTCGAAGTCGCCAGGTATACAACTACAGCGACGCCGCGGACCTAGAGTAGTCCACGCCCCACCAGTACTGCCAGTTCTTGCCCAGTGAAACAAACGTCAACCCTCTGCCTTGTGGGTGAATGTAAACCAACAATCTTGGTCGGGTGTGAGAAATCTTACTAGCTTTGAATACTTATTCCACCAGGAAGTATGATGATCCCATTTCACTAAAAGTATTAGAGTAGCCAATTTGGCTATGGATTGCGATGAAGAATGTCATGACACACTTGATATCTACTATGACATGTGATGGCATGTTGGGACCCCCACAGTATTTGGGAGCTGTGGCAAGAATGTCAATTCTCCACATTCGAAAATTGAGGTTCAGTGATCATTCCCTCCCTTCAAACTTCAAAATACGACATTCATGCCACTCTCTACATGTTAGGACTAACAGTAAGGACTATGAGTGACTACAAGCTGGTGCACCTATGTTTACCACACAATGCAGGCAAGCACATGAAAACAACAGAAGGCATAGTAATAGTTTCAAATTAAGTTAAAGAAGTTGCATAATTACACCAGATTCTGCAGTCATTCGAGCTGCATCTCACCGCTTCGACAAGATTACAGCTCTAGTAGGTTTCCTGAGCGGTATTGTGCCATCAAACTCCTGAATTGTGCTGCAGACTTGACCAAGACCAGACAACTGGTCGGCAATCTATTTGTCCTACATCTGACACGCACTTAAACTGAAGGTGATGGCAAATTACAGACACTTCGAATAAACTAGTGGCATTGTCAAGGGTGCCAGAGGGGTGTCTACCCAACGATAAGGGTCGCTTACACAATTGCTGCGAAGCGTCAGTTGTCGTTAGTGAGTGACACCCGTGAAAAGAAGAAATATACTTCGTGTTAAACGCATGTCACTCCTTACTCTTTGACATCAACGACGCCCTCATTGGTAATCTGAAAGCGAGCCTCCTGCTCTGCTAAACATGGAGACGCAACCACCTTAATTACACGCTCCTCACCACGACCTTTCCGCACCGACAACCTTGTGGTAGATGCGTGCGCAATAATGTTACCGCCAATGGGTTTATGTTGGGGACCATTAAACATAGCCGACCCGTCGACTTGAGCTACCACTTGATTTGTTATTACAACTGCTATGCCGAACTCATCTGCTATCTTCTGACAGCCCCGAAGGAATTTGGCAAGGTGGACTTGTCGAGCTGCAAGCTCCCCTCTCCCTGAGTAATCCGTCCTATACAACGCCGTCGAGCTGTCTACCACCATTAGGGCAAACCTAGTCTCAGCCATCATAGACGCAGCTTCCACTAGAAGCTTCATCTGATGATCAGTGTTGTAAGCCCGAGCATATGCCACGTTGTCGAGCACATCCTGTCCATTCAAGCCATACTTCTCTGCAATTTGAAGCAATCGTTGAGGCCTGAAAGTGCCCTCTGCGTCAATGTACAACGCTTTCCCCTCACCTCCACCCTGGTCTAATGGCAGCTGGCAAGTGACGCAGAGAGTATGACAGATCTGGCTCTTACCCGAACGAAACTCTCCATAAATTTCTGTAATGGAACCAGTCTCAATTCCGCCCTCGAGAATGTTGTCAAACTCCTTAGCACCTGTGGTAATTTGAATGAGCTCCGCCCGCTGCTCGTGCATCTGCTTGGCGCTGGTGAAGCCCATAGGAACGAGCTTCGCAGCTGCCTCAATGATTTTATCCACCTTCGCATCACTGAGCCCCTTAATAAGCACAAGGTCTTTCTTCGCGGAATACGCAACAGATTCGACGGTGCAAAACCCCGCATCCTTCAGCTTCTTCAAATCGAGACTACTAATACCACAATTCTGAAGTTGATCGACGAGGTACGGACCATGGTGAACTTCCTCCTCAGTCGCCGCGCTAGTGGTGACACCTTCCGTGGCTACACTAACAGTGGCCATTACGGACAAGCAAAAACAGGAGAGAATGAAAGCAAGTCAAAATTCAAGATAGACGAAGCGTAACCTCAGCCAAATTCCTAGAGGATACAATCGATGACTAAGGAAACAGAATCTCGACAAAGCGAGGCGGCCCGAGTTCAATGGATAATAACTCTGATTTGCATTGATCCAATTTACTGGAAGAAGGCGACGAGGAGGAAGAGTGAAGAAGAAGCTTCAGCTTGAAGCTGCGACACGAAGAATGCGTTCAAGTGTTGTTTGGCGCCGCTTTTGAAAACGGTCCTTCTCAGCAACTTCCGCCGAATTTGGATATTGGAATGATTTGGCGCCCTTCTTGATGAATCCAAGTCCCAAGTCTCAGGTCTCAAGTCTTGCTGGCTGGTCTTCAATACTGGCTGGTGTCAAGTACCACTGACTAGCACCACTAACTTTCATTCATCGGTAAATGAATTCATCGACGTTTGCATTTGTCCATGTGTATGAATATCGTTTATTGTTCCATCCGTCTCGGACTGAGACGTTCATCCATGGTGGCTAAATTGTTGTCTAGGATATGGTGACAACTTCGTGACTACGCAGTGTTGACTCGGTGGGTGTCAGAATTGGGCACAAGATTCTCTCGACAAACGCGCACACATTTTTGTAGTAATCTAGAGAAAATGGTATCGTAAAAAATTCATTGTTTCACACAGGGTGTGTGGAATCAACGTCAGAACAGAAACAATGACTGTTAGCCTGCATGGGGAGCAGTGCTCTGAAAGAAATTCAAAAGGGCCTTACTCTTGTAATAGAACTCATATTTTTTTGTGGATCTATGTGAAATTGTACATCCTTGGAATCGAAATTACCAAGCACAATAAAAATACAGAGCAATTGAGCAAAGGTTTTCGTGGTGGCCGCAATCCTACAACTTGAAGTCTGCGACCAAGTGAAAATCGTCCAAACCTGAGGTCTGCAAAGAAACCCTCCTCTGCTATCTGAGTTGGTCTAGCTAGCAAGCATATGTTGTCAGCAACTAACGCACGACAGTCACTGTTAAGCACTTCCATCATGTCATCAGGAGTATGACAAGATTTGAATCCAGACTACTCTAACTGGAAAACCCATATTGTAGCCTTTTTGAAGATGAAGCTGGTATGGCTAATCCTCAGATAAGGCCCGCAGAGGAGGTGCTATTTCGAATTGGAAGATGAATTGAAAAGATATCGCTTGAGTTGAATAACTACGCACACAGCTGAAGAAGCAATAAACAAGCCATCGAAACGATGCACAAATTTGGTGAATGAATGGAACCCCATTCCTATCTGCTTAAGAATTCCCCGCTTCCGCTTCTGCATTTCAAATCGTTTGGGGTGCACTTCTCCCATGCGACGGGCAAAAATTAGACAAGCCACTCGACTTTTCAGTGCCTTGACAGCTGGCTTCGGCTTAGGCTGCTCCCTCTTTACGAACTTCCCCGTTGTGATCGTCTTCTTTTGGCCAAAGGGATCCTTCACGTCTTTCTTTTCCAGAAGGAGCTGCGACACCAAAACATCATTGAATAAGGAAGACTCGATTTCAGAGAACACATGCAATTCAACCGATGTTTTACCAGCAATTCTCCGTTTTCAAATACTGATGGTCTAACTTGTCACGCTCAATCCTGAATTATCAAGTAGGATAGATAACTGAAATATCGAGTGTGATGGTCAACTGGATATTACCTGCTTTTGGGGTTTTTTCTCCTTCTTATTGAACCACTTCATATTCACAGTAGCGGTACAGACCTCCACCTTAGAGCCAGGTGAATCTTCAACACCCTCTTCGTGTTGTTTAATTGCTGCAGATATCTCAATATCCTGCCTCTCGTTGGCGCGCTTATTTGATTCTACCGCAAACACATGGTCAATATAACTAAGCAACGAGTGCTCTTTCACACCTTCCAACGAGCCCATATTCATGTGGAAACTCAAGTGATTTTCCATCTTCCAGCGCTCCATGTCAGCATATTCCAGGAAATTTGTTTCTGTGTCAAGCAAAACCATGTGGCCAGCAAATGCATATCCGTAGCCAGATTGGTGGGAAAGAGCCAAAGCCAGCGCACGATGGAGGAGAAACCGCAACAATGAAGGTACCCACGTCAAGGCTTGCGTACTGGCCACAATGAATGGCAACTTCCTAGGCTGCACTTTCATCACTTGACCAACGAGCATGGCAATGCGTACCAAATGCATGAGTTCACTCAGAGGTCCGACACCAAGCCCGGCCCAAATAGTGTAGATTGTGAAGGCAACCGGCATCACCTTGGGCACGATGTCATTCCGGGACACGATATGAATTAAGTGACGTTTGTACCGTTTGTTGATGTACCTATTGCAAACAATCATAGGAACGAGATAAGCTCACACATAGTGATGCCACAAAGAATCAGAAAGGAAAACTATCCCAAGTCTGATACATTCAAAATCCATCTAAAATATTTCGTGACCTCTGTTCGAAAATCTGAGCTTTCTCAACAGATAATTCCCAACAATATACGAACTTTGCGAGGCGGTAGTCCGCGAAGAAGGGGCAGCCAAATGTGTAGCACTGAACTTGTGCATGACACCACTTTCCAGTTGATTCAAGAAGCCTGGTAGAGAAAAACCACATCAGTTAAATGGCTAAAGGGAACTCAGAGGAAAAGGAAAAGATGATGTTCTTATTCTCGTGATGCAATGTAATCTAAAGATTGAAAGGCAAATGGAAGCACATAGGCTGTGCATCAGCACCCAAAGTATGAACAAAGTTGATTTGATCATAATACCTAAGAGCAAGTAGCGAAGCAACGGCACCCCCAAGAGAGTGACCTGCAAGAACAATGCGCTCCCCGCGGATCAACAACCTTCGAAAGTACTCCAGCGGGATTGACTTGGCCCTATCCAAAAACCCAGAATGCGCTGCTCCCGGTACCAAGGTCAGGGTACGCTGAAGAAAATTCAGATCTGCAAGTGCGTCACTAACGTCGGTAGTGCCGCGACATGCTACCACGTAATGGCCATCCGCCAGTGAGCGCACCACGAGTAGGGTTTGCTTGCAGTTCTCAAATCCGTTCTCACGCAGCTCCTCGTCAGAAATAAACTCATACTTGGCAGTGGACGGCAGCCCATATTCCTCTTCCATCAGCTTCAATTCATCTGCAGGGTTTGGACTATACACCACAGCAGACAAGATGATGGAATCCACCAGCCAGGTTGGATGCCTATCATCTTTAATTATCTTCCCCAAGCTCGTCATGATTCTCCTTCCTCCTGAACTTCACCCCTGTTTTGTATAGACCCAGTCAATCTGTCGCTATATCACCGCATGTGAAGACCTAAAAAGCACTGATGGCCAACTCCGGCATCCATGTCACCCGAAACGACCCAACTCTTTTGTTTGTCGAAACTCTCCTCATACTCACAGCTCATGAAGACACACGACCCAACTGCTCTTCCACAGCACAAATCCTTCACACACTCCACGATTCTGGTAACCGCTAATCCATAACTCCACGCGGTCGAGCCACAGAAAGAAGAAATCAACGAAACTGAAACGGCGATTACTTGTTCTTCAACAGCAACCACGCAATCTCATTGTGACAAAAAAACTGCACATCCAGTGTCCACGCACTAACCGAACTCTGGCTCTCGATAAGAAGAAACGCTCCTGGAATTGCAATCCACCAGAACCAACATACACACGCTGACACTTGGCCGAAGACTTTTACGAAAACCTCCCACCGCACCGCCTTACCTATTCAAAAGAGAAATGCGGGCTTTGGTCACGGCATATCAACTCAGCGGCGGCTTCCCATGCAATAGAAATTCACACACGGAGGCTAAAAAGTTCATAGAAATGAAGCAAATTAGACGCCGAATCCCTTGACAGCGCTTCGGCGCGACAAGGATTCAAGTCTGCGGGGCCAAAGCCTGGCGCGGCGCCCCAAATTTCCGCCAGGTGGCAGCTGACGTCGAAACGCATCCCTGTCTTATGACAAGTGGCGCAACGGGTTTTAGTTCGGTGCAGGTTCGGCAAAGGTTCGGATTCCAATCCACAACGAACCACATATTGTACATCCGATGTGGAACCCAGATGGAATATTTGGTCATGATGCATGCTGATGCTTATCCACGTGGCGGTCTCTTGTTATTTACCCCTGATAAATAATTTCAACCTTTCATTTTCCCCTGGCTCGTAAGGGTAAAAAGTTTGTAATCCCAGGGGTGTAAATTAATATGTGGAGCTTTAAATAATGAAGGGTCTGTACAGTAAAAACGTGTCCTATTTGTTGTTTGGAGCTGCTGTTTAGAGGTTTGAGTTGTGCATAATGCGAGAAAATATTATAATACATGGCTTAAAATAATAGGTTTTTGTTGACTAGATTTTGTAGAATCATTTCTAAGAATTAAGTATTGTATGTTAGTATGGTTGGATCTATTTATGATTGCAAGTGAATGATTAATGTGATGAATATTGTGTGAAGAATAATAATAATAGTAATAATAATACTTGTAAACCTAAAATATAGGAGTAAGAACATAAATTTGAAAAAAATTAGAGGTAAGGTGTGATAAGATCATTTTTTACAATATTTGTCATGTAAACATCAATGATAACATTATTTTATTTGTAAAGAATATCTTTTAAAAAGTAATCTATATATATATATATACATATATATTCTAAAATCACAGAGGTATAGCATTTGTATCAAAACTTTCAAATATCATAAAAAAAAACTTTCAAGAGATATAATATTTCTTTCTTGATTTCTTATCAAATTTGTCACCTCTATCTTTTTACTTTTGTAGAGAAGACAAATATTACAAAGAAGAGTTTGAATTGATGAAATACTTCTTATGACACAAGATTGTTTTTATTAGCTTGACAAGATAATGACTATTTAAATCCAATTAATGGACTCATATACACTAGATAGGATTACACTTACTAAATGAATTATCAATAATCATTATTAATCATATTATCCACCCACAATAGTAAAAATAACTATTTATAATAATTAAAGAGAATTGCTAGGTGGACACCCCCATTTTATTGCATGGACACCCCCATACCATGCACCCCCACATATACATAGTAAAACTCTTTTTTACACTAAAAAGTTTTAGGATAAATTTATAATAAAAGATTATTATATAATGGTTTATGATATTTTTATTTTTTATTTGATTTTTTGTATTAAATTTAATAAAATTTCATAATATATTTAATATGATTCTTTTATTCACTTATTGATTTTATCTAGAGAATCTTTTATTGTAAATTTACTCCTAAAACTTTTTACTATGTGTATGTGGAGGTGTATGATATAGGAGGTGTCCACATAGCAATTCCCTAAATAAAGTGCAAGGTTGATTAATGAATCTAGGACAACCATAGAAAATCAAACATAATACCTACTAAAAAGCAAAATTAATGTACTAATGTTACAGGTGGTGAGTAGTGCACCATAGATCTTTTGCTAATGCTTACCTTGGTGTTCATTAATAATAATAAATGCCTCATATCAACCATTTTTATATTTATTATTATTATTAAAATATATATTATCTATATATATATATATACTTTTTACAAAATAATGATATATGTTATTATTAAGTTTAAAATTTATAAAGGAAAACTTTAAAAATATAAAATATATTTTAACTATAAAATCATTATCAACAATCTGTTTAAGTACTAAAAATACTACAGATAAATTTATTTTTAGAATTAAAATAAAATATTTATATTCTTTAAGAAACAAAATATTAATTTTAAAATATTAAAAAAATCTCTTTAAATGGTAGTTATTTATTTTATTTAAATGGGCAAATATGACCAATCTAACTTTTTTGAATATTTTTATATAAATATTAAGATTTATTTTATATATATTATTTGTAAGTTAATTATATTTAATTTCAAAACATGTGATAATAATATTACTTTAAAATCGAAATAATCTAATGTACCATTGATTTTTTTGATATTAGAATAAATTAGTAAATGAAATGAAGTAATAAAATACTTATTCCATTAAAATACTTATTTCTTCACTAAATCTTTTTTTTCAAAAGAATTCTTAAATATTTTTTCCATCAAAAAGATAAAACTCAAAATTTTAATTAAACATACAGTTATATTACATAATTTCAAATCATGACAAGTAATAATATAAAATGTTCTGTCTTTGTATATATATTTACATTATTTTGATTTTGAATGATCAAGTTTTTAATTAAAATAAGAAGTTTTTTTTTAGTGTGTGTTTATCCATACATCCATCCAATTTGTATTATTTTTTATTACACCTCAATGATTTGCTTTGAGATATTACCCTCAAAGCAAAGGGCTTCAATGCTAATGCATGTATATATATATATATATATATATATAGTTGTGCATATTAGATGATTTAAATAAAAAGCCATTTTTATTTTTTAGGATGTATAAGAATATCATTGGTAACATGAATTTTTGTTTTAAAAGATATTTAGCAATCATAATTTGTTATTAAGAAATCTACACAACTTTACTGTTTTGAAAGAATATAGAATCAAAATTTACACTTTACATAATATAACAGCTTGAATTTCATATGTATAGATTAGTTAGACTTTAAATCTTCTGACATTTACAAAAGTATGTTTCAATAAGTTTGATCTATGGAACTGAAATTTGCATAATTTGTTCATTGTATAAAGGAAATGATCAAGGGGTTTATTTTATTTTATTTTATTTTATTTTAAATTAAAAATAATGATAAATAACATATGACATCTACTTAATTTGCAACTGTTTTCAGCAAATGAATGATGACAAGATGCTGTGTAAGATTATTTTTGAACAGTACGGATTAGATTCAAAATTTCAAAATTGGGGTAAATTTTATTCAACAGTAAAACAAGTAAATCAGTAAATCACGCCTAAAATCAAATGTAAATTTGAACAGTCAAAAAAAATTTTGAACAATTGTTGCAACAAAGATATGAAAAATAATGATAATCAATGTAAGGTTGGAAAACTACAAATGTATATATATGTATATATACACAGATTACCCTGCTTAATTTATGACCTAGGTGGATGGAAATTTTATAAATTATGCAACCTAGGAATGACCACCTTTCCAGCAAATATTATCATGTAATCTAAAAATATATTAGTTAAGGAGTATCAAAGAACCGGGGTACATGTGTGTGTGTATATATATATATATATATATATAAATATATGTGTGTGCACATCTGTCCATACATTAAGATAATGTGTGTACACAATTAATATTTCCTACCATGTAAGGGCAAAACGATGTAATTTCTCTCTCTCTATGTACACATTGTTGTTCAAAGAGTAAAACATTCATTACACTCAATCTCCACCTTTCTTCTTCATTTATCTCCAATCTTTTTTCTTCCTTCTATTTTAGGAGTCACGAGAATGACCTCAGCAGAGAATTTGAACACAACCCATTTATTTTTACAACTCAACCAACAAGGAGCAGTGAAAATCCATGATCAAGTAACCCAAAATAAACGGACTCTCTACACAACATCTAACTCAGTACCTGCTCAGAAAGATAAACACCGATCTAACACACAAGGAAGCAACCCAAGAATGGAAAGCAGAGCCCTCCCCAGTTCATTCCTGGCACGAATCCCTAATCCCGGGTCAGCAAGCTATCCCAGTTTCTCTTTATAGACCCACACACAGCCCTCCATCCCTCAGAAACCCTAATTCCCATTCCCTTGTCCAGCAAAAAAGGAGCAGGCTTCGCAGCCATGACGCATTCATTTCATGTACAGGACTGCTATTTTTGTATAAAGGAGTCACACGGAGCTCATAAAGAGGGTTTGGAGCATTAGCGCAGTAGAAAAAAATGGGGTGCAATGTGGCGTCCGAGGAAAAAGGAGGTGAAGAAGAAGAAATGCGAGGAGGAAGAGGGGAGGGGAAGGATGCGACAGCCGAATCGAGAGGGTACCCACCTCACCCATGGATTCCGTTTCTCCGACTCTGACTCATTTCCTGTGACGAGTTTCATGCCACGAAAAGGAGGGTGCCACTCCTGCCCCCGCCCGCAGAATCTGCCGCAATCGCTCCCTTTCCTGTTGGGCCCCCCCTGCCATTTGCTTTCCATTTTAATGATAAGCATGCAGCGCTTTAGGTTCCGATGAGTATCGCCATGGCCAAGGTCTGGAGAGAGGGGATGTGGACCACATCTAACAGAATATGAATAACAGCAGGGAAGATCTGGCGCAAGGACCAGTAGACTTAATCCTTCCGGCCTCTGGAAGCTCCGCCGCTGTGGCCTATATCGAGCGATTGTGCGAGTGACGCGGTTACTTCATTTGCACTTAGATGACGATGAACGCTTAGCTTAGATCAGGCTTGAATGGTAGACAATCTGAAAAGGTGAGAGAAAGTAGCCGGTTCTTCAGATACATTTGTGAAGAGCCAGCCGAAAGCAGGCGACATGGGACAATTTTATTGAGCAGTGTTTCAGCCAGCTGGGTTAGATTGAAACTAGGGCAAAAGCTTCACCATTGCGAGAGCCAGTTGGGATTGGGATAAAGCAGAAGAGAAAAAGAAAAAAAATCATATGTTGAACTTTTTATTTCATACATGCACATCACAAAAGAACAAGCTGGCATATCAGCGAGCTTGACCCTAACCCTCATTTATATGGATGTGAAAAAGAAAGAAAGAAAGAAAGAAAGAAATAAGAAGAAAAAAAAAATAACAGCAAAGGTAGCCATCCAAACCCTCCAAAAGGTCGTCTTTAGTATGTATAACTACAGCAGTGCCAACTACTCTGTTCTGAAACAAAAACCAACCGTGATGGAAAAAGGCTTTTGCAAAAAATGACCATGACCATGATAGGCCTCATCAAACTATGACGTAATGGCTTATCACGAAAAAAGGATCGGGGTTCTCAGAACAGAATATTGGGCACAGCTGAAGAAGACCCATTTGTGGGAAATAACCTGCTGGTGTTAACTATTCAAAGCAGATGTGGGGTCGATTTCTCTTCAAAAAGCAGCTGTCGCGACTAGCGGACAAAAGAGGAAACTTGAAAACCTTGATGTACACCCAGGTAGTCGCATTCCTTTCAATGCTGACAAGCACAGAAACCAGAGAAATCTGAATAAAAAGCACCAGAACTGTGCCGAAAATTTTGGATGGGTTGAAGATGTGGATTGGCTCCAATGGCCGTGTCTACCTTACACCTGAACGGATAAAAGAAGCCTGCTGATTGCTCCTGTTAAGTGCAAATCTCTTAAAAACAATCTTGACAGGAGATGTAGACAGCGATCGTTTGGACATTTTGTCGTGCACGCGTACTCCATGCTTATATCAGGGTACTTACTCGAACATGCTCTGTCAGTCTTCCAGTGTATAATACAAGTCTTGCAAAGTTCTAACGATCTCGTCGGTGTTGATATCACACCCATCAGTCATCTGCAATGCGACATTTCATCACAATTCACTTACCGTCGCCATTCTCAGAGCAAGAGAGGCTCCACACAGACATGCGGAGCAAAAAAACACTACGCCACCTTTTCCAAAGCTTTCAGTGAAACTATTAGCTTGAGTACCTCATTCCCAAAAAGAAGTTGAACTTACCTGGGCACAGCAAGTGAGATCCACCGTCGTTGCAGAAAAGGAGAGAATGTTGGCATTCAAAATGGCCAGCTTCATTTTCTCAAGTTCGGCAAGAGACTTTACTAATAAACTCTTCCTCTTCTCGCAATGCATCCGAATGAGCACATTCTTGTCGATCTTCCTGGCCTCAATCTCGGGTTGAGAGCCATCATCTTCATCGACAACTTCTTCGCCTAGCTGCTGCTTCACAGCAGGAGCCGGCTTGGAGCCACCCTGTGAGATAGAGGACGAAGGTGATACAGGCGGCATATTCTTAACCGACAGTGACCGCATTCTTTTCTTCGGAAGCCTCTCCTCCAATGCTTTCAGCTTCTCCTCCAGTGTCTTCACATATTTAATTGCATCTCCCAACACGGACGCTTTATCCATCTGTCACACATCATGCACATGAATCACGGAGATTGATGAGTTAGCAATATAGAGAGCCACTACTCAAGCTAATAAACTGTCACCATTCTTGACATGTGAGACGTGTGTAAAACGAGCTTTACTCAGAGGTACATGCGCTAACCTTCTTCAAGCCAGGGACAATTGCAGAAAGAGCAATGAATCGTTGGCTCAGCTTCTCGCGCCGCTTCCGTTCCGCCATTATGTGGTCTTGAGTATGACCTGTGCTCTTAACTGGCGGAGGTGGTTGGGGTGGCATGGTGAGCCTTGAACCACTCACATTTGAGGCAAAGAATCCTGACGATTTCTGCTTGCCCTGCTGGACATACTCTATGGAGGATAGAGGACTCGAACCTCGAAGACTCTCCACGGCGACAACATCAGGTTTGCAACCATTTGTACCAACAGATACAGGTGAACTTCCGCAGTCCACTTGACTCCCTGGCGTTCTGGGATGCACTGCAGAATCCTCTTGCAGGTGTTGAACAGACATCGCATAGGCGTCAAGATGCTGAGGCATCATCTGGTGCACCTGCTGATGCGCGTTTTGCGCCGATGGTTGCTGAGATCCAAATGACATCCCGCCGAGGCCCGAGGATAAGCCCATGGACATACTCCAATTGGGGTTGGCTTGGTAGTGAAAGTCGTTTAGAGTGGGCACCGAAGAGTTTAATTTCAACATCTTCTGAGGACGCTCTTGATGATAGAATCCATCAAGATCTGCGAACGACTGCCGCTCCTTTTGCTGCTTCAAGCTCTCCAAACATGCGGCGTAGTTGTTGCCACTCCCGCTCACACTAGACAATCCACCACCGTATGCTTCGGCGTTACTTTGGTGAAACAACGGGTCGAACTGCCTCACGTCCTCCATACCCTAGTCACAATGGCAAAGGACCACAAGTCAGGACAACCGACGGGGGAGTCATATATCTTAATCAGCAAAGATTCCACGGAAAACGGATTCAGATAAAAGGGGCACCCAAGACTGCAACTATACAGACCATTAGTAGAAGTAAAACATCCTCCTTACCAATTCTGTAACCCACTGCATGGCAGCTTCTCGTGATGATTCGCCACTTCGGTCGAAAGAGCTAGTGGTTTGCGCTGCAGTATCGAGAAAACTCGCAGGGCAAGCTAACCACTATCCTCCACTAACGCTTCCGCAAAACCAGATCAAACTTGGTACACCACTCCCAAGTCAAAAATCCACACCCACTCACGGAACCACCTGTAGAGAACCCATCTCCAACTCGGTCAAAGCAAGTGACGGCATCTCGACATACCTTCTACAAGAAGCAGCAACAACCAGGCCACACGATACGAAGCACTAGAGAAGGTGAAGGAGAAGTAAAACATCTGAAACGGCGGAAGGGGCAACCCGTGAGACAGGGCAAAAGGAATTCGGCGATGAGCGCGCGGAAAACGGATCCAGGAAATAACAAAGAAGGAAACCCAATACACTAAACCGTGGAAGCCTTGACGAAACGCAAGAGAAACTAAACAGAGGCAAGAGATCAAACAGAAGGGCATGTGAGAGGAGCTCCAAGTTAAGGTGCGGACATACCGTACCTTGAGGGGTTGGGGTGAAGGACGAGAAAGGGTCTGGTGCTCCGCAGAGCACTGAGGGTGAGGAAGAAGAAGTCGAGTGGCAGCTTTGACGGACAAGAAGCCGAGCCTGGTATTCTGGGTGGGGTGAACCGAGGACGGAGGAAGTCCAGCAGGGTCAGGTGAGGGAGAGAGAAGCGGCGGAGATGAAGGGGGATTCCGTCACACACGACAACGCAGCGGACCGATTCCCCTTCTTGACGGACGTTCTCTGTTAGTTACAGTGTTTCTCATCGACCACCATGAACAAAGCCTTTTCGTGGCCAGGGGTCGGATTCCTCCCACCCTTCCCTGTTTCGTATCTTGCACACGCAGTTTTCCACTTCTTCCGCATTGCCTCATCACTTCATTGACTCTGCGACTGCCCCGTCTTACTATTTCGGTCGCCCACTGCGACCTGTCTCTAGCAAACTTCCGCAGTGGGTGCAGAATTGGGCCGATTGCCTTCTCTTCCTCCCCCTATTCCTCCTCCTCTTGTTTTCTTTTACTTCAATTTTTTAAAGGGTTTTGGATCGATGGAGGTTTAGAGATATTTGTTTGGGAGGTTGAGTGGCATGAACGAGCTTGTGACGTGGTGAATTGAAACAATTCGCACTCCATTCTGTCTGAATTCGCCAATCTGTGGTTGCGCTAAGCTGCTGTAATGCTTGTGTTGGCTGGTTGTCCCAGTTACCTTTGGTGTGAAGAATTTATGCTACATTGTGTGTGCATGCGGTGATTTGGCGTTTGTTTCAGTTGCTTTTGAATCTTTCGCGTCGTTGTGGAGATATGAACTGGTGATTGCAAAGGAGGGTTTACTGTGTCTATTTTTGCGTTCGTCTTCTTTCTCTAACAGACCAGGAACAGTGTGATAAGATATGACGAAAAGCATGTGTTGGAAGATCTTGACGTGAGATACATGAGTGTGCTTGAATTTCACCGGACATACCCTTTCGATGTTGCCGGTTTTGGTCTTATACATGTAGAAGAATTCTGTTTCTGTGTGTGGGAGGGGGTTTTCTAATGCTGACTGGATTACTCTAGGAGGCATACATAGCGATCAGCACAATTTGCCTGCACAGTGTCACAATTCTGAAAGCGCAAATTGTAGAGAAACGAAGGAGAGATCGGCTCGTGTGTAGGATTTCCATAATTTTGTTCCAGGCATGAATGATGATGATGATGATGATGATCCCACCCTGTTGTTGCTGATTAGAAATAATCAGCAACTATCATCTTCATCACCCATTTGCATGTCACTAGGACCCAATGTTGAGACAGAAGAGGATGTGAATATCAAGCTTCGCAAACTGAAAAATCATCGACCTAACTTGAATTTATCGAATACCATGGGCGATCGGACACCAGTAGCGAATGTTTCAAGATTTATGCGATCGCAAAGTATGAGCGTCCTCACGGGATCAAGCCGGAGTTTAGGATTGATACGAGAACCACCGTGGCTTCATGTGAGGCGGGAGCCGTTTGAATATGGCACTATGCCAATTCCCAGCCTTATGCACAGTGATGTATTGGCCAGTTTAATGACTCTTCGTAGGAAGTTACTTTCGCAAGCTCCCCCTTCTTTGACCTCGTCTGCATCTTCATGGTCTCTAAGTAATACCACCAACCTTGTAAGTGCTTCATTGACATCATCAGTGTCTGAGGCAAGAAGACGGATATCCATTACAGGCATAGCTGCGGCTTTGGAACTCACGGAGGAACATGCGCAACTGATCTTGGAGACATTGGCCTCTACCTTGAACGACGAAGGGACCATAGTGGATCCTCTAGCCAGCGCTCCTGTGAATGAGATTGAATCTGTCGGTGCCGATGTCGACGATCTGCTCTTGTATCTGTACCTCCAAACATACCGAAGAGCATCGTCCCGTCCACATCGAGATGCCTCTTCAGTGGCTGACGTATGGCCTTCTACTTCTGCAATTGATGGGATTCTCCCAGCTTCTACTCTTTTGCAGGCAGGCACCTCCATCTGCCACGTAACTTAAAGGCTGTTTTCGACATAACATCACGCTCATTGACTTGAATGCTTTGGTGACACTCACTGTCTTGGTAGACATTGGGTACCTTAGCAGGTCAGATTAGCTGGAGTCTCTCGGCGTCTGATGCCCACCCAAGCAGAAGAGGAGGGTCACCAGTTGAAGTATGTGCGAAAGCACTTGCGATCTCTCTTGACAATTCTTTCTGAGACCAATAAAGAGGGATTGGAGGTACTTACGTGAAGAACTTTGGTCTTGTTCCTATATGACCATATGTGAGTTAATTGTTTGTTCTTACATTTGTTGATAAATGGTTAACTTATGGGTCTTTATCGAGTCTATTCAGATTGAGAATTATACTTGTCCAAAATCAGGCTCGTCATTGAGTTACTGGTCCTACTGGACCAAGCGTTTGTCTTCTCTCAGGTCATTACACCGGAGCAGTTTGAGCGACTCGGGTTTTTCTTAAGAGCAAAAAATGCTCGCATGGAGTCAGTACCATTGAGTCAGGCAGCTCCATTATTTGCTGGATCGGATCCACATGTACCAGTGCTTCCGGTAGCGTTGACGCAAGTATTGGAGTGGGTGCAACATCATCTCTGTGCTGCATCTGAGAACCAGTGGGATACCATTCTAACGAAGGATGAGAAATCATTAGCCAAAGTTCGTCGAATGTTCCCACCTGGGAAAATACCGTCCTCGCAAGCAGAAGTCACTATGATGGATGCAATGACTCCTTCAGTTTTAGCTACGTCTAGAGATGTCCAGGCTGCCACTGCACCGGATGGTGCTTTGAGCTTGTCCAAAGATTGGCGTCCTGAGAATTTGACCTTCATTGATGGCGTAATACGGTCCTCTGTATCGAAAGGAGAAAGTGACATTAAGGGCGGTTCAGTAAAGGTTATAGTTTTTGTAATTTCGATCCTCAAAATTTGTGCTAATGATTCTACTTCACGATTGATATGTGTCTTCATATGGAACATTGAACTAGAATGTGATATACATTTTGCTCTAGTTACAATTTTTGTAGTGATTTGGTACCCATGCTTCTTGTGAATGCCTGAAGCCCTTGCTGGTTACAAAGTCCTTAAGGAGTACGAAAAATGATGCTACCACTCCCCGAACCTGCTCACTCTGTAGGTCGTTTCTATCATCCATGTAAGGGGCTCAAATGTACTGCGTCAGCCTATGCTATCGAAAGTGGGTGTCAATATGAACTTTGTGGTTCGTGAGGACAAGGTTTCAAGTGTATTTTCAATCTTGAATCATGAATTCCGCAAGATGTCACTTAGTGTACATTTGTTGACCTCTTGTGAAACTCCAAATGGCTTCCGTGCCGTCTGCTCAGCGAGAAACTAGTTGATTGGTTCTTACTTGTACATTTCGACTATTGAGTGGTGATATTTTTTGTTAGTACTTCAGGTCCGGTTTTGTGAGTCCTGTTACATACATTTATAATTTGGTTTATTGGATTGAAGTTCCCGTACGCAATTAAAGTCGTAAGACGTAAATTTTCTAGACAAGATTTTACTAACTCCATGTTTTAGTTGTTTACAGGTTTCATATTGCCAGGATTCTATGGTGTATGTTCTTGCGCCCCTTAAATATGCCTCTGTGTTTGGATGCTCGGATTCCATTGTTGTACTTGGGGCTGTTGGGAAGGTAAGTTACACAAGTATTTGGAAAGTCTTTGTTTTGAACGTTTTATAAGTTATTAGAAGCTCATGTTACCCCGGCGTCTTTTATACCAATCAGAAGAAGTATGGTCAACATCAGTTCTCCATGAAATGATTTCTTAGGAGCCCATAAGCCACCAATTCGACAGTTTTTCATCATTGGCATGCAGGCTGTCAGAGTGGAGCACTGTGAGAGGGTGCAGATTATTGTACCAACTGCTCGCATATGCGTTGCAAACTGCCGAGAGAGCATTTTTTACTTGGGTGTAAATCTACGGCCTCTGTTCACTGGTGATAGCCACAACTTGCAGGTTTGTTGGTTATCTAACTTCTAGACAGTTGTTGATTTTTAAATCTTTAGATTATTCTTACTTGCAGTTATTGGAATGGTTTCAGCTATCTTTTCTCGGCTTGAGTGGTTGTTGGGTGGAACAGGTGGCTCCTTACAACACCTTTTATCCAAAGCTGGAAGCTCATTTAGCACAAGTTGGTGTAGACGCGAGAGTTAATAAATGGGATTGCGTGTTAACATTGGGACTGGCAAATCTACATGACGCATTCAAACGTTCCGCTCGTGCTGCAACATCCCAAATTGTGGGTGCATCACTTCTTCCAACTGACAATTTTGCGGTGTTCACGGTAAATACTTGAAACTTCATGTCACTTTCACAGTCAATCTTGATTGTTTCACAGATGCACAGAATTTTTGAAGGATTTCTGGGTAATTCACTGTCATGTATTTGTGATCTGTTTTGGAGACCTCTTTTTTAAGCTTTCGTGACGACGCTGATATTGGTGGGCTAAAATGTAGTCCTCTCATACATTTCCAGCTACCCCTACTTACCAATACTATATTTGAAGAAGATTGGTATTTTTTTTCGAGTGTTTGCTTCTTCTTTCATGTACATGCCTGGTAATATAAATTAGTTATGAATCTTACCCTGGCCCTTTTTTGGTTTTTAAACAATCGCAGATTCCTAGCTGGAGCATACCTGATTCAAATTCGATGCATCACACCAGTGCAAACCCATTCATTCTGCCTGAATTATATACTGCAGCAATAGAACAAAGGGTGAGTCGGTGTTTCATCCTCCTGATCACTTCGCTTCTGCAACATTTTCCTTTTCACAGATTGTTTCAATCCATTATTAGAAGGCATGGTACTCGTGAAACATTATCTTCATAAGCACTTGCTCAGTAACTAATTCTTCATAATCAGCTGATGGTGCAAAAGTTCATGCCATATGACTTTGTTGCCCACGCTAAAACTTTTGTAACAGACAAGAGCCGCTGGAATATTGAAACTAAATATAAAAAATGCCGCCCTGGAAGTTGGCAAGGAACGCGAGCTGGTGACTGCTATTCATTCCCACTTCCGGAACTGGCTATATGGTACATTGCGAACACTTTTTGCATACCTCCTTGTCCTGCATTGGAAATAGCTGTTGTCTCTTACCGTTTCATCATTGTGCTTGTTTGCAGCATCTGGCAATGTTCGGCAGCTCTACAACTCACCGACACAAGAGTAAAGCTTTCGTTTTACCCAATATGTGTTAAATTGGATTAACTCCAGTTGCATTCTTTCCAACTCATGTGGCCTAAGTATATTGTGGTTAGTTTGGAGTGGTGAGATGGTTAAGTTATGATTCAATTGGCTTTCTCATTGAAGGTCAGAAAATTGGAATGGAGGAACTCAACCTATTCACTAAAACTGGAAGGATGGGAAGCAATTTGCACAGCTCATAAACTCTTACTCTTATTAAGTACTTCTAAAAGTTTCTGTGCAACTAAGGCCATATAATCTGAGTCTGCAGTGCAACTTAGAGTAGTACGTTTGGTCTTACACTGGATTTCAAGTAAACTATTTCTTTTTATCCTTATATAGAATATACCCAAACCATAAAATGTGCTTTGTACTCGTGTTTTGTTCTTTGAAACTGTCATTCGTTAACACCTCCATGTGATTAAATCATATTCATTGAGAATGGTTAAGAGTAAAATGTATTCCATAATTTTAAGAACTAGGTAGTAAGAAATATATATATATATATATATATATATATATTTATATATATATAGTAATGGTAGGTTATTCAACTAAATTTTAATAAATGTCAATGAATAAATTTATAAATCTAGATGTAATAAAACTACATATATTTTATGTCATTTATAAATACATTCTCTATTTATTTGATGTGCTTCAAGATCAAATCTTTGATGTGTATAATTTTTCATTTTTAAACAACTTAAAAAAAATTAGCTTCTTTTAAAGATCAGTATTTAAATTGATTTAAAATTAAAATCAAAGAAAGGCAAAATAAAACTTGTCATCTGACATGTTTTGTAATATATATAATAAGAATAACAATGTATATATATATATATATATATATAGTAAACATAACAAGTGTGACACTTGAAATTGACTAATTCATAAATGAAAAAATAATGACTACAATTGCTAAATATAATTTAAATGTGATTATTGGTATTATATTTGGTAAATTTGAATATCGATAAATATCATAAAATAGATGTATATTTGTAATTCAATTAAAACATATCATCATTTTCAAAATTCAATTCTATGTTGTCTTATGCAATTTTAATAATACAGTGTATGTGAAAAAAAAGTTTCAATTCAATTTTATCAATTTCCATAAAATGTATCTTTATAAACATGGTCTTAAATGAAAAATGTCTTCACAAGTAATGTCAAGAATTTAGGCATTATTTTCAAGTTATACTATATAAAGCATGGAATACCAATTGCTTGTATTAAATTAGTTTAAACTCATGTCAAACAATGCCTTTACATCAATTTAAAAGTTTTGGCTTGATCCATTCATACCACAATAACTACAATATTTAGTGAATAGCATGATTGTAATTTTTACTTAACTTTTTAAACAACATGCAAAAAATCTTGTCATGTCTTAAAATAATCATGATTATTAATTCAGACACTCAAATTGTTAAACAACAAGTTGCAGTAATGCTATATGTACTTGAATTTAAATTTAAAACCAAATAAAAATAAAAGATTTGGAATGTTTAACAAAAACTCATGAAATAAAATGTTACAATTATTACTATTTTGGTTTAGTATTGCCACCAAAAAAAAAAAACTGTGTCAAACGATTCATTTCTTCCTGTATTGGACTCATTTCAATTGTGTGGGTTCTTAGTTGGGTGCCAAATATAGAAAAAACAAAATATTCTATGTGTATATATTAGAAGTATAAACAGTGTTTATAAGTATATAAAGATATTTAACCAATATGTTTGATTTAAATATTTTATTTTATTAAGTTTCCATGGAAAACTTGCAATATATATTTTTATATATTATTATACCAATTCATTTGCAGATTTAATTGTCAATAGAATTTTTTGGTGATAAAAACTGTCAAATTAGCTACTTTTGACAACTGATAATGGTTCTAAAGCTTAGATTCACTAAGTAAGTATCAAATGTGCTAATTTTTTAGATACATAAAGTAAATGGGTTATTTATGTGTGTAATAATATTTTTTTTATCAGTGATTTATTTATTTATTTATTTATGTATTTTTTGACACAAAAATGGGGTATATTTGAAGCATTAATACATTAATGAAGTGGTGAAAGTACATCAAACTACTTAACTCCTTATATTTAGAAGGTGGAGCTAAGAATACTATAAGGAAAGAATAAATATTAAGGCTAATTCATTTGCACTTTTGTGTAAAATCACACCACACTGGGGTATTCTATAGTTCCATTTAATGACTTTGTCATCTTTAGAACCTAACATTTGTTTTGCCACTCATGATATATCTCATCTCTTGAGTAGAATAGTCTCATGTTGCCAATGTTTTTTCTTTTTGACAAATTTCCAACAAATTTGTCCATATTCAATTAGACCTTTTCAGACCAAGCTTCTAGTATGGAATTTACTCTATACTTCTTTATCTATATTAAAAATTTTAAAAACAAAAAAAATCATTTTGTATAAAAAAGAAGAAGTTAAGTTGAACTTTTTATGATCTTTAAATCTGATCGAGACAGAAATGAGTAAAATAACATGAAAAAAATAGATATGAAATAACATACACAATGGTGTGATAATAAAAGATGAGATTCTCAAAAATAATGAGAATTATTAATGAAATTAGACAGATTCTTTACATTTGTATTTTTCAAATCAACATAAATTTTAGCTCCAATTAAAACTTAAAAAATAAAGTAAAATTGAAATACTTCATTACCAAACAGTGAAGAAAAAAAATTTGATACACTCATTAATATGGAAAATAGTATGATGTAATTTAAAAGTACCACAAAACTTTATTTGAAACTTGTTTAACAAGAATAGGTGTTTATTATTACAAATTTTTACTCATATGTAATCATGCATAAAATTTGGTTTTCGCTCATAAATAATTTAAATATTGATAACATTGCCATAAAACCAGTATTTCAATATTTATAACTAGTTAGATTTTAAACAAAGAAATTATAACAAGAAATATTATGTAAGGTATGTATGTATGTATGTATGAATGTACAGCACAATTAAAACACGGGTTATATCAAAATTTAAATATTTAGCTATACGAATATGGTAATACCGCAAAATATTTACTGGAAAGTGCATAGAAACTTATGATCGCTTTTAATATAAGTTGGTATATTTACATGTATGTGTATATATGTAGATACGCATATACACACACACACACACACACACACACACATATATATATATATATATATATATATGTGTGTGTGTATGTATATATAACTATACATGTTCATAAGCATTGTCAAACAGAAACATCACAAAATACAACAGTATTCAAGGTGTGGCAATTTTCCACACCTTTATAAAAACTATTGCACACTACATATTGTATTCAACCAATTATATTTTAAAAATATTTGAAAAATATAGTTTTCGTGACATAACAACAAATCTTCACTCTGAAAATTCCTAACCTTGAGGTCTGTAGAACAACCACAACAAGGTTATGAGGACGAAAAAAAAAAAAAAAAAAAAAAAAAAAACCAACACCCATACAAACTTTCTTCTGGTATTACCACATTGAAGGAAGACAGTGGTTTTAAGTGCAAATACGTGAACGGAGCAAACTTTGTTGGCTCTAGGACGTTTATATCCTCTACTTTGAACTAACATATCTTCCTGGAGATCACTGTTGAGTTAATCCCTCATTCAGTGCAGATCTTCGACATTAAAAATCTATATTCAGATTAATGTTACATCCTTCATTACATAATGCGTTATTTTTATTCATTCTTCTTAAAGAAAATATATCCATCCGCCATTTGACAACAACAGATTCATCCACCATGATACAATAGAATCAAACCTCAACAATGTATAAGTGATGAATACCTGTCCAATTATGATGCAAAGAAAGTAGGCACAGGCAGCCCCAATTTATCTGGAGGAAGCTCGATTACAGATTTAGGCATAGACAACAACGAAACATGTACTTTTGTCCAAGCTCAGCATCTAAGTTTTTCCTCTCCTACACATCCGAGCAGTAAAATTCAAGATAAATATACTTGCCAATAGAGTTGTAACCAGTCACAATTAGTTTAACCTACAACCAGCGTAAAGAGTTGCAAAAAGCTATGACTGCTACCAGCCTTCACCAATCCTTATTGGTAAATATCAATAGCAATAGGTATTTTTCCTCAACCTAAAGCTTGTGGATACAAAAAAGGCAGATTGTAAAGTGACCAGAGTTTGTATCTAAAGGGGCACCCCTCGCTTCTTCTTACCAAAGGCAGTGCAGGTGCCACATCGTCTGCAAACCTGGAAGGCGGTAATGGGCAAACACTAGGTGTTAGATAACTCGTCCAAATCATTTCAGTCCAGAATTCGCAGAGTAAACAGATATTGATGCAAGAAGAAGTTACCTTTGCTGCGGAACCAATTGGTTCACCACAGCCTATGCAAATTTGCCGTCCACGACCTGCTCCAGTTATATGCTTCTTTGCGGACGTTGCAGCAACATTACTCATCATGGTAAGCTCAAATTTTGATGAGCTAGAGTGGACTGAATCTCCTGAGAACTCTGAGGGCTTGACTCCTCTTGCATCCCAGCTCTCCACAAAGTTTGGTTGCTCTACATATCCAAGGGATGTCTGAGTTTGCTGAGCTTCATGTCGTACATGACCAGCCACCTCAAGCTCATTATCTGCCTCAGCCTTGCTAGAGGATTCTGAGAGAGTATCCTCGTGGCTGCTAGTGGCATCATTACTGACATGATCTGAAACTAGATCTCCAACATAAAGAGAAGAAAGCCGCTGTTGATGTAGATAAGCAGATAGGGGTAGATGTGCATCCTGAAGCAAGCGTACCATACTTACGCGCTCCTCATGATCGGGTTGAATATTCAAGTCAATGGCTCCCTTAACAGGTCCATCCTCAGAAACCTCATCTCTGGAACGAACCGGTGGTGTAGGAAGGTCATCATCGACAACGTTTGCCGCGTCTACTGTTCCAGCTCTACCAACATCAGCAAGATCAGAAGCATCTTCTTCCTGCCATTCTCGCTTATTACGGAACGCTTCAAACTCTCGCTCACATTGCCGCTTCTTACGGCGTTGCATAAGCGTCCTGAAGCGACGCTTCACTGTTACACAAACATTGCAGATACAGGACGCTTTGTGTTTGGGCCCCTTGCCGCTTGGGGGCTGAATACATACAATACAGGTACATCCTGGACGATGCCTTGGGTGCTTGGTGGTCCGCACAGGACTCAGCGATGTTGATGCTGCCTGGGCCAAAGTGTCCAAGCCTGCTGCAGCTGACGTAGTAGAGAAATTTTCCTCCCTACTTGTAGGAGTTACCTTAGGTGCACATTCCTGCTTCCCACCCTCTGCATCATGTCAGACACCCCACCACCCAGGCTCTGTCACCCTCCATCCATAGCCTAACCTTGCACCCCAGAACACAAAAAGCATCACGTTCCTCATCCAAGGCCAACTGAAATGTTTCAGAAGATATGAGACTTGCCTGAAGTGGGTCCAGGACCCAGTAGCACTTCTAATTTGTCACTGCTCACTTCTTGAGCAGCACTGCACTGAGCTCTGGAGAAAGTATGAAGTAGAGGTCACAAGATATAGTGATACTACGTCCACATGGAACACGTTTACAAAAAACCAATAGTTTCTCGTTATTAGTTAATAAAAAACTTAAAACTTTCGTAGAGCTGACCACTGCAATCAAGTGAGTTCCGAACACCCAAAATCACCTTGTCAGATCCCAACTATTCTGTGAGCACGACCACCGTGCAGGTACAAAAGCATCAACAGGTACACGACGCCACGTCCCGCAGTCATCACATTGAGCCCACTGTTCCTGAGCCCTGCACCAAAAACTCGGATCGTTAATTCAGGATTAATCTACATTAGGGCCCGACATTCAGTCAGTATGGGCTTTTCATCCTAGACGCCCAACTCCAGTGTTCAGCATACTAAAAGGTAGAGGATTCCGATTTTGTTAAATGAATTTTACTGTACAAGAAATGAAGATGACATAATTTACCCGGAGGGCGCGTTGGTTATAAACGTTCGTTTCGCAAGTACCGGTGGTTCCTGGCAAAGCAACATTACTGTCAGAAACAGTACACGAGTTATATTATTTAAGCCAAGTTAATGAACTGAATGAAAACGAAACTACACAAAAACATATTCTAATTGATATTTAAAGAACTTTCAAAGTTCACGTATAGAAGGCTCATTACTTAAATGTGCGTGAATATTACCAAAACACACACACACAGCCGACGACATGAGAGAAATTAAGCGTCTAAACATGATGAGATGGCAGATCATTCGTAAGTTTGTACCGAATATTCTTCAAACTCGTGGCCGTCAATTGTTATGACGGTAGAAGAAGCAGAGGGAGCAGGACGCAATAGCTCCTGAGCCTCCTCCCAATTGGACTTGAGAAGCATAGAATCAATACTATCTAGTCGGAGGCGCTTACTTTTAGAGCCCAATGGCCGCCCACGTTTCCTATCCATCTGCGAGGACCACAATTGACCAATACTAACCCCGCTTTCTTTTGATTTGGGTGCTCCCACGTTTGAGCCCCATCCATCTGCTGTTTGAATGACCGCGCTGCTTGGGTTTGATAAGCCACTACTAGCGTTGGGACCAACCCGGGTAGCACCAGCATCCTGAAAAAAATGAAACATGGCGTACGTATTCATGATCTCATCTGGATCATTTAAAAACAAAAGCAACATCGCAGCCGCGAATATAAAGGAGATTTATTCCTCCAGTTAAAAAATACAACTACAGCTCATCCCACTGAAGGAAGTACTAGAAGCAACCTTAAAAATGCTAAGCTGTTAGTATTGCGGAGTTTTCGGATAGCATTTGTGCTCATACATATATCGACAGCACTTCAGCATGTCATTAAATCCGATATCAACAATACCCACACTCGTATTCACAACGAATCTGAAGTCGCTGAATTTCATCCATCTATTCACAACCAATACCGACATTCCTGTAGAATTCTAGAGGACTGCATGATTTTGCTCAACACAAACCTGGGAGGAGAGAGAGGTTGGAGCCTTGCGATATCCCATCACCAGCTTCCCATCGGCTTCAAGCCTACTGAAAGTTACTGGAGCAACTCAAATATTTCAGGATTCAGAACTTTAATTCAAGACTGCAAGCTAAAAATAAGTTGAAATAAGGATTGTACCCACAAATCCCTCTTACTAATAAAAGGAAAATAAAATAAAATAAATGATCAAAAAAAGAGAAGAAAAAGTGACCTGTAAATACCTGTATCCCCTGCATGAAGCTTCATCGATTGAATGCATGGGGTGACACCCTCAAGCACATACATTCGGCTGTTATTGTTGGGCCAGAAGCGAAACTGGAACACCCAATCCCTCCCAGTGACATCCTGAATCCTCAAGGGTAATCCCTCTGGCTGGTGGATGGGTGGAAAGTACGCCTGCAAGTACACATCCAGCTCTTAAGCTAGGCCTTACAGACACGTAATCCGCATGGTACTTTCAAACAACTACTCAAACCCTATCATTTCAGAATGGTTCGCTCTGCATCCTAAGCGTCCAAAAATTTAGGTACTTCAAACATTGTAACATCTGGAAGCTAGCAAACATTGAAAGGGACCATGTCTTTGAATACAAACATGTCTTCTTCATTTGAATTTCACAAAGTTACCAGCACAGAGCACACATTACACTCACACTCACACTCACTTCCACGTGCATACCTCAGCGCATGCTTTTGGAAGCACCAAACGACCAATCCGACCAGCATCACTGGCACTCAGCATTTTCTCGAACAGAGGAGTGATGGTAGTTTGTATGCTGTAATGCATTGTCAAGTGAAAAACTGAAAATTAGATTGTACTGACATTCAAAACTCACTGAACCCAAAGCCCCTACTCACACAAATTTGAATAAACAAACTTTGAAAGGATACTCTCCAGAATTGATCTGCTTAAGCTCCTGGTCTGTTATTCGAGGCCAATAACGAGGCAGCAACTGGTTGCGACCCCTTCCCTCTCCAGGTGGCCGCGCTACACGGAGTGATCCCTGAAGATCATAGCGAAAACGGCTGTTGAGTCGCTGGTTATTATGATTACAATGACGTAAGAATATGCTGAATGCATCATGAGCAACGAAGTTTCTTAATTGTACTCATACGTTTTCCAAATCTGCCGCCGGAATCCACATACTTCCAGGTTAAATGTCAATTAAATGTTATTGAATGCCAAAACAAAACATAAAAAGATAAAATATAAAAATATAAAAAAGACGCAAAAAACAAATAACCTGTCCTGCTGACTGTGAGCTACCACCACCGCCACCACCACCTACTGCTCCTCCAGCCTTGGTTCGATCTAGAATGACATTTTTGTCACTTTCAGTACCCTCCCCACCGCAGTCCATCACCTCCAACGTCATTTGCTCTCGTGATGCTGAATCTACACCATCCTTGCTCTTAACTGAAATATCAGTTTCCGGAGTACTCCAAGGTCGAGCAAGTCCGGTAGGAGGGCTCAAAGAAGTCCTTGCAGCAGACGAGGGCTGCCAAGCTCCTCCGTCTACTTGACATACAGCCAATGCAGCTCCATATCCCTCGCACCAGCCTCTAACAGCTGGATCGACCACTTTACCGCTCTCCAAAGGTACCACTGGAGAGAGTAGCTGTTGTCCATGTTTACCAACCTGCTTAATGCAATTTAAACAATAATTAAACTACTCTGTCAATAAAAGAGCATGGCCAATACTGATTGACCACAAATTGATCATAAACCCCCAATATCCTTAAAAACCCTCTATATAAAACCATTCCTCATTATAGCGGACCACGTCGATACCATCATCTATCTGTGACCACTACGTATAGAGGTCCTGAATTTACTGCCTTGAAAGTTTGCTGCGCTCCAACATGATTCTTACAAAATTGACTTAAGAAAATGCAGATTCTCCAGCATGCTAAGCACCTGTTGCAAAAAAATCTAATGTACAAACAAACTTCTCTCGCAACCAATCTCCAGCTGTGTGTCTCTCTTTTCAAGTCTCTCTCGACCCTTAACATTCCTTTTTGGGCTCCCCCACACCCTCGAATTCCAATAAAACGCCTAAGGTTACTAACAGAATGAAAAAGCCCCAGGAATTGAGTCTCTTCATATGAGCATGCCTTCAAATAGGCTTGGCACAAACCCTACATGCATCACCATAGCCCGCACGTACCAAGGAGATAGAACCAGCCGAATCATGGGCTGTGGCACACCGTATGCACTCTACTCCACCTTTATCAAGTAGCACTATTCCGTTGGCAGATGCAACACAACCACAGTGCACACGCTGCAAGCAATATCATATTACAAAACGTAAATTTTCTGTAACATTTCACGTACCAAAACTTCTGATTGCCAGCAATTCTTCCTGAGTTCTAAAAACATAAATCAGGCATTACTATTAAAAAGTGAACTATGTATTGCTACAGGTAGAAATAATAACTCTTTCAGATGATTGATAATCATTTTCACACGCAAAGTCGTGGAAATATCAGCAATTTATTTGCTTTTCTAGTGAATCATACCGTCTAGTAAGCTGGAAAGCGCGTGAAAGAACAAACGCCCTACCTTTTTACAGAAATTACATGTCCTCCATCCAGCATCGTCGCTATGGAACGTCTCACAAAAGCAGGATTGTTGATAAGCTAGTCTGACCGCAGCGGATGATCACAAGCAAAGTCCACCTTAGAGAAGAAGACGATAGAAGAAGTAGAAAAAAAAAAAGAAAAAAAAAGAAAGAAAAATCGCGTCGAGTATGTGCATGTCGAGTGCCGAAGCCCGACGATGGGAAGTTAAGAGATTGGAAACGCTGAATATGATCTCGGCAATATGCGGAAAACGGCGATTCCGTCTAGGAAGAATTAGGGCGAGTAAGCTAGAGAGTTTAAGATTGGAAGGACATTCACAAACTAACCCGCAGTAATCGCAGAGCTCCGCAGTGCGCCCGTTGCGCGCAATCCAGCCAGGGCGCCAGGTGGTGGAGCTGCTGGTGCCGCACTTGGAGTTCCAGCAAACCTTTCGACACTCGGTCTTGTTGTCCATCGCCATGCCGGACAGGCACGAGCGAGGAGTGGCGAGAGAAGCGCAAACCCAAGCGTAGCAATCAGAAGAAGGACGTGAGGTGGGGGGGGGGGGGAGTGGGGGGGGGCTCGTGGCGGATGTGGTCTGAAACGAGAGAGACCTCAATGTGGGACTCGGCATTCCACGCAGCAGAGAGACTGGCGAGAATCTCACGGAGGATGCTTCCAGCCCATCCATACCCGGGACGCCGTGAGGGCGGGTACCATCCTCACGGCGTCATCACACTTCTAACGCGTGTGGCAAGGGAGTTTCAGTATCTGGCCATGTGCTGTCATTTCCCCGCTCCAGGCGCAGTCAAATATGAAATCTCGTAGCGATCTGTAGATGAATCGTAGGCCTAGGGACCTTTCCTCACTGTACGCAGTTTCCAACTGGATGTTGAAATTGCGTAGATGCGGTTAGACAACGGTGTCAGCCATGATTCCGAGGTTCTATAGTCTGACACTGGATTCTTCCTTTTGCGCAGGCTCAGTTAGTGTCCCATTGCATGTGTTATGGGTTTTTTGGGCCTGTTTCACGGACCCTGCATTATTGTCTTTCTACAGTGGTGTGGCGAACATGAACATCACGTGCTTTCTTTTGGTCTAAGGCTTTAGGGGGAAAAGTAATTTCTCGTCTCAGCTCGGGTCGTCGTAACAAGTGGACTTGCTTGAAGGCCTTAACATCGTTGCATGCAAGGTTAGGAGGAGAACATGGACATTACTTTTTTTATGTTGTTGATTGATTCGAACAAGTTTCCATAGATTCTTGTCAAACAACACAACCTGTCTACGAACAAGAACTTGTACATGAATAGACTGGAAGGAAGCTTGTAGCCGCGCTTTAGCTTAGGGCTTGGAAATGGTGACGACTTCACAGACATTACGATATTGGGTTAAAAGAAAAAGCAGTATTATCTTTAATCGTCGGACAGTTTAAAAATGGACTAGCGAGCGCAAGTGAGGTCTCTGAATTCTTCTGAAAAACACTCCTCCATTCTAGCTAACCCCTATGTTAGCAAGATCAAGTGCAAGCACAGAATTCGTGTCGAGATGCCATGGAGAGAGTCCTTCAAAGTCAAGAAACAGTCGCAGACGTCACGGCTAAGCCAGAAGTCTCCATTGTGACACTTAACCTATTTAGATGCTTGAAAGACGGACGCACAACCGGGTCCATTGCCGCGATCGTAACAAAAGGACATTGCTCAGGGATTAGGGATCTAACCCTCTTAGAGCTAGGGAGTCGCCATCAATTCTTCAAGGCTGAACCCAACTATCCTTCAAATCTAAGCTCTTCAAGTACTACACACACTGCAAGCAAAGTAGACACTGCAGCCTAATCTCGCAAATCACATCGCTCAAGATGCTGACTCCCTATAGCCAAACAAGGACCCATATGACAGTGATATTTCAGCAGATTCAATTAAACACATGAATGAACCCACTTGAGTACATTGTACGTGGGTCAGTGTTTGTGGCATTTTTAGACCTCTTTCTCTTCACTCAACAAAGACACTACTGGTCACGTTATTTGTTTAAGTCTGAGTTTTTGCATCTGTGAAATAGCTTCCTATTTTGATTCGCCTTGACTCACTTTCAAGACTATCAGGGGTTAAGTTTCAAATTCTACTTTCTTCACAAACTGACACTCCATATTTCAACTCCATGAGGAGTCAACCCAAAAATGCGAAGGGAATCTCTGTTTGATCCAACGTCGAAGTGCCTGTAATGTCTGCAAGTAATAGATATTGATATAGAAAGTGCGTTTTTGTCATGCCTAGTCAGAAAACGTCACTTACAAATGTTGAAGGTACTACAGAGACAAGGCGGAAGAACTTCAACGTAACTGATCTTGGTAAAGAATGCGTGTGCACCAGTAAGTGTTATAGACAAGTTAAACCTACACACCCTGCACAACTGCAGGATTTTGCAGCCTCTCGGGTGAGGTTCCAAAGAAACTTTTCAGTATCTATGAAGGACAACAAGTTCCAAACATCCACAGCATATAATTAATCAAAAAGACTAAACTAGCGAAAGTTACTATTGAAGTAGGATTCATATCCTACATGGGAGTCCACCCAATCTGAATATCTAGATTCTAATTTTTTTTGGCTAGGGAAAATTCTGATTTGATTATCTTTGGGCCGCGTTGTTTGAATCGCTGCGCACTTCGGAGCATATCCTTGGCCATATCGTCAGGTGTACAGCCAGCTTTTACCATTTGCTCATACACATCTGGAACCTGCAGATTGGCAAACAAAACTGGGAGTCACTTCCAAGTTACAAAACTCAAGTCTAAAAAGTTATAATTAAAGTAGTAAAGTTGATCTGACGCAAAAAGCGTTAAAAGTATACTAACTAACTAGACTTCATGTTCCACAAGAACCTGCATGAGACTTCATATGTGAGACAACTAATCCACGTTCACCCCTAAAGTTAGATTAATTCCAGCTCCCAAAAGTCTAATTGTTTGCTGTAAACATGGTAGAACAGCAATGTGCAAGTGTATGCAGCGAACCTGGTCAAGCTGCTCTGCCTTTATCAATGCTTTCATCAGCGTAGTATAAGTAACTACATCTGGACTCATTCCCTGCAAAGTGAAAATGTTAATTTTCATCATCACTCTCCAACTCTCAACTCAATGAATATTGGTACAAGCGAAGCTCGTCTACACACTTTTCACGAATACGCATTGGAAATGATGGCATTAGAGTCCTGTGCAGGCCACCCTAAAGAAAACAGTTTAGTATCTATTGTGAGGAAGGTTGCTAGAGCATCGAGAAAGATAAGACTCAATCAGACATTATAGAGTGCTTCTACAATCTATTCAGGATGAGCACGCACCACTTCTAAAATATAATCGAACACTGAGAAAGCTTCAACATATTTTCCCGCAACTCCAAACGCATTAATCAGGAGATTGAGCATTGACAGATTCAGTTCCACCCCATCTTTCTCCATACTCTTAAAAACCTCCATTGCTTGCTCACATAAGCCCTGCAAGATTCCAGACTGTTGTTAACAACCCACATAGACATGACTTGTGCAGCGTGTAACTCAAATCTGAACATCCAACCACAAAAGCATAACATTAATCGTATCAACAGCAGAAGTCCCATTCGAGGGTTTTGGCATGAAAATAGAACTACTCTTCTTTAAATTATAAGAGGAGACTAGGACAGATGTAAAAACAGGAATTCTACACATCAATTACAAACAAACACCAAGCTAATACTCTGATTTAAACTAGAAAACTAAGGGAGCACTGCGAAAACTTACCCGCTTGGCATAAGAATTAGCTAAAGCACAATACACACTTGTAGAAGGTTGTAAACCCTGACTCTTCATTTGTTTCAAGTATTCAGAAGCTTCTCTATACCGTTTTGATGTGCCGTATGAATCCACTAGAGTTGTGTATGTAACTACATTAGGGTCCAGACCTTTGAACCGCATTTCATCCAGCAGTACAGCCATCTCCTTCCAACGGTTGTGCCATCCGAGTGCATTTAAAATAATATTGTACGTATGTAATGAAGGAACGCACTCACGTTCCTGCATTTGCTTGAGCAAATCAAGTGCTTCTGTAATTAAACCAGCACGACAGTGAGCTTCTATCAACGAATTCCATGTCACTACATCAGGTTTGAAGCCTTCCTTGTCCATTTGCGCGAATGTGCGCATAGCCTGGGGCAATCGCCCAAACTTCCCGTATGTATCTATAAGAATGTTGAAGATAAACTGGTTGGGTTTTACGTTGGACGCATACATGTCCTTCAAAAGCCGGATGGTGCCATCCCATTGCCTTGCATTCCGGTACGCTACCATTAGTCGTGAGTAAATGAAAGCGTTCGCTGGCACATTCTCAACTTTCATATTCTGGAACGCTGCTTTAGCTTGGTCCAAACGACCTGCTCTTGAATATGCATCGATCAGTAAGCCATAACTAAACGTACTCAATTTCAATCCCGCATCTTCTGCGTCCTGCATAAGCTTTTCCACCTGCTCCAGTAAGCTTTTTCGCGTATACGCAGAAAGAAGAGCATTCAAAGTTCTCAGGTTAATCTTGTAAGACTTGCTCTTCATTTCAGCATAAGCTGCCTCAGCGTCATCAATTCTTCTGACCACAACTAGAGTTTCAATTAAAGAAGAGTAGCTTCGGACATCCGGAACCAGATCGCTTGCTTGCATTAAACCCATGTACTGGAAGGCTTTGTCCAGGTCACCAGCACGACAATAAGCATTTATCACATCGTTGTATAGCTTTGTATCCATTTCGAGACCCTCCTGCTCTATGTCGGCACACACCCTAGTAATCTCGTCCACACCTGCACGTTTCTTCGCGCAAGCCTGAAACACAAGAGTATAGTTTACATTGTCTGGCTGAAACCCAGATCCACGCATCTGATTCATTAGCTCCAAAGCTGTTTCTAACCGATCTTCGCGAGCGCAGGTACCTATTATTGCATTGTACGCCATAGGACCGGGAGAGACGCCCAGCTGCTTGAGCTGATCAAACAAAAGCATCGCTTCTTCAACACGAGTCTCTTTACTTAATCCAGTAATTACTATAGCGCTCAATAGGTCGATGGTTTCACTGTCACAGACCTCGGAAGAAATCAATAAAGTGAGAAGCTTTCTAGCCGTAACCGAACGCTTAGACGCGCACAGCTTTATAAAAGTACCACGCCATTCAGGAAGTTGTAACCCTCGCAGACTCGAGAAGAGCTCCTCCACAGAACTCGTCGAAGGTTCTGGTGTGCTATCAAGCAGCTCCAGTAGAGGAACAATAGCTGGGGCAATTGTGGGCGACGCCCTGATACCAGAGTTTCCTCTATTCGGCTGTGCTACAGCTACTCCCTGACGAGCACATTTTATAGACAACAAATTCAGCGGAACTCTTTTTCTATGTACGTAGCGAGGGTGTGTCGTCGAAAATCTGTAACTGCTGCTCAAAGAAGCTACGGAAATGACAGTGCGAAGGGGAAACGGCATTGTAAACAGCTGAATGGACGGGATATCCAGGAGCCGCAGAAGAGAAAAGTCGACCGCCATAGCTACTGAACTATCTAGTCCAATGGAATGCTCAATTGCTCTTGGTCCCCATAGCACCATTACTTGAACCCCTACATGGTCGCGCTCGTCCCTTATCCTGTATTAGTTTTTTCAGCCAAATCTCCATAATTCCATTGTTCCTATCTTCAAACTCCCCCTTCCCATTCCGCAACTTCCATCCCCTGCTCCTTGCCTAGTTTCGACTTATTGTACAGGTTCGGTGATCCATGAATTTGACGCACTGCACTGTGTAACCCAGAAAAAGTCATTACCAGCACAAACTCTATCTTCAAAACTCACCAAAACTATCTTGGCACCCTGCAACCTCGAATTCAACACATACAGAAGTTTTCACACACGACCCTATCCTTGTAGAAAAACTTCATTTAGCTCCGTAGACGGCCTCTCGAGACAAGTATCCAAATAGCCGCACTTTTAAGGCTACTTAAGGAGAAAATACCAAAAAAATAAAACCGCCGCAACTCAACACACCCAATATCTTACACAGCTCTCTTTCTCACATTCAATTCATGACCATAACCCTAACACCTAATTGAAGAGCACAAATCTTTTCAACTTCCCACCATATTGTATGCACCATCACCAGCGTCACTCTGAAATTGAGAAATAAACATTTTACCGGTGCCCGCAAAGTACCTAATGCCCCAGAGCAAAAATAATTCACTTGCAGCTGGACGCAGAATCGGCACCGCTACCTCCTGGCAGCAATAGAATGAGCAGCAAAACGTTGGAAAGCTGAGGTGGGGGGGAATTGAGCTACAACAAGCGCACACAAATACAAACACTAGAGAGAGAGGGAGAGAGGGAGAGAAAGAGAGAGCGAGACTGGAGAGGAATTGTTGGTGTTGAATTGGGTTCAGGCACAGAGTGAGCAGGTGAGGGCACGAGCCCACCTCCACAAGAGACTCCCAATCCGGGCAACAACCGCGCTCGCGGCTGCAAGCCTGATAGAGAAAAAAGAGAAAAGGAAAAATCCTCCACGGGCGAACGCCGCGGGAGGTTGCCTGGTGGCGAGGTTGCCGCAGTGTGGTGTGAAGATGTCGGGTGGGGGTGGTGGGTGATGTTGGCCCTCGGGAAGCTTGGCCTCATTTTTCTGTTATCACCATTCCCAGTCTTCGATCTCATTGCCGCCCTCATCTTCGGCTTCTTCGGTGTTCGGCCACGAGAACTCAACGCTCACGCTGCAAAACTGAACCATCTCCACGCAAGCAAAGCAACGCAAAGCATTGGGATGAGCTTCAGCTAGATGAGATATTTTGGAAGCTGTGCAACCACGTCATTCTTAGCACAGGATACTTTCGTGTGTAAAATATATTAGGTTACAAACAATACCATAAGATAATGGATACAAGCTGTATAATTTTATGGCGTAATAGCATTTGGAGTCAATTTTGACAGTCCATCAAGCAGTAGAGAGTGATGATTTCATCCTTCGGTAGTTTCAACTTAACCTCCACTCCTGGTTTGAAACGACAGCTCACTTCCTTTTGCACTAAATTTTCTGACAATGCTAGTAATTAGCGGTGTAGTAAAATACTTCAAACGTGAGATATGCATTTTTTAAAATTCATTACTAGTTTTTCGTTTTTTCGAGATCAAAGTCCCAGATACTCCCAGAATTCAGAGAGTATTGGTTTTCTTTAATTTACTTTAAAAGAAAATTGCCCTGGTTGTACAATAAGGTTATGTCAAGGCAACCAATGGGTGCCAAATCTTTTGTAATCCAGATCATCAGGTCCTTTGATAAGCTCCAGCCATATTTTGACATGTTTTTGTCAATGCTCAGTAGTCCTGCTCCAAATTACACAGTTCCCTTAGCCACAGCTTTCTCACGCTATTCAATGTCCTCAAGTGAATCTCCACAGTGATGTGTGGATTCAATACTGACCTAAAGAACAAGATATCGCTACGCAATGAACAGAAATAGTGCTAGTTGTATCTAAAACCAAAGTGGGCATGTACAGTGATTGATCTGTCTGAAATAACGGTGGTATATGGATATGTATTCAGGGACGTTTACTGAGCCTGAGGATGTGCTACAAACCCGTTAGACACATAACCGTTCTGCGCAACGGAATTAACTTGATGATCAGCATTACCCGTAAAATCCATCGGCCGTGATTTCGACCTGCAACAAAAGAAGTTTATTTTAATCAACACTAGAGGACTGAGCACGATTAGGCAGCATAGAGAGGCAAGAAAAGTGTGCTAGCCGAAGAAGTTGGTTTGATGGACAGCAGTATGCAACAGAAGTGCAAATTGTTTGATGGCATATAAACCGGTCACACTTCTAATGTGGTCATGACGGAGTCGAAAATCAATTACTGAACAGAAATATTGATTGACAGATTCAAATTGAATAACTGAACCTTTTGTAAAGAAGTACGTAAGGTTCCTGATAAGTTACCCAGTTCACGCTAGCCTCAGTGACCTGTTCCAACAAGAGCACGAAACATAATTGCACAAGGGCATAAATCTTCCAGATGCATCACACTGAACCAAAACAGCGACGACATAATTGCGTGGTTGCTGAAACGAGACCAAAACGAGTGACATGTAAGACTGCTCGAGATTTTGTTCTTGACTGCCACTGCAGCCAAGTACACTATTATCCAAAATGTTTTGACGCTTGATTTTCGTTCTCAATCATAACATTATAATAACTTAACATACATTCATCCACAAAGAAAGCCCAGATGGAATTATTCATACCCACTGGGATTCTACACCAGGCAAAAGTAATGCCCGTAATATGAAGCATTCGACTCATTCACGTGGACAACAACGGCATAAAGATTGTACTGTGGAGGCCTGTCCCCATTCTCACTCATATATGGGGTCAAGTCCAGAATTTCAGGGAAAGCGACCTCCTTCGTCAACTTCTCATATCTGCTGCCCTGCAAGGGCGCATAACACATTCACCTGATTTCTCTTAAGTCACAAACTCCTCTTTCTGCAAAATCATCAAAACATCAGTAGCAACCCAGAAAGTCTGAATGCAGGCCGACAGCCCATCGCTATCTAATATGGAAATACAACTGCAGACTGAAAGCTGGACCAGGAAGAATATTGGCAAATATAACGAACGATTAAACCTCAAATGTACACTAGTCAGGTAAGTATAAGAATCAAATCGGCGCACCTTGAATCGCTTAAGCGTAACAACAAGGACGTTGGGCGCCTCATGCACCGCTATCCGCTTGTACGCGTCCACATACACATCACAACTGTTTAAATTTGACAAATCAGAAATAACGTACAACCTGACCAAATGCTCCAATATCAAAACCTGATTACACAAGTGACATGTGTCTAGTCTATCTCATTCCATTCTCGTTACGTAAACGCTAAGAAGCTAAATTCCTAAACCACGAAGTACTCGGGTGGAAAGGAAAGGACGAACCGGTCACACTTGTACTTGTTCTCGCCATGCAAGAATTCATGAGCGGTAAATTGTGCAAGAGCGTCCTCCAGAGGTCGAACATTTCTGTTGATCTCCACTGCCAGATCCATCATAATTTCATAGCTATTGGATTGACGATGGCACTGTTAGCAAGTCACCTGCAAACCAACCCAATAGCACACGCTGATGCCATAATCCACGTTGGTTGCTTCAATTGATGTACACGCTACAATTATGCTAATGGATAAAATTTAACATCAAAAAAACTGTACGATAATGGAGCACAAATGCCGAGAATTCCACGCAAGGTTATTGAAACACATCCTAGCTTGCACTTCCTAAACAAGTTTGGATCTTAAACTAGGAATTATTTTGTGAGAATTGCGCGAGCTACATTACTATTGATTCCCATTTTTTCCTAAGTAAACTTGGCACCTGACACTCACGAAACTTGGAAACTGCGTGCGTATCAGATGCCAGGTTTACTTCGGAAAGAGTTGACATCAGTAGTATCCTATAGCTTCGTGACTGCTATCCAATACTGCGATAAGTGTATACCTCATCCTGAAACTTATGAGTGACAAAACTCCCTCACAGGCAATATAACCATGACCTTCTAACTAAAAGGTGATCATTCTTGTGGTAATAGCATTTAGAAACGAAAGAGCTATACCTGTGACTGCAAAAGCCCACCAAATATATGGTGTATAAGGGTAGTCTCCTTAGTACAAGCGTCCACAGCCTTTTCTCCACCAGCACCATCCAGGCAGATAGATTGCATCAAGTGAATCGCAGAGCTATCATAACAAATATCACCTTGTCAAAAGATAGCCAACATTTGTATAGTAAAATCGAATCAAAAGCTCTAAGAAGAACATGCCATACACTCGGCGCAGTGCCAAAAACCTCTCTTGCGGCAAAGAGCAATATGCTCATAAATTCAAATCCCAGTCTTTGTTTTATCTCATTGAGAAATATAACAAGCAAACCTTAGAACTTTATGAAGGAATATCAAGCAAAAAATTAACTGAAATTTTCTGACGAAGAAGAGATGATATTGGCAGAACTAACATCATAAACTCATGAGCGTCTTCTTGGTTGCCGAAATCAAGACCTCTACCGATATTACTTAGATGCGATAGTATATTCGATGGGGAAAAAGGTCTCTGTTGAATCACTTTGACAGCATGCTGTTGCAGAGCACACATAAAACACCAATCCACACTCTTACCTGCATGGCAATAACAGGTATATCAATTCAAAATAGCATATTGTGGACGAAGCGAATCCCCACTCAAAAATAGGTATACACTTTCCAACACTGAAACTGAGAGCTCTGAGGGGTAAGTGACATCAAACATTGAAACAAGGCACTTACAATGTCTACCATGATCTCCACCAAGCAGGTGCGCAACCAAGGGCTGTGTGTGCGTAAGACATTGTAAAACAGCGTTAGCGAAGCAGCTGCGCAGACAGAACCCTCATTAAAACGTCAGTCACGTCCGGATTCGCGCTGTCGTAGGCTCGTCACCTTGAGACATTACTTACAGATGGCCATACATCACCAATAGCAAGCCCCAAAGGGTCACTTTTATTTCAACTTTAAGGACATAACTAATTACATAAATTTGGAAAAATCTCTGATAAAATTAGAGCATCCTGAGATATCCATTAATAACATAAAGATAAAAAGTACCTGTTTCCGCAATTCACCAAACCACAAGGGAGAAATTTTATGTCCGTGTCGAACAGCTCTATAAAGTCGTCATAAGGAAATAACATCTGAACACAAAAGAACACAACCAAGAGTTTTAAACCGAGAGGAAGAAAAAAGCATGTAATTGGAAGATTCGGTGATTAGTACTCATATCGAATTTCGGTTAACGCAAGCTTGGAGCAAAACTTTTACGCAAGAACGCATTAATGTTTCGTGAAGAAACACTTAATCGTACATTCATATGATAAAGAATATCCCAACAGTAAATGTTGATATCAGAAGGTGAACATTACATCCTAAAATAAGGCTTACACCAGACCCCTTCTCTTATCACATACATCACCTACATCACCTACGAAAGTGTGTACCACAACGGAAACTAGGGTACTATCAAAACATTTGAAGGAGTAGGAGTCTACATTATGTCGCATACGATCTGCAGTATCAGAATTTTGAACACTTCAAAGTAGGAATCTGCGTAAACCACATAATCGCAGGAGACGCTTGAAGCACGGCAACCAAACATAACTACAGATTGAGGTTTTAAGACGGTGTGGGTGAACAATAAAGGAAGCATCGCCACTGATGCGGAACTGCTCCTTTACCTCATGCAAGACGCAAATTCTTACAGTTGAAATCCAAGCCACCTGCTTAATCCGCCCACCTCAACTGCGCACCACGTCTCTCTTTTAAATTCGAACCTTCTCCCTATGAACTGGTTGCTTACAGATGTGAAGATAATATAAAGCAGGACCTTACAAACAAAATAATAAGTTATCCTCATCTAACATACCTTCTTAGGTTTTATGCGGCGTCCATCTGCTAGCAAAATTGAGGACGTCTTCAGCAACGATCCTGGTTGAGGAGAAACTGGGGCAGAATGTGAAACCATAGGAGTCTCGTGGGTAGGTGCAGGGGAAATAGCAGGGGATAGAGCAGGGGATAGAGCAGGCGAAAGCGATGGTGCTACAGATTCATCGATACTCGTGTTACTTATTGAGCTCCTTGGTGTGAGTGAGTCAGAAACATCCCGATTATCGCCATTTGAGCTTCTAGGGCTGCGACCAGAATCAAATATACGACAGTCATTCTTGTGCCCACCATGCCAGTGTCGTTCTTGACATTCTCGAGAGCTGGACACACGTGGTAGAATAAGTAAGAACCTTCCAAAGAACAAAGTTTGAGAAGGAGAGATAAATGAAAATATTCATATTGCAAACCAGCACCGAAACGCTCAAAAAAATGAAAAAAGTACTAAGTACCAGCAACTCAAAGAACATAATTCACACTATTAGGGCAATAATCTTTTCTTTAGACACTGAAAATATCCCTAAAGGAGAAGAGATTACGAGTGGGCTAGTAGTGAAAAAAAGAAAAAAAAAGTAGGAGTCTCTCGAGAATGTTGAATTTAATTATTGTAAAATCGTGCACCACAAAGACGCAGCAAATATGGAATTAGAAATGGAGCTGGTACCCAGCTGTGAACATTAGAAATCAAATGAGAAAAATATAGAGAATTCTTCATCTGACAAACTCCAACAAAGTTCCACCCGCTTTACACCACCGCATATACAATCGTAACTTCAGTCGCTCAAGTTATACGTTCTTGGTTTAGGAGGACACTTTAAAGGATTACACTTCCTGAGCGAATTTGAAATAATCGTCTAAGATTAATTTGAAGGAGTTACTGTGGGCAAAAAAATGGGGATGAGAAAATTGAGAATAAGAAATACCAGTAAAACACGGCTTTGCATCTGGAACACCTCCGTTTCGTTCGTTTGAGACAAACGATGCAAATATAACCTTGGATCCTTTTTTGACTGTTTTCCTCCGCTTCCTTTCTCGTATTCTCCTTTTCCTCAGCCAATAATTTGGCTTGAGCTTCGAGCGCAGCTCTCTTGTTATTCTCATCGATTTCGGCAAGTCTCTTCTTCTTTAGCTCTTCCTCAGCTTCATGTCTCTCTCTGTTTGCCTGTAAAAGTCTCCTCTCTGCCTCTTGTGCAAGGATCCTCCTAATCTCTGCATCAGCTATTTCCTTTTGTCTAAGTTCCTCGGCCTGAGCTTGCTTTCTCCGCAGGTTCTCCAACTCAGCCTGTTTTCTCGTATTATATTCTTCGGCTTGTTTGACACGAAACTCCTCTGCCTCAGCTTCTCTCCTTTCCTCCGCCCAACTTCTCCGTCGAATTTCTTCCTCGCCTTGCCTCCTGGAATAATTTTTAGTACCACCAACTCTGTAATCCTGGTCCAATTGCACACGCCTCGGGTAATCAAATCCAGCCGCTGGCTGATTCCGGTAATCAGCTCTATAATCTTCAACTGGCTTATGCTGAGCAACCTGCCTCTGACGAAGGAACTCCTGGTGACGATTGTAATCCTCATACTCTCTCTCCAGACTGTCCTGCTCCTCCTTCGCTAAGTGTTGGAGTCTAAGGAACTCGACCCTGCGAAACTCGCTTGACTTCACACTCCACTGATAGCAGCCCCATAGTGCGACAAAGACTATGAGCAAGGGAATCAAGACCACAGCTGGAATTGATGCGTCCAACAGGTCCTGCATCTAAACCTTTTTCTTTCTTCCCCGCCTTGCCAGCATTAAGCCTTCTTCAAAAGAGAAGTTGAGCCACACGTTCACTACCTCAAAAACCCTACTCACTCGAACGCCTTGTGGAAGTCAATAATACATCTGGAGTAATGAAATATCGGTAAGAAACTACTATTGTCAAGTCCCTTCTGTTGCCTAACCATTAGTTTGCTCAAACATCGAGTTTCAGATCCGTGCCCTGGATCCCTTCAATTGCACGTACTATACGACAGCAAGTGTAAGAATCGATGAAGCATTCAAATAGCACTGTCCTGATCCTGACCAACCGTGTTGCTAGAGCTCGTGACTCATGAAACAAACAATTCATACGCTAAAGCTAATGAACGAAACTTCCAAGACAAGCAATCTTATGAACAATAGCGCGAAAACACCAGAACTTTTGCTCTCCCCAAAGTGAAAGGTCTTGGGAATCGCACCAAGACTTGGATAGCGTGGGAATGAGACTACAGTATGAGCTTATTGAAATCATAAAAATGTGTGCCGCCCATGGCTTAGGCTCAGTGGCCAAAAATGCCCCCGCACTCAACTGACGTCGCTGTTTTAATCTTCTTACGAAAATGCTTCATAGGCGTCTCGAACTTTATGTCACAGAATTCGTCCAAGACTTTGATCGCCAATCCTGCGGGAATTCAAAAAGAATCTAATCGTACAATATTTGCAACACTGCGCAATTCAAAGGCCTCTCCTCACGAATAAATGCAGCTCAATTGTCCGCAGAATTGGTGTCCTCAATGCACCACTCCTGCAGATCATTCACTACAACGGTCACTCCCGTCGCTCCCGTCAGCTTCCAACAACTCACGACAAGCACCAGAAAGAGCGAATCAAGCGAACTTCTCTCCTGCAGCTAAAAACAAACTTCTACTATCGCCAATCTCCCTTACATCCTGTCCTACACTTTACAAATCCTAAAACGAGCCACCACCAGCACTTCCACGGCTCAGCACTCCGTCCACCCCTCTTCTTCTTCGTCATCAACAGCTGGCGTTGCAAAGCCGCAACACAGCTTCCTCGGGAACACAAAATCACAGAAACTAATTCGCTATTTCAACGTATTTTGGAGAAAAAAAAAAGAAGACCAATCAAGCGAGTCAAAGAAGAAACTAAAATCTGCTACAGCATGCAGCAGACCTTGGCAGCTGGAAACGATGTGTGGAGCAGGAAACGTGGCCGGGAGAAGAGTCCCTGGATAGCACAGCACAGCAAAGCACAGCAGAGCAAAGCGCAGCAAGCACGAGCTGCGAGAGCTGGAAGAAGCTTAAAAGGAAGAAGCCGAGGGAGGAACCTTCGTTGAACGGGTCCAGGCCAGGGAGGCCACACCACACAGTGCCAAAGTGGTGGGGTGGGCAGCTTTGGAAAAGGTCCCGTGCTACAGCTGCCCCGTTGGAATACCAGAACTTGTTATCACTAAATCTGATAGAAAACATTATACACTTTGTAGATCTAAAATCATAAAGCTTTTGTATATTGGAGTTAGAGTTTTTACGAGAGTAACTAAGAAGGGCACTTTTTTTTAATTGTTCATGCAATTTCAACATCTGAAGCGACAAATACTCCAACAATCCTTCCAAAAGAATACAAAGATTTTAAAGATATATTTGAAAAGAAAAATGCAAATACCTTGCTATAATATTATCCATTTGACAATACTATTGACGCACAACCATCTTTTGGTTCAATTTATAACTTATCACAAAATGAGCTTACAACATTAAAGGAGTATATTGACAAGAATTTAGCAAAGAATTTTATTCAACATTCAAATATCATGTTGGTGCACCTATTATCTTAGTGAAGAAAAAAGATGGATCTCTACAAACGTGCGTCAACTACCATAGCCTCAATAAAGTAATGATAAAAAATTGTTATCCTTTGCCATTGATATCTAGGCTCTTTGACTAATTGGATCAAGCTAAGATCTATACTAAAATAGATCTTTGTAGAGCTAATAATCTAGTATGCATAAAAATAAAAATAAAAGGGACAAATAGAAGATTGCTTTTTTGTACAAGATATAGACACTTTGAATACAATATCATGTCTTTTTGCTTTACAAATGTGCCAACTATTTTCTAATATTTGATAAATAATAAATTTTATGAATTCTTTAATGACTTTGTTATATGCTATTTAGACAACATCTTGATTTATTTTAAGACTCCAAAAGAATATGAACGACATATTTGTCTTGTCTTACAAAGATTACAAGATACTACACTATATGCCAAATTTAAAAAATATGTGTTTTATGAGATTTAAGTAGATTTTCTTAACTATATCTGTTAAGGATGCTAGATAGCAGGTTAGCAAAGAGACAAGAAAAAGAATACAGAACTAGAATAATTTCAAGAACAAAAAATTAGATAGACAAGATCAAAGGACTAGATTGATATCAAGAAACAAAGCAACACTTTGGATTGCTTTAAGACTTATGTTGGCAAGATTGAGATGTACCTCAGTCTTGTCTCCTATTTATACTACTAGGCCTATGTTCTATTGAACCTTTTAAGAATATCTTAGAAAGATTTTAGAAGACTATGAAAGGTTCTAGAAAACTGTAGAAGGTTCTAGAGTGTAGTGACTTGAAGTATGTCCGTAACAATATCATCTCAGATAAAGACTTCATGATGGATCCAAAGAAAATTAAGACCAATAGCAACTAGACAGCTTCAAAATGAATATATGACGTCTAATATTTTTTTAGATTTATAAACTTCTATAAGATCTTCATCAATAATTATTTTCAAATAGTTATTCTATTTATATAATTGACATCTAAGAATAAGCTTAAATGGGGATCAAAAGCTGAAAGAGCCTTTGAATGCTTAAAAATAACATTCACCATAGTCCTTATCTTAATTGACTCAAATTTTCTTAAAACATTTTTTATGAAAATTGATGCTTCGAACTTTGTCTTGGAAGCAATCTTATTCCAACTTGGAAGAAAAAGGAGATTGCATCCAATTGCATTCTACTCCAAAAAATTCTTAACCACAAAGATTAATTATGAAATATATAATAAGGAATTTCTTGCTATTGTGGATTCTTTTTAAAAATAGTCCTATTTACTTGAAGGCACTTCACATTTAGTCATTGTATATATAAATTGCAAGAACCTTGAGTATTTCATGTCAATTTGTGTTTTAAATTATTGCCAAACTTATTAGAGCATATTTCTATCATATTTTGGCTTCAACATCACATATCAATTAAAAAAAAACAAGAATTGTCAAATGCTTTATCAAAAAAATCATACCTTGTGCCAAAAGGAGGAAAAATAACATACGACTCTTAATAAAAAATACTCTTGAAATCTAAGATATTTTGTGTTCAAATAATTTTTATATTAATTCTAGTAGATTCTTTGTTTCTTAATCAAGTTCATGCAACTTTAACTACGATCCTTTTTCTTTTTTATGTTAAATATTGTTCCACCAATATCCACAATGATTTGAGCAAATTCAAGTTTGAAGACAATTTTTTTTATTTTAAAAAATATTTTTATATCCCAAAAGGACCATTACATCTTTGTGTTCTCCAAATATATCATGACTTTCTAACTACGGGACATTTTGGATTCAATAAGATATTGGAACTCATTTCTAAATATTTCTAATGGCTTCTAATATAGAAAGCTATCAAGGAATTTATCCTCTCTTGTAACATATATTTTAGATCAAAAAATCCTTGACATTATCCATATGGACTTCTTCAATTGCTACCAATTTTGAAACAACTATGGTCTTCTATCTCTATGGACTTTATCATAGATTTTCCACCATTAAATTTTTTTAATACCATATATGTCATTGTTAACCAATTTACCAAAATGATACATTTTTTTTCTTTCAAAAAGAGTTTATTGATAATATCTATTGATACTATAGATTACCAAATGATATTATATCATATCAAGAATCGCAATTTGTATCTAAGTTTTGAAAGTCATTTTTTAAAATTTTTCAAATAGATATTAAGTTTTTTTTAGTATTTTATTTATAAATCAATAATCAAATAGAGCAAGTCAACTAAATCTTAGAGCAATATTTAATATACATTATCAATTATCAATAAGACAATTCAAGATCTTATTTGTTTCTAATCAAATTTGTCTATAACAATACAATTCATACATCTACTCAACAAATTTTATTTTATTCCAATTATAGTTGCTATCCAAAATTAAAGATGTTATCTATTGGTAGGTCTAAAAATCTAGTTGCAGATGACTTTGCAAGCCAAATTGTTGATATCTAAGCTACCTTGAAACTTCAATTAGAAGAAGCTCAAGTACGCTCTTTAATCGAATCTTAGTCAAATCCTCAATCCTAAATAAACCTTAATAAAATTCTAATAAAATCCTAATCAAATCTTAATCAATTTTAAATCTTAAAAAAATCCTATCAAATCTTAATCAAATCCTAAATCCTAAATAAATCCTAATCAAATCTAAAATCATAAATAAATCCTAATATAATCTTAATCAAATTTTAAATTCGAAATAAATCCTAATAAAATTCTAATTAAATTTTAAATCCTAAATAAATCCTAATCAAATCTTAAATCCTAAATAAATTCTAAATAAATATTAGTAAAATTCTAATAAAATCTTAAATAAATCTTAATTAAATCTTAAATCTTAAATAAATTCTAATAAAATCCTAATCAAATTCTAAATCCTAAACAAATCCAAATAAAATTCTAGTCAAATCCTAAATAAATCCTAATAAATCCTAACCAAATCCAAATGAAATTTTAGTCAAATTCTAAATGAATCCTAACAAATCCTAACCAAATCCTGATCAAATTCTAATAAATTCCATAGTAGATTGCAACCTCTATAGCTAATGATTGAATTGTCAATTTTGATTCAAAAATTGCAAACCTATCTATAATAAAATTGGCAATATGCACAAAAATTTTGAAGAAGGTTCAATTCACCAAATAGAAGATAATCCAAAATTTTGCTTGGATGTAGGCTGGACTCCTCCTCCAATCTTAATGCCAATCTCTCAGTACTTATATCTCCTTTTTTGTACTATTTAATTGCTTATAAAAGTTATAAATATATAAAAAAATCAACTATAGAATCCACACAAATAATTTTTACATCAATCTAATAAATAAATTGTTGGTTATCTTAGAAATCCTTACTAACCCTCAAAACAAAACTTTTGAGACCCCAATCCACTTGAACTTCAATAATCTTCAATTGAACTATTTGATTAAGCTCAAACTTATAGCATATACTTAACACAACTACAATTACAAATCCATAAAATTTCATCCATAGATCTATAACCAAACTCACAAAATTCTCAAAAATATAAATTTCTTTTTATTTCACAAAAATCAAAGTCACTTGAATCAACCTTGATTTTACAAAGCTCTTACAAAGTCAATATCTATCTAAATCACTCAAAACCAATGCTTAAGGAAATCTTTTAAAGTTTGCTCTTAAATCCCATTCTTTGATCTACCAAAGAACTTTCCATCTCTTGTAGGCACGTAATTTTGTATCTTAGGATTTAATCTTCACATAGGTTTACAACTGGTCCTTTCCAAGTATCAATTCTTAGAATTTTGAGATAATTTTGCTTAAATCTATTTTCAACTCCTTTTTAAAGATTCTTACTTCATTTATTTTTTTAATCTACTTTATTTTGTCTTATTTATGGCCATACAAAGTAAATAGAAGCCTCTTCTACAAAAAAGCAACATTAGTATTTTTTAACTTTTATTACCTCCTTGTCTAGTATCTATATTTCTAAGATAATTTACTAAAATATTTTTATTTGAGTTCTTCTATAATGTAATCATTCCTTTTCTCTTTCACCTAATGTTTGTTTTATTATACAACACCACTGTCGTGTTGTAACATGGCTATAGGATAAAAGAACAAAAAAAGACTTATATTATAGAAAAGTTTAGTTGAAGTTTAAGTTATAAAATTATTTTATAGCATATAGGTAAAAAAAAATAAAATAAAATAAAAATATTTATTATTAATATTATCTTTTTATAAAAATGACTTCAATTTATTTTATAGGACTATAAATAAGACAAGACAAGGTAGATTAGCAAAAATACTACTACAAGCATCTTAAGATCAAAGTGAAGGATACTTTGCAGCAGAAATTATCTAAAAAAATCCTTGGATTAATACCCGGAGAGGGTCAATTATAAACAAGGATTGAAATCAAATCCCAAGGTACAAAACCATATGCTTACAGCAGATGGGATCTTCTTTTATTAATCAAAAAATGGGATTTGAGAGCAGACTCAATAGGACTTCTTTAAGCATTGATTTCAAGGTTTTTAGGTTTGTAATGACTTTGTGAGAGCTATGCAAAGCCAAGGTTTTATTTAGGTGATTTTGAATATTGAAAAATAAAGTGGATTTGTATTTTTTAGCATATTAAAATTTTGTAGTAGATCTATGGATAAAAACCTATGGATTTGTGCATATAATTGTGTTGAAAGTCTATTGTAAATTTGAGCTTAATTAAATGGGTAGATCAATGGTTATTGAAGTTTAAATTAACTAAAGTTTTAAAAATTGGATTTTTAAGATTAATAAATATTTTTATGATTTTAAGCAATTTATCAATTAGATTGGAATAATTCTTTTTTTGAGCTGGTAGTTTATTTAATTTTATATATTTTTGTAAAATTTTAGAACATATGAATGGTGCAAAAATGAAATATTGATACTAGAAGATCAATTTGAAGATTGGAGAAGGAAGGTTGCTAATACTTAGAGAGGATTAGGAGCTTTTTTTTCCAATCGCCAAGTGCCGAGTACAAGACAACATGTAATATAACATGAGTGGTGAACTCAATGTGAAAGTTTGGAGTAGGAGGTATTGGATTTTATTCATTCTTATTTGAAATTGATAGAGAGAGAAGATAAAATGGTTGAAGTTGGAACTTCAATGGGAGCTTTGAGTGGTTATTCAAGTGGAGCTTTGAGTGATTATTTAGGTAGAGCTTTTAGTGGTTTTTTTATTGGAAGATAAGATGTGTACATGGATTCAAATATTATAAGTATGTTTGAAGTATTTACACTGTCTATGCAACAACAACAATTTAATGAATATAAGAAGGCTATAGCAACTTCATAAACTTTTCAAAAAAAATACTCCATAATTGATTTCATATTTTTAATTATGGAGTATTTTAGAAGTTCATAGGAGATATTTTTATATACATTATAAGATGAATATTTCTTAAAAGATACTAATTAGGTTATTAAAAAATTATTCTTAAAATGGATTAAGCATCCTAATAAGAATTTGTAAATTACTCAACTATTAAGGGAGTTTAAAAGATAATATTCTTGATTGTCAAAAATAAAAAAATTAATATTGGAGTCAAACAAGTTAAATTATTTTTTTAGGCTGCTAATAGAAAGTTACAAGGAAAATTAGAGGTTCTTCTTGAAGGTAAAGAAGAAGATGAAGAATTAACAACATAGTGGAAAGATGTTAAAGATGCTATAGAACTATTTGCAAAACAAGAACGGAGAAAGAATAAGGTTAATATTCAACAAGTAGCACAAGTATTTAGAATTCAAGTATCTACTATATAATCAATTATGCCTATTGTCCAAACTCTAATACTTATATTAAAAAAAGAAGATATAGAGATTGAAGAAATTATTTGTTGAATGCGAGATTTTTAAATTAAACTTGCAAGGCTTGAAGAAAAAACTTCTACAAACAATTTAAAGGCTATTTCTAAACAAGGATATATGCAAAGATGTATTTGATGTGATGATGTTTTTCATTCTTGAAAAGATTGTGATGAATTCAATGACATGGTTTAAGAAGGAATTATTTTTTGAAAAGATAGAAAAGTGGCATTAAAAAACACTTGAGATCTTTTTCAAACCAACTTTGGTAAGGGAAGTATGAAAGCATTGGTTCAAAATTATTTGATAATATATGGAGTTGCGACATAAGAAGTTGCAAATTATGGTGATATAGTGGATAATAACTTCAAAAAAAGAGTTATTAAATAAAAGAGGTAATTAATAGGTGAAACAAAATTGAATTATTCTATTGATATAAAGATTTATAAAGATGAATAAAAAATTGATAATTATTACAAGTAATCAATAAATAAGGAAAAAGATTATAATCAATAAGTACATTTTGAAAATTGGTTTAAAAAAGAGATAGAGGTTTTAAGTCATTATATTCAAAAATATTAAACTAGATCGACTATGGAAGTATTAGTGAAGGTTAGAGATATAGAGGAATCAATTTTTACTTTAATTGACCATGGTTTAGAAATAAATCTAATGTCCAAAGATCTTTATAAGAAGCAAAGATAGCTAATTGATATAGAGCATGGATGGATAATATAGGCGGCTAATAATACACAAGATGAGTTATATGGAGCTTAACTAGATATTAAGATCCGGATTGGTGATGTTGCAATAGAGCAAATTTCTTTATTCAAGATACAACATCTTATCTGTTTATTTTAAAGCAACCATATATTATGGCAACACAGATGGAGACAAAGGTATTTGATGATGGTTGAGCTTATACATAGATATGTAACAAGGATGGAAGAAAGGTAGTACAATTTCTAACTGTGCCTTCTAATCATGAGCAAAATCAAGACAAATTGAGAGAGAATCCATTACCAAGGATTGTTAAAGAATTTAAGAAATTTGAAAAAGTACCACTATAAAGTAAGATTATAGAGGTACTAAAGGGAAGGTACTTTTAAAAGATATAGGTGCCTTTGATATAAGTTTTATTGGTATTTTTAAAAATAAAAATATTATATATAAGAAAGTTGAGGATTTTGAAAAGAAAAAAAGAAAAAAAGAAAAAAAGAAACTATATAATGTTGAAAAAGAATTATATGAATTAGAAGCATTAACAGATAATGAAAAGATTTCTAATATTTATGAAAAAAAAGTACCAACTTAAAGTGCTACTATGAGAAGATGGATTAATAAGAGAATAACTTTTAACTATTAAGATTTGATAACTTGAACAAAGACCAAAAGATGAACAAATAATATTAGAAAGATTGAAAAAGATAAGGTTATAAAATAAGGTTCAATTTTATAAATAAAATATTGATTAAGGCCTAAAATAATTGAAGAAGATGATTGGATTTTGATTTAAGATAGTAATTTGAATAATCAATATAGTACTTTACAAAAGTTTTCTAAATGTTGGTTTGGACCATATATAATAACAATAGTTCATGATAATGTAACCTATTTGCTAAGAGAGTTGAATGGAACAAAGTTAAAAATACTAATTGCAAGAAAGGGAGTGAAGATATTTAAACAACAATATCCAAAAGCTAATATAGAAGATCTTGTTAAAGATTTTAATTTTCAAAGATAAAAAGATGGTTTTGATTTGAATAAAAAAAATCATGAAGAAAAAATTGATGAAGATATTAAAGGCATGGTATGAAGTCAATAATAGTATATGATTTATTTAACACATATCATAGGATGCACAAGTTAAGAAGAAATGGATGTCATATTGTAATACAACTATAAGATGAAAGAGCAAAAAAATACTTATATTATACAAAAATTTAATTGAAGACTAATTTATAAAATTATTTTAGAGAACATAAGTAAAAAAATAAAAAAATAGTAAAAATATTTAGTATTAATATTATCTTTCTATAAAAAAAGCTTCAATTTATTTTGTAGGACCATAAACAAGACAAGACAAGGTAGATTAGTAAAAAATACTACTATAGGCATCTTAAGATCAAAATAAAGTATAGCTTTCAACAAAAATTATCTGAGAAACCTTTGAATTGATATTCAAGGAGGGTTGGTTATAAATCAAGGTTGAAATCACATCTTAAGATATAAAACCATGTGCTTACGATAAATTAAATCTTCTTTTATTGATCAAAAAGTGGAATTTGAGAAAAAATTCAATAAGACTTCTTTAAGTATTAGTTTAAGGTTTTTAGATTTATAATGACTTTGTGAGAGCTATGCAAAGTCAAGATTTTATTTGGATGACTTTAGATATTGAAAAATAAAGTGGATTTGTATTTTTGAGCATATTAGAATTTTTTAGCGGATCTATGGATAAAAATCTATGGATTTGTGTATGTAGTTGTATTAAAAGTCTATTACAAATTTGAACTTAATCCGACGATTAGATCAAAGGTTATTGAAGTTTAAGTTAGCTAAGATCTTGAAAATTGGATTTTTAGGATTAATAAGCATTTTTGTGATTTTTAGCAATTTATTTGTTAGATTAGAACGATTATTTTTTGACCTAGTAATTAACTTAGTTTTCATTTTTGTAAAATTTTAGAACATATGAATGGTGCAAAAAAGAGATATTGATATTAGAAGATCAACATCAAGGTTGGAGAAGAAGGATTGTCAATATCCAAGATAATTAAGAGCTTTTTTTCCTAATTAATAAGTTTAATTCTCTTCAAATTTTATATGCTTGTTTTCAAGTAGAAGATTAAGAAGTGTGCAAATTTTGAATAAAAATCAATGATTAATTTGATAATTATTAAAGTTTTAACTGTGCTATTGAATTTGATTAGGACTTCATTAGAATTTATTAGGATATTAGGATTTTGTTAAGGTTTCATTAGGATTTGACTAGGATTTGATTTAGGATTTGATTTAGGATTTTATTAAAATTTGACTTAAGATTTGATTTAAGATTTGACTAAGGTTTAATTTAAAGATTGAATAGGATTAATTTGAGATTCGACTAAGATTTGAATTAGAATTTGACATAGAAATTGATTTAGGATTTGAATAAGATTTGATTTAGGATTTGATTTAAGATTTGACTAAGGTTTGATTTAAGATTTGATTTAAAATTTGATTATGATTTGACTAAAGTTAGTTAGAATTTGATTAAAATTTGATTAAGATTTGATTAAGATAGTGTTAGGATTTATTTAGGATTTGATTAGAATTTGATTAAGATTATATTAAGATTCATTTAGGATTTGATTAAAGTTTGATTAGAATTTATTTAAGATTATATTAGAATTGTTAGATTTTTGGTTAGTTACAAAATATAAGTGTATCTTCTATAGCTAAATATATGGTGCATTTTCAAATAAGACAACAGGTAATATGACACCACTATTACCTTTTATTAAAGTGGATAGCCATAAAGAATTTGAAATAGAGGAAATATTTGTTTTGAGGCTAAAGTAAGGACAATTAGAATAATTTATACATTGACGTGGTTACAACATTAGTGAGTACACATAAGAGCCAACTTCAAACTTAATCAATATGCCATAAAAGATATATGAGTTTTATTGACAATATCTTTTTGAATTTAAAGTGGCAACATATTTTAGATAATGCTTCTATTTGGCATATCTAAATATATTTACAAGAAAAATAGAAACAATTCTAAAAATTTTAGAATTTAATCTTCATATACATATAAACTAATAAATATAGAAGTAGTTCCATTCCACTTTAAAATTGCAATATGTCTTTGATTTAGCTTGCATAATGAAATATAGATAGTCAAAAGGATAATATCATGTCAATTAAACCATCTTAACTAAGTATTTCACGTTGTTGACCTTGAGATGAAGAATCACTTGAACTAAGAAGACGCCATAAAATATCTAACACATGCCCTATCGCAATCATCATCAAAGTAGAACCTGCCAATAAAAGTTGCATTGAAGTAATTTTTGAAAGATGTTGTTGTAGTAGAGAGAATTTGCCTCAAGAAAGCGCAGAGCTTTTGGCTGCTACTAATTATTCAATCAAGATCCAAGTATAACAAAACCTCCAAATTTATATAAAATATTTTTTTATAGGGCTATTACATCTAATATATAAGTCTTATTTCTTCAAAACACTCAAAATATAATAAATATTCTAAAACCCTCATTCTCTCGTAGAAAGAAAAAATTTCTTGAAATTTAATAATCCATAGCTTTTAATCCAACTATGCAAACCTACTTAAAATTTACGTGAAGTACTAATATAATTTTAAAAACTACCACCACAAATTTCAACCATTGATTCATTACCAATCCTTAGATATTGCTAAAATCCTAACAGTAGCTTCAAACCCTTGTTTACAAACACCTATGTACTAAATTCTTCATATCTCACAAATTAAAAGTCCAAATGCTATGAAACTTTGATGTACAGCTTTTTAACATAATACTACAGTTTTTTAAAAATATTTAGACAAAAATTCTTCCGGAAGCTCAATATATGGCAAAAACCATCATTATCAACAAAAATATCTACTTACTACTTTGGAATTTAATCTGTTGTCTTTGACTTCCAATATCTCCTTCTTCAAAGCTCCAAATGTAGCAATTCTTCCACATCAGATGTAAATCTTAAAATCACCTCTCTAATTGCACCTCTTTATCTCCAAAAGCTCTCATATAACTCCTTATATCTTCAAAAGAGTGACAATAGATATAATTTGTATACCTTAATTTCAAGCACCTACTCCTCCCTCATAAAACTCCAAATCTCTTGATTATTACACCAAAATTATAATAAAAAAAACAAGCTTTCTAACTCAAGTCTCTGATTTTCAAAAGCTCTCTTTGAAGTTTCCAAAACTCTTGTTCTTCTTGTAGGCAGCCTCCTCAAAGCCTATTGGGCATGACCATTGACCAATAGGAATGAAGAACTTCACCCCTTGCCTTCATTCATCTACAATTTATCTTCATCCTTTCAAATAAGCTTCTTACTAGTTTAATTCTTCTTTTTTGGACCCTAATTGCCTCTCAAGGCTTTATACTAAACATTTAGGTCCTATATAATTTAAATGCCATAATCAAACTAAATAAAAAAAAATCAAAACAAAGTTTCTTATACCAACTCCCTTTAATTTAATCTACTAACCATTCTAATAAATATTAGAATTTATGGACATATTATATGTTTTAACTAATTTTTACATACTATAAGGAATTACAGCACGACAATGTTATTACAACAAAGACATAAAAATTTAAACTTGATATATAATAGAAGACATTGGTCACTATCATTGGTTGCAAGGATTGATGAATCTTTTGACTTGCATAAGATAACTTAAGTATATTATAGATATCATACGATACATCTTTAAGTTCCTTTGCTTTGATCAACTTCAACTCTATTCCTTCTCATGGAATTTGGAGCTCAAGAGGGAGATGATGTCACAAACATACAATAGAAGAATATTATAAAAGACTTTATTTAATCTTAGAAGATTCTAAAAGGTTCTACTTGGTCCTAGAAGATTTTAAAAGATTCTTGATAATTTTGAGAAGGCCCTAGTAGGTCCTAATACATTCCAAGAAGATTTTAAAAGGTCCTAGAAGATTCTAAGAGATCTTAGATGGTCATAGAAGGATCTTAGGCTTGCTTCACCTCCAAGTATCAAAGAAACTCTTTAAGGAGCTTCTTTCCACCTAATATATATAGAAGTTAAGACTAAGAGGATCTTTAGTTTTGACAACACAATTCTTATTGCTATATTTAGATCTTTTGGATTTATTCTTATACCTTGTTGTAGCTCCTTACTTGTGATATAAAGTGAATATGTTTTTTTTAGTTCTTTGAACTTTTTGAGTCTTATTTTACTTGAGTGATGTATTTGTAATAGTAAGAAAAATGCCATTAAAGATGCTATAAGATCAAAGTATATAATTGACACAATTTATTTGTATAATTTAATAGCATCATATATCTTTATGTATGTATTAACCAAATCTCTAAAAAACCAATAAAAAAATTAATATCTTTTTTTAAATTTCATGCATCTAACAACAACATTTGGCTAATGATCATATTTATAGAAAGATTATTTGCTTATAACTTTAGAAACAAAATTCTCTATAGTCAAAACAATAGAATCTTCAAGCTTTGATATTTTTCCACTATAGCTTCAATTCAATTATATTCTTCTTCTATTAACAAATCTTAATGGTATCTCTATTAATCTTAAAGTGTCTTAAAAAATTAATCACTATGCAATTATAAAAATAACAGAGCTTGATATTTGTTTCATAAATAAAATAAATATTATTTTTTTTAAATAGCAATATTACAACAAGAGACCAAATTTCAACTAAAAATCTAAACTACAAGAAAAGCTTTTATAAAAAAAGAAAAAACTAAAAAATCTACAAATTCTCAAATACTAGTGATATACTTGCAATTTTTTAAAATGAATGAAAGCACATGACTAAAAGCTTTTGCAAAGATTAAGAACATCTTTTGTTGTATTAAAATAATCTTATTAATAGAAATAAAGTAATATATATATATATATATATATATATATATATATATATATATTATAAATAAAATATAAGCAAGATTAATTAATAGAGTTAATAATAGAATTCTTATGTGAATAAGATAATTATATAAAATATTATATTAGTTGAATAAGTTAATAATAATTTTAATTAGATTCTATCTAATTTTAGAATATTTAAAGATAATTTATTATAATCTATACTATTAGCTTCAAGAGCTTAAAAAATTATAAATTATTGAAATATTCATGTCAAAAAGATTTTTTTTTAATAAAATATTTAAAATTTTAAAACTAGTATAAGAAGCTAAGAGTTCAAGTGATCCTAAAGAATATAACTAATAACAATTCTAAATAAATAATCATAGTTAAAATGAAGTCAAATAGAAATTCATAAGTATTGTCAAAGAAATAAAGTTTGAATAGACAAAGTGCAAAGCAAAAAAAATAAAAATAAAAATCACTTGATTCTACTTATAAATATGATAGCTAAGTATTTTTTAAAACAAATTAAACAAAAAGAGAAAAAAAGACAATTACAACTATCCACAACTATTATTTAGGTGTAAAAAACAAAGACTATTAGAATAAGTCTACTTTTAATTTTATAACTAGCCACATCATATAATAAAAGAAATAAGTCCAATATACAAGAAAAAAAGCTATCATTCATTATAGAAATAAAAAAAAAGATCTAAAATTCTATAATAATTATAAACGAAAAAATATATAATTAAATTTTAAAAATTCTTTAGATATTAAATAACTCTTAAAATTCATATCAAGAGAGAATTATTCAAAGAAATAAATACCTTTTAATTTCAGATTAAAAATATCAATTATAATTACGTCTAAAGAAAGAATTCTATTAAGAATATATTTGAGTCTAATAACTTATAAAGGAATTTAAAAACTTTAAATATAATAAGTGAGAAATTTAAAAATAATACATAAAAAGAATGTTTGTAATAACAAAGAATGTAGATAAGTTCAAACAATGACTTTGGAGATGTAAAAACAAATGTAAGTTATGTACAATGTATTTTAAAATAAAACAAGTTGTTTAATATAAATTATCAAAACATATATTACTTTGTAAAAAAGAGGCACAATGTATAAAGAAAGAAGTTAAAAATTGTAAAGCAACTTGAGTCAACTTGAAAAAATCTACCAATAGAAATACAAATTAGGTAGATACATTGAAAAAGTACTAGACCATATATCAAAACAATGGCTATAGAAGCGTAATTGATTTAATAGGTTGATGCAATTAGTTAAGTTGACTAGGCTAATAGAAGTTGATACCAAGCTAAGATTCATATCAAAATTAAGTAAGCTGTATGATAAAAGTACTTAAATACTAAAGAAAGATGACTAGTGAGTAAAAGATAGGACATAGGAGTTTTGATTTGATCTACAATAATATATGACAATTGCATTATTCTTAGAGTATAATCAAGGATTCCAAAGAAAGAGTAAGAATTTTTTTGTTATAAGTTATTCAAAAGCTATTATTACCTTTAAAAAAACTATGATTGTAGATAATATAATGCAATATTGTAGTTTGGTAGAAGAACCAAAATCCACTAGTTAAAAGTAAGTAACAAAAATCTTCTTCCAAAGACTAATTAATAATTAAGTTATAATTTTTTTAAGTCATTTTAATGTTTTGAAGATACAGACTTCACACATTTAAAAAAAGAAATCATTCTTGTAGAGATATATAGGTAAAGCATTCAAGTTACTTAGAATAACATTATTAAAATTCAATATTTTTGCCTAGCATTAATAATAGCATATTTATTTTATTTATAATAAATCATAAATCTTTATTGTATCAACAATAGTAAGTTGTTCTATAATGTATCTATTAATATTGTCAAGTATATATAAAAGATTATAAATATGAACAAGTTTTTATCTAAATGTGTAACTATATTACAAAAAAATCTCAATTACTATTGTGTAATATCTTTAGTATTTTTTCACAACATACACTCTTTTGTTATCAATGTGTTGATATCAATACATATATATATATATATATATATATACTAAATTGAAATTATAAATCTAATTATGATTAATTAGATGTATTTTGGAATAAATTTTAATAAGTAGAATTAATAAAGTATATATTAAAAGATTTTGTTGCATATTTATTTATCATCTTAATTTTAAGTTAAAACCAGATTTATAAAAAAAAAGAAAAGATTTTTATTTTTTATTATGTAATATATTATAAAAAATTATTAACTCTAGCTATTGTATTTATATATATATATATATATATATATATATATTAAGATAAAAAATTTGATTAAATTTTTTATTATCAAAGTTTATTAAATATTTATATATATAATTAAATTTTAAGAAATATATTACAATTATATTATAATATTTTATTATCAACCAATTATATTTATAAAGTATGTAAGGCCATCAATATATATATCTTTATTTATTTTGTTGTTACTTATTTACAACTAAATTGCATAGTTATTTATTAGAATAACTACAATTGAACCTTTGTATTTTTATTAGATTATTACGTATCATAATTATTCATTTTAAGTAAAATTTATTTTATTTTATTTTATTTATTTTTAATTTTTTTTAAGTCCTTAGAAATACTTAATATGTTGACATTTGCAATTCTTTTCAACAAAGAGAAACAATTGACATTTACATCAAGAGATTTTTTTTGATAAAAAGCATGAAGAAGAATACTTTTATTCTTTTTCTTTTGAATATTCTAGTAATTTTAATACATTACATACATACATATACATTGTTAATAATATGTAATTTAAAAGTTTTATTAAATAACTACCAAGGTTATTAATATATGCAATGTATTAAATAACATATGATTGAAATATAGAATTTAAAATGCTAGAAGAGACAGTAAGTATGTATGTGTATATATATTTATTGATATATTAAATTTAAAAATCAAACAAAAAAAGCCCAACCAAGCACAAAAACTATCTTCGTAGTTTCCAAGCAAACATTTCATTTTCAACAAGGTCAAAAAGTGGGCAATAGCCGGAGAATAGCAAGGCAACATAAATAACAAGGAGAATAAAATGCCTTTAGCACCTATGATGCCTTTTTACTCTTGTCCCACGACCTTTTTTACCTTGCTTACATCCTTTTACCCGCATGCGGCCTTTTCCATTCCCAAATGCTTTTTTACCTTCCCCCCTTCCCCCTTGGGCAGCGAGAGAGCGGGAGAGGGTGCGGTAGAGGTGCTCGGCTTCCTCGCACAAGCATCCATGGCGACCTGAACCTCCTCGTCTGTGTGTATTGAATTCAGTTCTGCAGCTCATCGTGCACGTTGTTTGTTTCCGTGCTCGCGGAATCCTTTCTTAGCCTGCAATGCAATGAGATAGACATTTTTGCACTTGGTTTGAGAATAGTAGGAACAGTTTGATGCTCACTTAGCGTCATTGACATTTGTCGCTGACGGAGGTGGCCAGGAAAGTCCCCGAGGATGTCATCTGTTGTTGAAATAGATGGAGTGGAATTTGAAGTGAAGGTCAAGGAGCCGAGGAAAGGGGCGAAGAGTAAATTGGCGAAGAAGAAAGAGGCAGGCATTGCTTCCATTGGCGATGAGGATGAAGATGTGAAGAGCAGTAGCTTGGTTTCCACCAAGAGCAAGAGGAAGCTTTCGGGAAATGGTGGTCCTGGAGAGGAGGAAGAGAAACTGACTCCTAGTTCAAGGAAGAAAGGGAAAATTTCGATGCAGGAGAGCAAGATTGAGAATGATCACTTGGATGCTGATGGATTGAGTGCTAGGGACGAACTAGGTTTCGAGGTTCAAGGTGCTGAGGCAGATGACGAAGGAGAGGTGATCAAGGGGGAGGAAACATGGGATAGAGGGATGATAGCTTCCCAGGATGACGTGCTCTTGACACAGCTTTCTAGTGTTCAAACGCAAGAGGTGGACGAAGGGGATGCTTTGGAAATGCAAGAGCAAGAACGACGGATTAAACCTCGGGTGAGACATTGATTTTTGTGGCGAGTCTTATCCTTTTTTTTGTTCTTTTTTACTTTATATTAAAAGAGAAAATTTAATTTCAAGCCCATCTTGTCCTTCCAGCTTTTTAATTTTGAGTTCGTAGGGGACATCTAGATTTCCCGACAGTGTTTGATAGTGTTGTGAGCGGGTATAAATCTCCGTTGTAGTGGTTATATTTGTTAAAGATACTGAATGTCGTAATTTTCAGAATCATGAAGTTCCAAGATGGATCTAGCAAGAACACATACAATTCACGAGACAATTCAGTTGAGCTCCTAGATGTCTGCTTGACATGATGATTATCAGCGCCTTGAACATCCTGTTGTGAACTTGTACAGGCAGCGTCTACTCTACCTATTGTATTTGGTGACAAAGTCAACAAAACCAAGGTATGCAAATCTATTCTATAAAAAATACCATTTGAATTTTATGTTTAAGAGGTTCTCAGCATTCTTCTAAGTCAATCTCTGATTATTCAATTGTTAGTCTCATCAGTCTTCGTAGAAGATAATTTTTGATCAGCCATAATTATTGGTCCACACAGTGCACTCATGTGCATTTCATGGAGAGCACTTCGTCGAGGTTCCTCTTTTGTTTTGTACTTGCTTCTATTGCCAAGACAGACATATAAGTCCGACAATGAATGATGATTGCTTACAAACCTGCATGACTTGAGGTAGGTGCTGCTTGAGTGCGAGGGAGATGCACTTGATTTAAGCGGGGACATGGGTGCAGTTGGACGCTTCACTGTAGATCGCCGTGACAATGAGCTTCTTTTGGATTTGAAAGGTGTTTTTTAGACACTGGCTTTTCAGAATGTCCACAGTAAACCTCCTGGGCTTTCGCAGTTACTATTTGTGCTGAAAGAGATTGTTTAATTGGCTTATGATGCTCAGTGTTTGCTGTTTATATTATGTTCCTTTTCGTTTTCATAGAGCACTTCGCTCCACACTGCGCAGGTGTTATTTACAAGACAACAATAGTGCCCTCCAATACATTCTTTTTGGTGAGTTACTTTCGTCTAAACTGATTGTATTATTGAAATACCATTTACATCTGGTTACTTCCTCTTCTCTAAAACACTGCTTGATGATGTTGAGTTTTATTCTCTCTAAGATTAGTGGTGGATGACAGGTAAACGTGGGACAGACTGAGGCAAAGGTGGTTAAGTGCGCCTCGTATTTGTATGCTGGTTTTGTTACGTTACAATCACAAGCTCTGATGTAAATCCAAACATGGAGCAAGCTAAATGACGACTTGTAGTTGATCCGACTAAGAGCACCGTTTGAATTTAAAGCTCTGATTTCTTTTCTTTGTCCCAATGTAGAAGAACCAATGTAGAAGAACCAATGTAGTTCACTGGCTCTTTCTAATTAATTCGGATCATTGCTATGCCAGGTGGAATCCATTATGAGTGATTTTGTGCAGTTGCGAGCAGATACCAATGGCAAAGAGAACGAAACTGTGGTGGAAGGTTGGTGCTCAGCTATATTTGATTATCGTACAAGCTTCAGCTTTTGGGCAAAAGAACGACAAGTTTATCACTGTTCCTAACTGTGAAGCGACTGAAGCAAATCAACATTCTTAAGCGTTGTAGTGGACAGTCCGAGTACATCAATTTTTTGTAGGTTAGGGGTTTGTTCATCACTCTAATACTGCTCTATGTATATTAAGTAGTTGAGAGGAGGCTTCCATATTGGTCTAGACGGATCTCTTCATCGTACGTAATGCACTGCAGGAACTTTACAAGATTTTGCATTTGAATCTGATGAAGAAGGCGAGCGTCCACCAGTTGATGGCGATGACGTCCCTGCCTCTGCTGAAGTAAAACATGAAGAAGAGGGTGCTGATGATGGCAAACAAGCAAAGAGGAAAAAACCTTCTGCTAAGGCCACGGTACATACAAAAAATTGCTTGCTTCAAATTTGTGTGGTTGCACTAAGGATTTTAAGACACGTAGGGATGACTAGGGGTTGTACTGTTTAGGAGGGGTTGTCTTAAATATTTTTGCACTGATTGATACTGAAGCTCAATTGAGCTGTAACCTGCTTGGGCACTCTACAATGTGGGCAGAATGGTGGTAAAGTTCCTGTGAAGAAAGCTGTGACAGTTAAATCGAAGGTTGGACGAGGAAAAGCTAGCGCAAAGGTGGGCAATGGAACTTGATGAAGCATGTGTTGTTTATGGTCTTGTCCTTCCAACTAGAATCTCGTAGTACCAACTATCCTCAACAAGTTCATTGCATGCATTTCATTGCCTTATATAATCTTTAGCATTTCAAACCTAGCCTGTGTTGCGTTTTTACAGGGTGGGGTGGGAAAGAAACCTACTGCTAAGAAGGCCACCAAGGCAGGCACAGGCAAGAAATGATAGCAACTGTATTCATTATATACCAATAGAATTACATTTTATTATATATATTTCTCAAAGATCAGTGCTATTTATTTTAATGAATACAATTCATTGAAACATGCATGTGATTTCTCAACCTATCAGAACAAAATTGCATTTGGTTCAGATGGATGGCGTATCTGAAATTAAGATTTGAACATATCAAAAATATGGTGCATAACATGATACATTTAACACACATTGTAAATTTAATTTGGGAAAATGCTGGTCATATATGTATTTGTGTGTTTTGCATCCGTAGACTAGATAAATCTACTTTCATGTAAAAACGTTTTTGGTGTTTTCTGAATTTGAAGTGTGGTTTTCTGAATTGTTTTGAAGAATGGTCATAGGATAGCAAAATTTCATTAAAATTTTATAATAAAGATTTTGATGGTGAAATGTGTAGAGAAATCTCAAAATGTGCTATCCAATACAACTAGATTTGTAAATCTGATGAAGTGTGTTAATTCCTAGCTCTAAAAACAGATAATATATATATATATATATATATATATTTATTTATTTAATCATAATTTGTGGCCATGATACTTTAAACAAAAATTTCAATGAATTGATAGATACAAAAATATTTTTGTTATGCAATATTTATTAACCAAAAATTAAAAAGTAATATATATATATATATATATACTTTTTTCTTTTTTCTTTTGATAAAAACACGTTCAATGAAAAAGTCACATTTTCAATCAATTTGAGTACAAATTTCACTAATGTTATGAATAGCATCATCTCATATAAAACTTTATTATTTAGAAGCACCTACATAATTAATCCCAAACTCTTTAAATAACCACTTGTACTTAAATTGATCCAATTAGATTGTACATTAAAAGTGTGAATTGCTAGCATTATATACTTAGTACTTAAGATTCTGCATGTAGACGTTAAAATACGTCTTATTTTACAATTATATATATATATATATATATATATAGAATCATATATCATAATTATAAAATCATTCATTATCATAAAATAGATTTAAAATCATGATATTGAGATTGCAATTATGTTACATTAGATACAATTTTAAAACATCCAAATCGGTTTAACTATTACATTTAGAAGGAAACATACGAAAGATTCTTGGATATATAATCTTGTCTTTTATCACATGAGGATATACGTCTTTATCTATGCTGTACAAATTAAAACCAGTGCCTTAGTTTTCATTCAGAAGGTTCATGAAATTGGTTGTTTAAATTTGAGCAATTAAATGCAACGAATTTAAATCATTCAAACACAATATGCATCAAGTGAAAGTTTTACGGGGAATGCTCTTAAGTTTTAAGAATTTTTAATTAAAAACCATGAATTGTACTTAAACAACTGGGTTCAGTTTAGATAGGAAACTCAAATACGAAGGGAGGTGTTATTGCTGAATGAGAAAACCACACGAAGGCCAGAGGGTCCATGCTCAGCAATTATGGGAATCCCTGGTGGGAGACAGAGACGAGCTTCATAGATGCGGAGGAACAAAACAAACGTAACAAAAAGCTTGACGAATGCGCTTGGGACAAGTCTCAAATCCGAAACGAGGTCAAATACCCTCCCATGCTTGAAGTCCAGGAGCCCATAACTTGAAAGTCCATATTCTCTCCCCAACTCTACGTATCCATTCTGGTTATATAACAGAAATAGTAAAGTGAAGGCGTAGCCTAAGGAAATAGAGCGAGGCTATGGCAACAATGGACACAACCGAGGACAGTTCAACAGAACCTGGGGGTTTGACCATGGAGTGTAATGTACAGATCCAGAAGGGGTGGTGTTGGCAGTGGAAGTGGGCCTCTAAGGATCCATGAGGGTCAAGTTACAGGATTGTGTTACTGGTGAATGGATTCTCAACTTCGTTCAAATTCCATACTCAAAATTCAGTGCGTGTAGCTGGGAAGAAGCAGGAGGAACTGCTGAGCAAGTCACTGCATACATGGGAAGCGGTTCAGGTTGACGTGTGGATAGGTTCTGCAAAACCATAACATCTTCATTCCAACGGGATTCACCAAGTGCACCTAGCAAATATCATTCGGGTACGAAGTATCTCCAAACTCGAGGAACTCTGCAATACGACCGTCATGTATGCGAGTGAGAATCGTCAGTGAGTTTACTAGGTGGGGATGTAGAGAGAGTGAGCCAAACGCTCCAGCCCACAGCAATTGCAACGAGTTTGCAATAGCGGACACATATCACCTTCGCACCCAAGTGAATGAAACGTGAAAACCACCACCGGCTGGTAGTGATGAATTGGGTTCCTAACTTCGCCGGCCAACGGAAGAACTGAGACGTGATGTCGCCTCAGCGAATAGATCTAAATTGGCCAATGCTCATAAGAGGCAATGCAAATACAGAGTAGGACGAAATCCTTCTACTCAGAAGTGGCATGCTGCTACCACCATGAAAGAATCTTGAAAAAGTGGTACAAAATGAATGTACTTGAAATAGTGGCACTAGTTTTAAGAGAAAATTCAGTCGAAGATTCTAATCGAGTTGTACAGAGGTCCAGAGCTTGCCACATAGGTACGAAACAAACTTTTTAGACAAGAAGTTTTGCGTAAGTAGAAATTTTAGAAGTCCGATGTTCTTATTAACCATAACGAGGTGGCCTTAGGTCCATTGACTCTTAAAGAACTGGAAAATTTTAACAGGAAGTGCAACGTGAATTCCCAACAGTAACATCCCTTCCCAAAATTATGTCTCTAATCAACTATGCTGAGGACGCTGACGTATGTGATTCGAAGAATAAAAGCCCGGAAATGAAAGGATAGTAAGGCTGTTCCATTAACATTGGGCGAAAGTTCGTTATGGAAATAAAGATTTCGACCAGCTCACGATCGAATTGAAAATAAACTACGTTTGCGTTATTACGACTTATTCGTTGAGAATATCTTCACGAAGGATGATCATCTTACAGTTGAGTCCAATTATTAAAGAACACGCTCCGAGTTGACTTTACGAATAAGTTGAATAACCAATCAGCAGTGTCTATTGCGTGTTTTCGCACTTACGATGTACGTCATTGAAGGGCGTATCGAATAACGTACATCTCAAGTTCATTAGCTTATTGAAAGCATACCCTATACCCATGTGAAGTTCAAAGCAGTGGCGTCATTGGAGGGATTTTGCTAGGGTAATGCAAGACCTAGTTACACAAACCTGCAAACCAAGAGGAAATACTAACCGAGGTTGTAGGCAATCAAATCGTGGAGAAGATATTCCAAAATGACTGCAGCATGCCCGAACAAGAGGAAAGCACAAATTACCTGCAGGATAACGTTTTCACAAATAATTAACGCTGTTCTTGACTTCCTGAAGGCTTCCCTTGCTGTTGCTGCATCTGCTGCAAAAGGGCCGCAGCCAGCTGTACTGTAGCCTGAAATCGTTTAGTCTGAGCGTCGGCATCACCACCACCCTGATTCTGAGACGTCGCCTGTTGCTCTGCACCAGCACTAGCTTGTGGCACTGCACTTTCCCAACTTCCTGTTGGGACATTTGAGGAGTTTTGATGCTGCGGTTGAGACACGAGAGACGACAATTGTGAATTTCCCTGACCTGAAGATTGTGGAACGGAGACCTGTCCCCAAGGTGATTGTGAATACTGGCCATACTTGGGAGGCTGGGACTGCAGTGGAGGACCATGAGAAGGTCCTGGAGGAGGTTGATGCTGTTGCTGGTGTTGTGGTTGAGGCTGAGACCCCAATACTTGATGGGGTTGAGATGCAGCAGTCGCTTGACCGCTCAATTGAGAGGTAGAGTGGTGTTGAAAATGCTGCTGTAAAAGTTGTGAAGCAGCCTGTTGCTGTGAAGGCTGCTGCTGCCGCTGAGTAAGCAAGGCAGTAAGCTGAGCTAACTGATCACTAGGAAGTTGTGGGGGTGGTCCCATGAGTTGTTGCGGAGCGCCCATGGGCTGCTGTGGTGGTCTAGGTATTTGGGGGAGTGGAGGAAACTGTTGGACACCAGAACCGGAAGGGCCTGGATATCCATGTTGTGCAGGAGGACCAGCATAGCTAGAAATTTGCCCTGAAGAAAGTGGGCCTGAAACATGACTTGGTTGGGCTTGAAGTTGCGTACTTTGATGTGCTGATTGCTGTTGGGGCTGTTGATGATGGAACTGCGGAGACGGATTTACATAGAGATTGTGTTGCTGGGGAGGTGGTTGAGATGTGTAAGTAGTGCTTTGATCTGCAGCTTGCGAATGATGATTGGGAACTCCAGCTTGAGATCGGTCCTGTTGGGTAAGCTGCTGTGGCCATGCTTGAACTGATCCAGATGGAGGATTGCTTTGCGATGGTCTAAACATAGGCCTCACATCACTTTGCGATAGAGAGCCTCCTAGCGGTTGAGTGCTCCCAACTGGTAGTCCCGAAATGCCGGTAAGTGTCTTCAACCCTTTGGAGGCAAGAGGAGGCACCACGTTTGAGTCGGTGCTGAAAGATGCCTGACTGTTATTAGTTTTCGGCAGTAAAGCCGTAAGGGATGCAATGAGCTCAGGAGTCAGGACACCCGGTAATCCTGCAATGCTTCCTAAGTGTGCTTGCGTCAATATCGAACTACTATTGGAGTTCGAGATAGGAACACCACTTGCAAGGCTGTCATTCAAAGAAATGGAGGTAGATATTCCTGTTTGTGCAGGCTGCTCATCGTGAGGAAGAGAATGATGAAATCCTTGATACGGAGCAGGTTCCTGAATTGGTAGTACGTGCTGCGGTAGTACCTGGTTTTGTGAATATAGCGACTGGGAGGCCGGTGCATGTTGGGAGGGAATTTGCTGCTGGGGATAAGGTAGATGTGCTAAAGAAGAGACCTGCTGTTGCTGCTGTGCAGATGGATTATAACTTATTACCGGTGCTGGCACTGGTTGAAACTTCAGAACGACCCCAAACAGGCAATTATCCCCAGGAACCTTTAATACCTTCTCGGAGAATTCAGATGGAGGAACAAGGAAAAGAGTTGTACCATCAGCCAGTTTAGCAACACCTGCACGGTGTTTCTCCCCCAGGTAATGCATGAAATCTTGATATGGTGGGACGTCGGGATCCCCCTCAGGTACGAAGAACACAACACCAAATCCTCCAGCCTGATATACATGTTTCGCCAACATATCAAGGTCTGTGCGCGCCGTACAGTTCACAACATCTGGACTGTTGCAAACCACAATTCGAATGTTAAAGGCCAAGTAAAAGAATGTGTTCGGCACATGTTCACATCAATTTTCAATCTACGACCTGGAGCTAGAACATGCTCCTCCACAACGGAGAACCCAAGCTATGAGACAAATGTATGGGAAGAGACACAAGAATCAATAGATCTCGGAACAAAGAAAATAAAAACAATACGATAGTAACGTACACAGTTGCATCAATTCCCTTGCCGACCGGCAAACACCGGGCACGACAAACAGGAGTGCCACCTTTGGCTATCGTGCCGTGCCATTGCCATCCTTCTGGTCCTTTGACATCCTCCACGCTATGTTTCGCATAAGTAGAAGATATCGGTATTACAGATGAATTAGGAGGCGGTGCATGTCCAACAACGGCTGGCCGGCTTCCAATAGGCAGAGAATTATTACTTTCAGCTCCTGAAAGTCCTGCACGAGGTCTGCCTCCCAACCCGATACTATAATCTGGTGCAGTTGGTACACGCAGATTCTCATAATTATTGGAAACCCCCGTCCCAATGTAGGATCCGCTATCAGAACTTTGTTGTGGACGCTGATCATACCATGAGTCTAATCCAGGAGAGTCTGCATCTCCTCCAGGATAAACACGCAAACGTTTGGACTCCCTGGGCACAATATCTGCATCGGGCAAATCCCACGCATCATCAAACGACGAACGGCTGTCAGGTCTTATACCCCTCGAATACTCTAAGTCGTCTATATGAGACACGTTTCTATGAGATGTACGTCCCATCCCAGGCCCAACGTCCGGTTCTCTCGAATTCCCACGATCTACAAGGCCAGCCATAAGAGCGTTGGGTCGATACTCTGGCCTGAGACCACCCAGTCGTGTACTGGGATTAGCAGAGGTCCTGCCAGGGCTACCGAACCTATCATTGGCTGCTGGAGGCATTCCCCTTGGACCCCCAAGCACGTCTGTCGAAAATCCTTGACGATCTGCTGTCCGCGAAGGTGGGCCATCCCGTGGACTATCAATCGGACCGATCTCACTCTTTGAATATCGGATGTGTACACGAGGATCATCAAAAAGTTTCCCATCCAAAGCGTTCTTTGCACGTGTGGCCTCTTCAACCTTTTGAAATTGTACAAACGCATACGTACGCCCTGGAAATGTCTTCACCCGTTCAACCTCTCCATATGGCATGAAAGCTCTTCTTAATCCATCCTCGTCAACTTTCGAAGGTAGAGGAAATCCCACCCATAGGATTTCACTAGGACCGCCATCTTTATCGGCTTTAACACGTCCTTCTACTCCATTACCAGACCCTCCCTGCACACAAGATGCAACTTCGGAGGTCTCACACACACACACACACACACACACGAAAAAAAAAAAAAAAAAAAAAAAAAAAAAAAGAGAGAAGAGAAGGTGGCAGCATAGACAAGCTTGCAATTCAATTGTAAAAGAGATAACCATAAAACTGCAAAACGATAGATCTAAGTATCATTAAGTTCTTACAAACCTGCAACCCATGCTGAGAATTGTAACCATCTAGCGAGCTTTTCTGGTCTCCCCGTGAATCCTGCTATACAAGTTCAAAGATGTAGAAAATAAACCAACAATATCATAACATTCAATCGCCTGATAAATCAAGTGCACAATACATTCTCCATTCATCATTCTATTTTCAATTTAAAACGCACAATCATCTCTACCAAACTTAGAAAATTAGAACAAGAAATTAGTAAGAATAGATATCAATGATGATCGAATAATCTAAAATCTACATGGAGCATATGATGCATGTCCACAGCTTTCCAGCGATCTCAACTCGTTTAGGATATGGCTTACCCTTTTCGAAGGCTGAGATCGTCCGTAGTCGACACGCAACTCCTCGTCACCGATACGCTTCCGATTAAGAGCTTCTACTGCATTGACCGCATCCTCAATCCTGATATAGTCCACAAAAGCACAATTCCGCTCTCGTAATAATTTGAAGTCTTCCAGAGCCCCATACTTCCTAAATTCGCCTTCAATTTGCTCCTTGGTCACATTTAGGCTTATTCCTCCAACCCAAAGATGTCGGCTTTGCGTGGCCTGCACACGAGTAGACTATCGACTAAAGTTACAGTGATGAACAGCATGCGTTATCAGAGGCTAAAAGCTAAGCCACACTGTTGGTCTACACTTAAATTTTTTGCACGATAAGTAAAAACACTCTTACGTTTGTAGAAGGCGCTTCCAGGTCAGTGATATTTAAAGCGTTATATAACTGCATCATGTTGTTATTATTGTTTAAACGGTATTACAAAATGACCCTCTAGCTAGTATGATTAACTTAGCTTCCAACCAAAATAACGAGGGTCCACATGCTAGTTGCATAACAAGCCGTACTCTTGCTGCAACTTGTCCCTCCATACACTTGACGTAATCGAAATCATTCTCCCGAACTCTCGCAAGCTCAGATTGCATATTACGCTGTACATAATGAGAACCAATCTCTACCCGAAATCAGCATTGTACTTTAATGTTTTCCAGTTATATTCTCAAATTTTGCAAACTTACTGCAAAACCAGTTTAATTTCTGAAAAACCAAAATCAGGCACTAAAAGAAATTAATCAAAACCACATCAGAGGTGATTGCAAAAAGCTGTGGAAAGTTAATAAAATGAGCCTTAAAGATACATAGAAGAGTTAATGCTCACCCCTTTAGCGTACTCAATACGAATGGCCATACCACCAATAACAAAGCCTTGAAGCCGGTTCTTCGCCTCCACAGCGTCATGGAGGTTCCTGAAGTTGACAAAAGCATAATTCCTAGAAGAGTAGACTGTAACGCTATCAACATCCCCAATTTGAGAAAACTTCTCCCTAATGGCAGCCTCTGTGGCATCTTGGGAAACGTTCCCAATCCACAAATGTCTGGAAGGTGGTGTGTCCTCATGATCGTCTCTACTATGGTGAGCAGGACGAGACAAAGGCGATGAGAGACCTTGCCGCCGATCGTCTACTCGCGGACCATAATCCACAGGGAACCCGCCTCTTAGTGGTGGTGCCCCCTGCACAACGCAAAACAGATGGAATCCATCTAAGTGAGCAGAGGAGGATAAAAGAGAGCACTGAAACTATGACTCTTCACTGAATCGAATCAAACAAAATCGTTCAGAGACATACCACTCTGCCGTCCTCAAACACTACATACACACTTACTCAAAGAATGCCACTACTGTAGAGACCCACAAGTAAAAGCCGCACACACATGAACAAGTAATCTAAATTCTATAAACACCCACTGAATAAACTGTATTCGAGTTTGCGTATATTTGATATACAAGAGAAGCACACATTTTAAAAACCCTGTTCCTACCATCCTGAACCAGAAAACCACGATTAATCCAAGCTTGTCCCAAGTATCATTTCATACTCAAGTGCTGACTTAACCTTCCGTAGGCAATTGTTCAATTTCTTCTCCTATCTCTAAAATTAGAAAAATCAAATTTTCTTATAATCTTACCACAGGGGGAATGCCTCCAGGCCGACGAGTAGCCATTTCTCCGTTTTCAGTGCCAGTTCTGAGCTGCATGTCCCAACGCGCGGACCGTCGTCTCTAGGCCTCATGCACGCTCCACCTAAAATGTTTAAGATATTTAGAAAGTAAGGCGAAAAAAATAACTGAATAAAAATATCTAGGACAAACCGGAACGACAAAACTCATCCACCCTAAGCATATCATCTTCCAACACAAAGGCTTCAAAATCAATACACGAGTTCAGATGAGCCTGACGCAAAGGTGTCACAGCTACTGAAAAATATAAATTAGCATAGCGCACCCCCGCCCCGCGCCACTTCTATCTACATGTACGCATCCTCAAACTTAACAAACCCTAACCTGTAACGCGCCCCTCAGACCACTACACCACACCTACATACACCTAAACCTCCTGCGCCAAGAGCTATCAAAACAACAAACACACTTCCACAGAAAACCAAGACTCAAACTCAAAAGCTCGACCCCCTTGAGCGAAACTAATGCGCGATGTCTGCAATCGAAGGAAGGCAACCCTAAAGTGGAACGAAACAGGGGCACGACGCTAAACTAAACTCGCGGCTAAACTCGTACACTTAGCACAAACCCGACGAAGCGGAACGAAACGCAAAACGAGGAGTGAGCACAACTTCGGGACAAGATTACCAGGTAGAGTAATCACACAGGCTGTGAGTGAACAACACGTTTCCCTGCGACCACAGTGCACGCCGCTCCGCCCCTGCGACTACGAGCCCGCACTGCGAGCGGCAATGAGGTCCCGCGTCGCCTCGCCCTCAACCATATTCTCGCAGCTACGGAGCCTAGGTTTCGTATACTGCCCGCTTGCCTCCGCCTTTTACTTTTTTCTAGGGGGGGAACAAGTATTTTAGTATTGACTTTTGTTTTTTACGAATTGAGTCTCCGGGTATCAATAGTCAACTTCTTCGTGGACTTGCACTTTTCGTGACACATAAACGGATGGCATGATGGTTGAAAATGTATTTGATATGGGGTAAATGAAACTTTGGGTGAAGTATAGGAAAATTTGTATTAAAAATTTGATAGAGGGTGACATCTTGAGGTGCATGACTTTTAGGTTTTAAAATATAAATTGAAAATATTTTATGTTTTTCTGCATTATATATAAATTACTAAGTTTGTGATGTGGAAACATATGAAAACAAAAAACTCTTGTGCATTGAACTAAAATTGTTAAAGAAGTGAAAAGAAAAAAGATTTCTTTTATAGAATATAAACCAATATTTGTTTTTGACATTATAATCTATGGAAGAGGGCAAAGGAAAATAATTTATGTGCTTGCAGATCTCCACTGAACTTATACATATATTTTTGTTTGGATATCATGCCATCATTTTTTGTCATTAGAAATAAGCAATATTTATATGGGCTCCTTGGAAATGTGCTAAAAAGAGGGTGCATTCAAGTCTTTCTTTTGAATTTATATATCTTTTTGTATAACTCTTTATTTTATTTTTCCTGATATATCACAGAGATCTTTCAAAAAGTATTTGAATAAAATTTTAACTCTAAATCATAATATTTGCATATATAATTATATATATTAAATAATATTGAATATATAATATGTAAAAGACTCAAACTTTTGCAATATTCTTCATGTTAAAAAGTTCAGAAAATAAGTCAATAGAATAGTCTTACAAAATAGTTAAAACCGTGAAATGTTGATTATTAACATTCAATTGCTACTTTATTTCGTAAAGATTTAAAGGATGACTAGATACTTAACACATCGATGTGTTTGCAATAACATCCAAAAAATACTTAATTATGAATGTCTGATTTTAAATTGTAATTGAGTACATGTGCCATTAATCAACCATTATCCATTTACATCCACTAAGATGTCCTTGTCTTTTATTACCATGAGGCCTGTTCAAACACCCAGCAGTGTGCTTGTGTCTGAGTAAACCACTGCCCACCCCACTTAAGCAGGGTACCCTCTCTGCAGTCTAGGACCCTTCTTTTCCACCTCTGGGATATAGAAAGAGAGTGGAATATTTGCACACTTGATATCTCTATGTATGATCTTCCGATCATGCAGATACTTGAGACCAATAAGGATCTGCTTTGTATACGCCCTAACTTGATCATACACGAAATAATACTTCTTGTATAAGCTAGCCAATGAGCCCTTGCTTACTAGCTCCAGAAAAATATAGAGTTCTCATCATCCCTTTCAGTACCCAAGTACTGAACAATATTTGGATGCTGAATATCGCTAAGTGCTATTTCATGCTCCGATTGCTTGATAGCCTCTTGTCCAACCTTCCCTTGATCTTTTAGACAAACTTCCTTGACGGCAAAAAACATTCCATTGTTGTCAGTACCCTCATACACTAAGCCAAACTTTCCAGAGCCGATTTTCTCACCTTTAAACCAGGTGTCCCAAGGTGGTCTCTTTGAAACAACACCAGCTGATCTGATTCAGGTTTTGCAGTTGACTCAGGTTTGGCAGGTAGTCAGGCATTGCCGTTAACCCAGGTTTAGCAGGTAAATCAGACATTGCAGTTGAATCGGGTATTGCAGTTCACTCCGGAGGTCAGTATGGACCCAATGAATCGCCCACTAGCACGTGCTCCACATGAAGATCTCCTCGAACATAACCATTCACTCAACCTTACCACTCGCTGCCTATAGCAAGACAACGTCCTCCAACGAAACCCTCTACCACTACGTTAATTCACAGAGCCAAATTTCAAAAAGTAACTCTAATCCTCTTTATGTAGTGCCTAACTTCCACTCAATCTCTACCTCTCGCTAATCCCCCTTACAAACCCCACCCTTAGGTCCACACAACACCCTAACCCTCGACTACCTAATTAACAAACAAAAAAAATTAAAAATTTAATAAAAATAATTAAGAGAGAGCGAGAGCGAGAGAGAGAGAGAAGAAAGGAAGACAAAGAAGAATAAGCGAAATCCACTCGATGAGATCTGAGAGGATCTCAAACAAAACAAAACAAAACAAAACGAGAACAGACAAAGACGCGAAAAGAGGAAAAGCTTCGCGGTGCAAAGCAAGATCGCCTTAACCTCTCGACTACGTCACGCTACAAGCATCACATGCAACACACCTTAGCAAGTAAGTAAACAAACAAACAGGTCCGATAGAAAGAAAGACAGCTAAGCCAAGCCGAGTCGAGCTAGGCGAGATGAGCTGAGCCGCCGGACAGACTATGTACTCCCCGACTCTTCTCGTTGCGCTCCCCGCTTGCGCTACCTACTGCTTCCAGTGCTTCTTCTACTTCTGCTTCTGCATCTTCGTCTTCTTCCTGCTCCGGGTCTCCCTCCCGGCCTCCGATGCCGATGGCTGCCCATAAATTCGCTCAGAGGAACGGCGTCGTTGTTGTCGTCGACGTCGTCTCCCCCCGCCATACCATCCACCCAGTTCCACGTGTCCTCGCATTCGAGGTTCCTTGGTCAACCCTGTGCCCGGTCTACGGTATTCCTCCCCTGCACGTACGCGCACTGTACACCGTGCCCCGATCCCACCACCGTGCCTTCTCCCCTCTCCATATCTCGAGTCATCTGTGTGTCGTGTGTGTTTGCCTGCCTCGTCACGTTTCTTAAACAGTTTCACTACTAACCATATGTGAGGTATTTAATTTTATTCTGTGTGAGGATTTTTAATGCACTGAAAAAGTGTGACAGTTTTAGTTCCCCTCTTCTGAATAGATGTTTTTCTAATTTTCTACGAAGCTGTGTTTAATATTGTGTATTGTTTGTTAGTTTTTGAAGTTTTTTGGTTTATTTTACAAAAAATATTTATATATTTACCATTTTGTAGTAAAACTTGATTACAATAGTGAAGAAACAATGATTGGGTCAAATGTTTAATTCTACATTTACAGTGGATTCAAAAACTAGCACACATCCCCCTCAATTAAAAAAATGCAAAGAATGTTATTAATGATTGATTTGTGGATATGGATGTAGAAGCAAACATGAGCAAAGAAGTATGTGTAAACGAAAAAATGATATTAAAAATAAAAATAAAAAGAAAGACACTATTTTCTCAATTTTGATACGGAAAAAAAAAAGAAAGAAAAAGAAAATGCTATTGTAATGCTGCTTCAAGATTTTTTATTTTTTATTTTTTTTTATTTTTAAGATTTTTATTTGAGTGAAATAAGTAACACATTCATCTTAAAGCAGCACAAGAATCAGACTCCAAGGGACGAGAGTAATAATCTTTCGCATAGGCCACTAATACGCGATCAGTGAACATTAGTAAGTGATTAGTGAGCAAGATTAAAGGAGCCTCTCACTAAGTGATACCAGGACCAGACACGAGTGAGGGCGGCCCCGAAATTGGGAAGCAGGCCGAGCTGTGTCCGAAGCAAAGCTGGAGCGAGACCAGAGCGTCGAAGAAGCCGGAACCCGTCCAATTCAATGCGCGATACGGAAATCGAATCTTAAACGAAGAGCTATCCAGTTGCGGATGGGAAATGCGTGCGTGGGTATGTCTTCGATTTGGCGATGGAGTTGGCATGCGCAGGAGCGCACGGGGTGGGATTGAGCTGATTGCGCGTTTGAATTTAGGGTTTTGAGCTTGGCTGGGTTGGGTGGAGCTTGGAAGGTCGAGCTCGGTGGGTGGATGGTGGGATTTTGAGAGGACGATAGGTTGAATGCGTCAGAGAATGGCGGACGGGAGTGTTGGGAGAGGGAGCGGACGGCAAATGGATGGCGATGCCGTGTGGGAGTCGGCCGGCGTCGTGCGTGCGGGCTTAGGTTGTGGGTGTCGAGGGAAGTCGAGTCTGGGAGTTTGTTGAGGGGTTGGATTTCGGAGGTTGTGTGGTGTTACTGGGTGGGGGGAAGAGAATTGAGTTGGGGTGTTGCTGCCAAGGGTTTGAAGGTGATCTTTGAGATAAGAAGAGGGTTGAAGCTTGGGTTACCGGCTTGCCATGTCTTCTTCGGATCCGAGGGGAAGTCCAGGGCTCATTCGAAGCGAATCCAGGAGGAGAGAGCAACTGGGTGTGGATAACCTCGACTCTTCGAAATCTCCGTCCTCCCCCCCTTCGATATTCGCCACTGTGATCACAAAACCTGACGAAGTGTCTTCTTCTTCTCAGTTTTCGACAGTGATACAGCACATCTCAGGTACGGATCCGTACTCTACCGTGGTGCATAAGGCGGCTGAGAGTTTCAGGAAGGACGGGGGAGGTAGTGTGCAACGTCGAGATGGGGGAGGGATGCATCGAGGTAACAGTGATTGGGCTGGTGGGAAGGAAGGGTCGTCGGGAGCACTCTCGGGTGATGTCCGTGATCGCACGAGTCTCTTGCAGGAAAACGTTGCATTCGAAGATCCTTCATTGAAGTATGAGCTCCTGAATGAGCTTGGGAAAGGCTCCTATGGTGCAGTGTACAAGGCACGGGATCTGCAGACTTCGGAACTTGTTGCGGTGAAAGTGATATCTCTAACCGAAGGAGAAGAAGGGTATGAGGAGATTCGTGGTGAGATTGGGATGTTACAGCAGTGCAATCACCCTAACGTGGTTCGATACTTGGGGTCTTTTCAAGGGGAAGATTACTTGTGGATTGTGATGGAGTACTGTGGAGGGGGCAGTGTGGCCGATTTAATGAACATTACAGACGAGGCTTTGGAAGAGCAACAAATTGCGTACATTTGTCGGGAGGCCCTCAAGGGATTGACATATCTACATTCAATCTTTAAAGTCCACAGAGATATTAAAGGCGGTAACATTCTGCTGACTGAGCAAGGAGAGGTCAAGCTCGGAGATTTTGGAGTGGCTGCTCAACTCACTAGAACAATGTCGAAAAGGAACACATTTATTGGAACTCCTCACTGGATGGCCCCTGAAGTGATACAAGAAAACCGATACGATGGCAAGGTACCTCATGCCCTGCATCAAGACACTTACTTCCTGAAAATGTTGTGTACTCTCGGGTCTTCACTGATTAGGCTTTGCAAACTTAGGTCATGTCGGTCTGTTTGTGGGAGGTGAGGTTGCTGTGGTGTGATTAGAGATATCGAAAGTTGTGTTTGTCTTTTGATGTCTATAAGTGCTGCGGAACTGGACTTTATTATTAGGGGGTTGTAAACCTGAAATACTGGTCCTTTCACAAAGCCACAGAATTCAATATCCAGGGCTGATATTGTTAACGCGGTGTTTAATCAATGTAGACATCAAATTTTGGAAGTCATATTTTGCCTTGAGTTCAGGAACCAGTTGGTTTTATTATATGTAAACAGTAGATATATTTTCTCAACCTGTTTGGCAATTTTCACGCGATACTAACTAGAAATCTGATTTCATTTAACTCAACCTCGTTGCATTTATGCTTTTTTGTCTGAAAACATCGACCTTGCTATTAAGAAGTTCTTGCAGATTACTTGTTTCTTAGTCATTCTGTGTGTCCAATCAGTTGAGGATGTCCATGTAATTCGAATGTTTGCAGGTGGATGTGTGGGCTCTTGGTGTTTCAGCGATTGAAATGGCAGAGGGGTTACCTCCTCGCTCGAACGTGCATCCCATGAGAGTGCTCTTTATGATATCGCGAGAACCGGCCCCAATGCTTGAAGATAAAGAGAGATGGTCATTGGTGTTTCATGATTACGTGGCAAAGTGTTTAACTAAAGAGCCACGGTTACGACCTACCGCAAGTGCATTGCTTAGTCACAAGTTTATCGAAAAGTGCAAAGGGACTGCCTCATCGATGCTTCCTCAGATTGAGAAGGCCAGGCGGATTAGAGCTGAAATGGCTGCTCAAGCTGCAAATTATGTGCAAGAGCAAGGCACGGCATCCTCAGGTGGTCAATACGCTTCTTGGGAGAAAGGCCAGACTGTGAAAATGCACGACACAAGTGCAGGAACGATGCTGGTCCGTGATACTGTAGTCAAGTCACTTAGTGACACTTTTAAAGAGGGTACAGGTACAATAAGAGGTCCTGTGTCAGCAGAATTGGATAGTAGAAGGTCCATGTACGAGGCAACGATGTCTATGGAAATGTCTCCCAACCGTGAGGGTTCATCACTTTCTAAGTCTTCGTTGGATACCAGGGATCAGGATACCGATCAAGGTCGTAATTCAACTCCCGAAAGTGCGGTGGGCTCACGAAAACATTTCAAGGATGGCGTAAGGCTCACTCTAGAAACACCTACAACTTATTCATCAAGTTACGCTCTGTTTTCTCCCATTCCCCATCAACCCGTAGGCGTACATTCATCTATATCTCGAAGAAGTCTCTCATCCATGGAGGCAACTCTTGGTCCAGGGACCCCTGTTGGAGGAAGTAATCGTCCAGGATTCGGCATACAAGACAAGCTCTTGTCCGTCTATGCAGCTGGAAACACGGTGCCGATCCCCTTCTTGAAGGCCACGGACCTTTCACCAATAGCTTTAACTTTTGACAGAATTTTTGGTGATGGTCGGCCCGATCGCACTGGAAACGTAGCACTTGAGGCCATACAGGACCTCTACGTTGGGGAGGGACATGTCCGGCGTGGCAGAAAAGTTCCCAACAGCGAAATGCCGTTACCACCCAGTGTGTACCAACGAACTGCGACAAGCACTACGCTTCCAAACCTTGCAAGGTCTCTAGCATATCACAAGCGATGTTATGAAGAGTTACCATCACAGGGATGGCAGGCAGCTCAGGAACAACAGATTATTCACAATTTGTCTGATACGCTCAGGACAATCCTTCGGCTTTAGTTTGTTCTTCCTACAGTCCTGAGTAGCGAGGCAATATCAGGGCTTCCATTTACCGAAATGATGGGCTTCGTGTTCCGTTTTAGAGTCTCCTCTCTTCAATTCTCAAAACTTTGCTTGATATGCAGCATCCCTCGGGTTGTCTTGGCGAATCGTTGATTTTGTTCGACTGCTATGCGAGGTACTTGTTGTCCATGGGTTGTAGCAAGTTCGTTATGCTCCCATATCTCGGCCTTCCGACGTTTGTATTCTGCTTCACAACTATATGGTTTGTAATCTTTGAAGCCGGCAACTGTAATGATCCTAATCCTTAATCATGTAGTCAATTCTATTTTTTCAGTTCTGTATTGCTGTAATGTATTTCCTCATTTCTTACCCAGTATTTGGACAATATTCTCTACTTCATGCTCGTATCTTTTGTAAGTTGATTAGAGGTGTAGTTGTTTCGAATATCCACCTTACGACAGTAGCCAAGGTTAAGAAAATGAGAGTTTTACAATGATGGTGACATCAGGTTTGTGCAGTGACACTTGATGATAAGTTTCTTATTCAATGATTCAAAAAATTGAGTGATGCTTTTTAGTTTATGCTCTTCAGTTGTTTGTGGAACCAGTAATTCAAATTGGCATTTACTAAAATCCAATCTGAAGTATTACTTCGCTCAAATCCTACATTCCTGGAGTAGTTTTAATGCATCAGTTCTCTTATCAATTTATGTCATAATATGCTGTTTGCATGGTTTAACATTGTTTTTGAAATTATTTGTTGTGGTTATAATTGATGATGTGAAACATGTCTTAAGGTCTAACTAAATGTAATATATATTGGATTTTAACTTTCCACATATTATTATATTTATTGTAAACTTGTATGTTCTATAGTATAGGGATGTTGAAAAGTATTACAGTATACTTTTTAAAAGATATATTATAAATAATATGGAATATGGCATTTTATATAGATTTTTTTAAAGTAAAAAACAAATTTATAAGATATCCATAATTACAATTAAATAATATTTTTTCTAAATTAAAAAAATTATCTATGCTTGATACATATTTTGTTTTATTTACACAATTTTTTAGTTATATTAGTATTTTATGCAATTTTAATATAACTTTTAGTCTACTTTTTATTCCAAGTTAATATAAAACATAGACACTTTGTTTGAATACTCGTTGGTAATGTTTGTTTTGTTAATTAGATTTTATAATTATAATTTTTTTAATTTTAGTACATAATATTTTACATTCTTAGAAATATGCATACAAAATAGAAAAAAACTTATCTAAACTCATCAAAAAATAAATCTTTATAAAATATTAAATTTGGTACCAAGTTAAAAAAAAATTATTTATCAAAGTCCTTTATTAATCACTATATAAGAAGAAAGTATTTTCTAAGATAAATCAAAAGATGTAATAACTAACTTTTAATGTTTCAAATGCAAATGTTCTTAACTATAGCAAAATTAAAAGTATTATACAAAGAAAATGAAGAAAATACTAATTATTTACTTAGAATGTTTTATTAAAGAAATCTCTCTCAAAAACCATATTTAAAATGCCTACCAAAAATAACAATAATAGCATTTGAACAACTTGCAATGAATTGATCTCTTCTGCAAGTCAAAATTAAAGTAACTTGGGTAGTTTATCTCCTAGCTTGTAATATAATAAATAAAAAAAATTTAACATTAAAATAAAATCATCAATATTGATTGAACATATAAATTATGGTAACCTTTCCTATAACTTGCAACAAAGAGATTTCTTATTAAAATTAATATTAAATAAACTATTAAAATTGATTATAGAATATATCATTCAAATATTAATTTAAGTATTTTTTAAAATAAAATAAGATCCCTTGATTATCAAATTTTTAAAGATTCATTTTCAATACTAGAATTTAGGATTAGCAACCAATTGGAAAAGAGGCTAGAAAAAGAAAATGTCTTGGTATGCTGAAAAGAATCAATCTAATTCAAAAATAGCTCAAAGCTTTCTTCTAGTTTTTGTAGGGAAGAAGTTTATCACAATCCTAATGATATCTTGCTTGCAATGGCTATAGAGATACATTCAAGAATATATATATATATATATATATATATAGAAGTTGAGTTGAATTCAATATGCCTAGTCTTATAAGCAAAAGATGGATAAACTGTGTACAATTTGATTTCAGATTCCAGAGTAGCAGGTAGGTTGAGCAACTCTAAGTAGTTGTTCTTTTCACATCATCCTAACAATTATTTAAATCCTCATTGCATCCTTTTTTATGACTTTTGTTAATATCATTTATTATATACACACACATATATTACATATTTATCTTATACATTCTATTCTTAGACTACAATTACAAAATCAAGAACAATTTCTTCTTTTGCATCTAAATTTTGAATAAGAGTTATAATGCTTGGTGTAGAATTGAACTTTGCTTTGAGTGCACTCCAAATTATGTCTCAAATAAGATCATCAAATGTTATAATGATAGATTATCTAAATTTGAGCTAATATCCTTTGGAATTCAAAGCAACTCTTATCTAAAGTTACTAATAGATCCTATGGATCACCTTACATTTTCCCTATCTATAGACAAACACCATTTTACATGGCAAAGTATAATAATATATGTTGGCCTTTGAGGCCATAGCTTTGCAATGGATAACATATGTAGAGAAATAATTTAATAGAATGGTCCTCCAAGATTGTACACTTATGGGATGTGAAAACTAAAAAATGCTTGAAGATTTTACTTACACACTCAAATCCTGTTATAAATGTTCACTTTAATAAAGACAATTCTTTGATTGTATCTAGCAATTTTGATGGCTTGAACAAAATTTGGGACAATGCTATTGAACCTTGTTTGAAGACTCTCATTGACAATAAAAATCCATCTACTTCATTTGTGAAATTTTTACTTAATGAAAAATTTATTTTAGCAAGAATATTCAAAAATAATTTAATATGCTTTTTTACTCTACTTCTTTTTAGAATCTTTGAGGCTCTTGCTTTACAATAAAAAAATTCTCAAAAAACTACATTTAAAGTATATTACCAATTCTTATTGAAGATATATTCAAAAAAGATAATTAGATGTTTTTTAAATTAGACATGTGAAAAAACAACATACAATTAGCAATAGGAAAATATTGGCTTTGGCAATAGATATCGAAAATAAAAATTATTTGTCCTTGGGACTTATTAATTATCATTCAAAAAGCAAGTTTAATAAAAAATTATCTTTATTATGGCTTAAAAAAAAAAGTTAGTGTCAGCTAATTCCATATATATTCTTGGAATAAATACCTTCTTTCTTGATAGTTCTCTTGTGATGATTTTAGTAATAAGTACACGGATTGTAAAGCCTTTTATAATAAGTTGTATCCCATTGCATAAGCCTTGTGTTATATTCTATTAAAGCATAATATAAGCTCTAACCTTAAAAGTAAGGTGATAAGGTAAGATTCTATTAATTGACAAAGAATTGAAAAATTCAATAGAATAGATTGTAAAATTGTCTTCTTCAACACCAATGAGGAAGTCTATAGAGTAAAAATACAATTCAATATGAAGAAATTTGTAAAGGATTTGATTATTCCAGTCATCAATACATATATTAGTAATTAAAAAAATACATGGTTTATTACGTATTTATAATGATTGTCATTATCAACAATATTTCCATACACCATTTCAATTAAATCATATATTAACCAACATATAACAATTCTTTTAAAGATTTGTATTGTATTTCACCTTGTTAGCATGAATAACTTCATTTCTTTTACAAATACAAAACAAATATTTAGCAAAGCTTGTATTCTCTTCTTCTTCTTGTACATTACTATGACATAATCTCATATTTATGGTGGAATATAGTTTTGCTTATTAATAGTCATAGATAGAAAAACTTCAAGCTTGTAGTTATAATTTGGATTCTTATTTGATGATAGATAACAAGCAATATTTGGTGGAAGTCACTTCTTAAGTCAAAAAGGTTGTTTCCAAATGGTTATTCAATTCTAACAATATCACAATTTGTATTTTATTTAGTTTAAAAGAAATTTTAAAAGTAAAATGAGAAGTTTTGTTTCTTAGAAACAACAAGGTGGCAATGCCAAAAGATGCAACAACTACAACAATTTGATCTATTGTTTTAAAATTTATAAACAAAAGTTTATAAAGATTATAAAATTTTGCGTACCACCTAGTCCATTAATGAAGAATATTTTTTCTTTCACATTTTTATTATTCTTAGCTGCAATAATAGTCCAATATATAACTTATTAATTAGCATTAAATAAATAAACACCTTCAAGGATTTGTCTCTTTTCTACTAGATTGTACAATATATAGTTTGCAAACAATTGGCTTCTATGTACATACATTAAGTGATGAACAAAGTCATTGTCTAAGTGTGAAAAACTTCAAAAGTTTTTTAAAGTTTGTCTATTATATAAAAGTTGTGATTGAATATCAAACAATGATTTGTTAACAATAAAGAAATAGTTTGATGCAACTACTTATTCTTCCAAATAAGATTTGTATATAAAATCTTCTATCATTGATGTAAGATTTGTATTCTACAAAGCACAAATGTCTGTAGGATTTCTAAATACCAAGATTTGTGTAAATAACAACTTTATAACACTTGGTATTTATTTGTCTAACAATATCTTACATTGTTTAAATCCACTTTACATCGTCTTTTAGATATCTTCTTATATTTGTTGTATCTTAAAATAATGGATAGAATATCTCATTATATGTTTTAAGATCCAAACATAAAGCAAAAGCAAATATAAATAATATTTCTCTCTTTGAAAAGGACTATAAGCATACATCCGCTTGATGATTTTTTTGCCTCCATACTTTCTTGTGTACCAATTGTTATTCCTCTAAGTATAATATTTGGAAAAATTGCTATAAAATAAATTATGTGTAGGAAGATTATTTGAACAAGTGATAAAGAATTTTGTCAATTGTATTCAACTTTGTCTTTCTAATAATTGCTTTATATTAGGCTCAAGATTGTAATCAATCCAATGTTGATTTGGAAGATGCACTTGCAAATATTGGACAGTGTGGCTTCTCTTTTGAACTTTAAAGCCAAATATTCTCCAATAAGCTTCTTAGACAAAAACATACAATACATCCAAATATTGAAAAATCTCATTTGAAGATTGATTATTATTAGGCTCTAGTTATTTTTCCACAAATATAATAGCATAGTCATATTCCTTGTAGACATACTTGTAGTGATATTTCATTGAGATAATAGATGAATAAATCTTTATATCAATGTGACAATCAAAGAGTTAGTATAGAATAGAGTTATATAGAACTATTTAGCAATTATTTAGAAGTTTTTCTTTGATTATAATGATTCTACCATTATTTCTTCTATATTAGCAAGAATAGCCATTATTATCTTCTCAAGTTTTTTTTTGGAATTCTTTTAGATATCCTTTCTTATATGGTGCATTTGGTTTAAAATATCTACATGAACATCCTCAATACATGCATCAATGTCATTATATTTGTCATTTGGTATGTTGATATTCCATTTATATTTCCTATATAAGAACATAATGGAATAGGAGAGGAAATCATATACACCATGTATTTTATTAATTCTTTTAAGGGGACTATTAATGGGACAAAGATAATATATCTCTCTTAAAGAATTCTATTATTATTTGTAATGATTATAATAACTTCATTAGTAGTAGTGGCATTATATTATTGTATATCCTTTCCATAGTTTTTTTTAATATATATAGCACATTGATTATTTCTATGAACTTAAGTATAAGCATGGATGAATTTTTAAGCAAAGGAATTTAGGCAATTTATTCTCCCTTGAAGATCATATAAAAAGACCTCATCAAGTTTAGAAAAAATTGTATGGTGGCAATTTAATTGGCTTTCAAATGTAATATCATGGAAGTAAATTTGAGCCAACTTTGGTTGATTCTCAATGGCCAAATTATCTATTTGATGATAAAATGATTCTTATATACAAAATATATAAACACCTTCGTAAAAGTTTGCCAATGTATGATCTATTTGTGCTCTTGAAGATGAAAATGCAAAGATAGAACTGTAAAAACGTGTTTTTGATAATATGTAGAATACCACCACTAATTGTTTCATTAAGCAATCTTTTAATGTTCACAGGAGGAAGTAATAAAAGAAAAAGTTTAATCTTTCATTTTTGATAGCATGATTTGTCTTTTTGGATATCCACTTTTTAATATTGCAATTGCCATATTTAATGTCCATTCTTGGAAAATATAAATGTATATCTATAATATCTAGAAAGTTAAGAAGTACTTCTAGAAAGAATTTATCAATAGTAATACAGCTTGCTCTGTATAAGTTATAGCTACATGTCTGGTTCTCAATACATAATATAGATAAGGATATGCTTCAAGTTCTATTCTCTTATTTTTATTATTTTGACTGTGCTTCATGATCATTCATATTCTCTTTATCTATGGCTTTTGTATATTATTTACAGACAACTTTTGGTATCTCATAATTATGTACATGCAATTATTTTTGTTGCTCCTTAATTTGATAATACCACCAAATAATCGTACGTTTCTGGTTCTTTCTTTTCTTTTGTCCTCCTAGCATTTCTTTTGCTTTTGGCATTCGGTAATACTTATTGTAAGGAATATGCTCAAGGATAGGTTTACATACCATGGTTTTAGACAAAAGTCAAGGCAGAGACAAAAGTCAAGGCAAAGACAAAAGTCAAGGCAAAGACAAAAGTCAAGGCAGAGACAAAAGTCAAGGCAAAGACAAAAGTCAAGGCAAAGACAAAAGTCAAGGCAGAGACAAAAGTCAAGGCAGAGGTGTGCCAATAATGAGACGAAGAGAACAACAGAGTTGCATATCCAAGCCAAGATTACATATATAAGTTGTATTTAGATAGGAAAAGAAGAACATAGATGGAAGAAGATGAACATGAGTAGTAAGCGCTTTGGATTTGATCAAGCATGCCAAAGAAGCATTCAAGCGAGTGATGCTACATGCCCATTGCTATGTATGTGACATTGAATCATCACGTGCTTGAATGTTTCCTTGGCCTACTCCAGCAACTTTTGAAATTAAAGCCTTGAAGAAAAATAAACCTTACATAGTAGTGGGAATACCAAGAAGAATTTCCAAGATCAATAAGGCTAGAAAACTCCACACTTATATAGTCACCTAACATGAAAAGCAAATATCAAATAAACTTTTGGCAACATGTCTAGTAGAACATGGGAATTGGGGCACAGATTGCTAACACGATAGAATAGATGTTAAGAAAAAATTGAATAGATGTATGCACACAAGCACATAGCTTCTGCTTGAGCTGTCACCCACTCAGTTACACACACACACAGTCACACGCCACGTGGATGAATCCATGGACACCCTAGGACATGACTGTGTTGGACGTAAATGTGTGGATTGAGCTGCATGCAAAATGTCTAGTCTTGCCTTCCGGAGTGCATGAGCAAATTTGAGGCCAAGCCGCTCATGTTGTATGCGTCTCCTGCGTTAATTCAGACGTCGCGTGTCTGAATTTAAGGTCTGTAGGTAGAAATCTTGGATTAACAAATAGCGCAGTTCAAGAGGAGGGAGGGAGAGAGGGCTCAGTGGCGTCTTTTCCTTGCAGCAACTGAAATAGAGGAAACATTGCAATGTGAATGCGTCGTAAAATTATAGGTTCAGACGTTGTGAAATCTATGAAGATTGTAGACCTAAGGTGGGAGCCACCACCAACCTAAAACCGGACCATGCTACCATGAATTTTCACTACCTTATGCCTAACACTATCCAGCATCATGCCTAACACGAATTGGGCTGCATGCAACATGTCTAGTTTTGCAAGTGAAGGTTGGATAGACTATGTGCAATTTGATTTTACATTTCGGAATAGCAGCTAGGTCGAGCTACTCTAAGTAGTTGCTCCATTCACATCACCCTGGCAATTAATTGGACCCTTGTCGCGGTCCTTTATGTGACTTTTGTGAGTAACATTTGCTAAAGCCAGTTTCTTGGTTTTTAGCATGACCCAAACACGCCCAGAAACCATATCCCCACACTGGGTGCACGTTGCATGTGCATGCCCGCGAAATGTTTCCTTTATGCAAATGCTCATCTTGCTGACGTTCCATTCCTGGACTGCAAATTGCAAAATCAGGAACAATTTCTCGCCATGCACCTTGATTTCGAACAGGAGTCGCAGCGCTTGGTGTGGAATCGAACTCCGCTTTGGGTGCGGCCCAAACCAGGTGTCGAATGAGGTCATCAAATATGGTAATGACGGGTTATCTGGATTTGAACCGGTGTTCTTTGGAATTACAGGCAGCACTTGCACGGGTCACCCTACATTTTCCCCAGCTACAGACACACGCCATTTCCCATGGCGACAGACAACGAAGCATAATAATCAAGGAGATATATATACACATATGAGCATGTGGGTGTTTGTGTGGTAGCAGCAAAATGCAGCTGAGATCTGCATCTGTAGTCAGGGTTTGCCTTCCTCGTGCAGGATCAACGTCGGCGGTCGTTACCGTCACATAATTTCCATGTGAGAAACATGAAAGCTGGCGCAGCCAATCTGTAGGACATTTTCCGACTGAGATGAGGTTACATAGAGGCTTCGTAAAACATCGTCTAGATTTCTGAGCTTGTCGATCAGGCTTGCTGGGAGCTGGTCAGCCAGGGTACATTGTTTCGACTTCTGCGTCTAGGTTTTTTCCTGTGAAGAACTCATCGCTCTCACTCCCGATCCCGACGGTGGATTCTACCCCCAATGGGACCCCAAGATTAGATTCTGCAATTCTTGGTACACAATTTCGAACATTTTTTAAAACTGGGTTTGATCCAGGGAAGTGAGTTGGTTTCATTGAAGAAGAAGACGCATGTAGAACACTTGTCCCCAATTCAGCAAAAGTCTGTCCATGTGGTTCAACTCGATCCCTGTGTTTTTTTTTTTTTTTTTTTTTTGTTTCTCTCCTGTTTCTAGTGAAAGCTGGCCATGCTGGTAAAACAATAAGCGGAAGCTGATTGTAGAATACGTGTGAGCCAGGCCGATTCCGATGCCGAAGACAGAAGGTAATAGTTACAGATGAAACTGATAATTTTCAACTTGGCTAAACAATGGAGCTGAAACAAGGAAAACAGGAATGGTTTCTGCAAAGCCTTCTGGACACAGCAAGGCAGAACCCCTTCCACCCCAAGCAAACTAGGAAGGCGAAATAGCTGACGTGTGAACTGGATATGGTGAGGAGCTCCAAATAGAGCACACCCTAATAATTTCTAAGCTAATTGATATGAGTATAATTATATACACTTATATATAGAACAAAGTACCACGGGCAGCGTAATCCCGCTCCGAAAACGAAGTTGGTTCTGCCCAGTTGCTAATAAAGTCAAATTTGCGTACTCAACCATCACCCAGAGCTCCTCATCTTCCATACAGCTCGGTTCATTTTCTGCTGTGGCTGGCAACATTAACGCAACACCTTTTTTTAGTTACAATCAACTAAATGAACGCCGCTCGTTGGCGGTTCTCATTCAACAGCGGAATTAGGTGGGGATGTCCTAAAAGTGGGACGGCACACTTTCCTAGAGAAACAGCCTATGTGAGCTATGACTTGCGCCAGTCCCAGATTTGTGGATATGGAAGTCCACACTACTAAATGTCTGCCAACCACGTTGCATTGTACAATTCGACAAAAACAGAATGGAAAATAATACACTCCGCATCAGGATCTGGACATACTACATTGCTGCTCACGAGTTTATGCCAATGAATGGAACAGTAAACTGGAATGGATTTCCTTCACTCCTCGTTAGATACGAAAAGGATATTATAGTACTGTCCCTCTATAGCAGTCTACAGACTGACAATTTGGTGTGATCACAGAGGTGACTCATATCTGAACTGAAGAACAAGGCCAGCATTTCACATCCGAGAGTGGTGAGGACAAAAAATTGAACAGTAGTTTGAACAATAAATGCGGATGAATACAGCATCAATTATGCTGCCATAAGCTGGCGGGGAGATACATTACCCACAGAGCTGGTAAGGGATGAAGATATAATTGAAATTCAAAAATCGGGGTAGGGGATGAATTCAAGGGCTGTTTCTGTATAGCCTGTATCTGACGCATTCTAACAACACTGTCATGTGAATTTCTGTAGGGTGCTCTTCGGGTCTTCGTCTTCTTTTATGTACTGCAAAAGCCGTCTACTTCTAAATAGATGAAATTACATCTATTTAATAACATAAGTTCTCTTCTTCACCCAAACCTAAACCTAATCCAGTAATGTTGAATTACATCTGTGGGACTTTCGACATGACACCCAGCAAATGGGTTCTGTCCTGCTCGGCACATCATACAAGAAGGGTAACTGTAGTAGAAGTGTATTTGGCAGCCCCACCACGCACCTGCCTCTACTCCCCTTCTTGGAGTAGCTGCAGATGCGTGAGTTGGACTGCCCGGGCATGTACGCCACATTGTGTTTAAATAATGAACATATAAATATTCTTGCCTTCCTTCTTCATGCTTTGATATCGCCATTGTGTTACTGCTAATCTGCATGATCTACAACATAATCATAGTCAATATTGAGGTGAGACTAGAATCCAGATCCACCCACGAGAATAAACTCTCAGTTCAGACTGAAAGGTACTCACCTTCAAAACGCACTGGATGCAAACAGTGTTCCTGCATTCCAACTGAACAGAGTCTCCTGAGTGTTCTGCAACTTAACAATGGGCATGTCACAAATCCGACTGTGAAATTTAATCTAAATTATAAATCAATTGCACAGATTGAAATAGTTAGGTGCCTTAGCTACAGAAACAAGCAGGCTGAACCAAGTAAGAAAATTTGAACATTATAGGCCTCCCAGCATGCAAGAAATCAATTCAAGACAAATAACACGAGAGAGAAAGTACACGTCGCTGCCACGCGCCCCACCTGCGAACCCTGAATACTCAAATCATTCAACTTCTCTGGCAACGAAAAAACCTTCTGCTTGTTCATTCCCAGTGGGCTTGTAAATGGACTTTCCGGCAAACCTTGTCCATTGCCATTGCTGCTGAATCAAAGATCTTAACATTAAGTGTATTATATCTATCATGCGGTGCACAACCTAAGATACAGGAATATGGATTCTGCAACAACAGGCTTAAGAAAATAAAATACACACACTTATAGAAACAAACATTAAACACATGGGCACACGCTCAGAACAGCAAAAAGGACAGGATCAGATAATCGCAATATTTACCTCGTCTGCTTGCTGCCGTAAAATTCAGGAGCGGGTTCAATGTCGTTACCCTGTTCGCCACCGTCGAGGACGTCGAGTAGATAACCAAACGAGTTGCTTGGGTGAAACTGAGATAAACCTGTTCCTCCAGCAAGGACAAATAAATTTCAAGTTTTAATGAGTACTTTAATCTGATATCGGATACGATTGCTTAAAATTACCATGGAGAGCAAAAGTAACAGTAAAACACCACCTAGTTACCTTCATCAGACAGCCCTAAATCATCTGTGAAAAATCCGGCATTGGCAAGAGCTCGATTCTGAGCAGCCACAACAGCCATGGTAACATCGGCCTCAGCACGTCGGCGTTGTGCATCCACTAAATGCAGATCAGTCAAGCGCCGACGCCCTAGTTCTAGAACCTGTTCTTCCTCTTCTAGTTGACGAGTAAATGCCACTTCCTCTTCGTAGGATTTGGGTACTGCAAAAAAATTCGAAGAGTTCCTGTAATGTATCACGAGATACTCGGTAACATGCAAGGATCCTTAGAACAGTGACTCTTACATGAAAAGATAGCAACTAGACACTTGTAACATATTGTGAAAATTCACAACTGGGACCACAAATCCGTCCGAAGCTAGGCTGGACCCCTAGAGGAGGTTGTAGTGATGAAGACACCCTACAAAAAATTTGAAAACACCACACCTGCATGATAATCGAAATCCTTGCCATCAATACTACGGCTCTGTACAAACCGGGCATGATCTTCCCTCTCAGAATACTTCCTGATACACCACAGTGGACTCGTCTGTTAGTATCCAACAGATTACAAGTTCTGCAGGAGCCTGTTCCACATCCAAGCAAACAATTTGGACATTGAAATAGATAGTTGAGGAAACTGAATTAGACACGAGGGCAATCACTTGCACACCCCAACCGAAAATCGTCGAAGGCAGAGTGCACGTTCCCATTACCTGTCACCGTGTTTTCCTTTTTCTCTGTAGGGCTTGACAAGCACACGAGCTCCACAAATATAATGCGGGTTCCCTTCGGACAAAATTGCTTTAACAGTTTCTGAATATACAAAAGTCACAAAACCAAACATCCGCTTTTGCTGATAGGGGATCCGAACATCTTGGACTGGACCGTAAGCCCTGCATTCATCCCGTACTAATGAGAAAATTGATTGGTCAAAAGTTCATCTCCAAGTCTTTCAACATGCAAAAAGTACTGTAAGGCAGTCACCGTGGACCTGAAATGTGATGTCACATCCTCTTCAGTAAAAGTAGATTCGGCAGGAAACGTGAGATAGATCTGACGAGAAGATGGGTTGATTCCGCTCAAATCCTCTCCGCGATGGTCGGACCGATGTACGGTGAATCGATGTGCATCCTCCGCAAGCACAACTGCATGCTGACCATGAGGCCTGTCCAAACACCCAGCAGTGTGCTTGTGTCTGAGTAAACCACTGCCCACACCCACTGTAAGAAGGGTACCCCCTCTGCTGTCTCGTGCCCTTCCTTTCCACCTCTCGGATATAGAAAGAGAGTTTGGGAGACCCGTGGGCACCCCCAAGACCCTCACAACCTCGGCTTGACTAATATTTGCCGCTCACTCACCGCTTTATTACCACGAGGCCTGAGTGAGCCAACTTTCGCACTCAACGGTTGCTAAGAATGCGTTTAGATTAACCCTCACCAGCGCAGACAGAGCACTAATAGTCGCAGCCTAAGTAAGCATATGACAAGGTACATGACATATTGCTAATCCTGCAATCCAACAAGCACAGCAGAACGCTACAGAATCAATCAGCCAACATGCATTCTACACGAAGCATTCACTTCCACTTGCAGCGTCTAAAGAATCAAATCTCCCACAACTTAGCCTACACACACGTACACAATAAATGGCATTGTTTGCCTACCTCAAACCATTATGCACCTGCACACCACCTGTGCAATTCAAACAACAGAACCAATACATCCTATAATCTAGGAAATGAAGTTACATAATTGCACAACTTAGCAACATACCGATGCACGATAAAGGGAGGAGAAAAGGTGACGGGTGCAGGCGAACGAGACCATGCTGAAAGCCATTTCAAATCAGGCATTGAAATGTTCACTTGCAGTGTTTATACTGCAGCATGGGAAGAGAGTCAAACCAAGGGAATACGACATACACACCAAAAGTTAGAACACGACACAGGCACGTACCTATCAATGAGAGTCACAGTATTCTTCAAGCGAGCCAGCAGCTTTGTAAGGCTGTAACCAGCTTTTCCATGCCGCTGGCTTTCAGTGAGATAACCTTCTGCTTGTAGAGTTTTACCAAACCGTTCATAGTACAACTGAGGAAGTGAAGCTATGGACACAGGAGCGCGGCGTCCCCGAAGAAGCTCCTGAAGTTCGATTTCTAGTCTTTCTAGGGATCCTGGAGCCATTCCATCGTCCACCCGGAGCTCACGGTGTCCATTACTCGATGCGGGAGAGCCTGAGCTCTCTCTCATCGACCCGTGAAGGAAACGACAGCTGCTGCCATGTTTACAGTAGCCTCTGGCGAAATATAGGCAAGGTTTCCACGCAAGTGTGGGGCCGAGATCAGGAGGCGACGAACTATCTACGATGGGAGAGGCACGGCTGCTGCTAGATCGAGAATGCAGAATCTCTTTACTACTATTCAAAAAGGCGTAAGTATCCGGGTAGTAGTGGTCAGAGTAGACACGTAGGGAGTTCTGCTGGTCGACTGCATCTGAAAGAAGTGAAAGGTGGTCGTGCAAAGGCAGCTGATCCTGCAAAAATAGTTGATTGTGATGCTGCTGCTGAATAGTGGCCAGCTTCACCTGGTCGAGCAAACCAGGTGAGGTCAACACATTGGAACCAAAACCACCGCTTGCAAACTCGTGATCTGGAATGTACAGAGGCGCAGGCCGCTGCTGCAGCGGCATCACGCTCCGGCTGTCGTCTAGCCCAAGCTCCTTCTTCGCTTTCTTCACAACAGACTGCATGAGCACATTCGAGCCAAGTGCCAGGCGCAACATCTCCCGCTCCCCGTGCTCTTGCAACAGCAGATGCAGCATAATCTTGCTACCTGTCTCCGGCTCCAAGGCCTGCACCCTCCCGTACACAATCCGCGTGGCCTCGTACGAATCCATCCCGCCAGCCTCTCTCCTCAGCCCGCAGATCTGCTCCCACTCACCATTCCACCCCACCCCTCCCCTGCATTGTCAGCCCCTTGCCATCTCCTCAACACATCTTACATAACCTACACATTCAAACTCCAAAATCGTGACAATCATCGCGTATTTACCTCGTCCTTAGCCACACAACTTCTCCCGTCAACCTTTCGTCCACGGTCTCCTCATCCCCACCCGTCTCCTTCACTCCCTCGCCTCCTCTCGCTCCCCAATCCCTTCTCTCATACTCTTTAACTCCCACTCTCTCCCCTCTCCACCGCCACTTCACTCCCCTCTCTCTCTCTCCCTATCGCCTCCGTCGTCAAAATCCTTCTCTCTCGACCTCTTGCACTCGCCGCAGCGACGAATGGCGCACAGTTGAGTCCTCCTATGTCGTGAGCTTTCTCTCTCGCTCTCTCTCTCTCGCTCGCTCGCTCGCTCGCTCTCGCCCGCTGGCTTGCGACGAAGGGCTCTGAGCAAAGCCAGGCGCTGCTGCTACAGCTGCCGCTACAGAGGCCTTTCACGGCCCACGGTGCTCCGGGCAGCCCCAGCCTTCTGCCCAGATGGGGAAAATTCCAACCCGGGCTGGGCCTCATCAAGCTGGCTTGGCTTGGAGCATTCGCGATCTGGCCGCAGTGGGAAGTGCGTCGGGCAGAGGCGAAGTGAGACCCAAAGGTAGCGAAAGAGCGACCGGGTAGCGAGAAGAATTTTAGAAAAATCCTGGCTACCCACTCGCCAGGCTTATCACGATCAGCGATCTGCGCACCACTCCCTGCCCAACCCCCGAGCCCCGCCCGCTGCCGCGTGTGCCCCGAGTTGGCAGCCCCTCTTGTCCCGCCTTGCCCCACTATTTCATTCATTCGATCTTCTATTTATCCATTCAAAGTATTCTACATTCATCCTCGTCAGCGATTACACGCTCTACGGGAATTGATGGAACTAGATCCGTCAAAAGATCTTTTCCCCTCGAAACATCACTGCCGACGGAATATTCTCCGAAATGCCCTCCTCGGGGGCCATTCCACTCAATTCATGCTGACTTGGCCTTAATAGTTGTTGAACTAATGGACATTTAAGTGAAATTATGAGATAGTTGGTCGATTGATTTTTGTTTGAGTACAACTAGTTAGTTAGAATGATCTTTTTTTTTTGAATTATTACAACCAATTATGATGAAACCATGCTTAATTTGACATTTATTTTTTTGATAATATTTGAATAAGTGTTGCTACTTTGGTTACATATTTTAATTGGTGATTTGTTTTACATTATATTTAAAAAGAAAGAAAAATAAATAAATAATAAAATATGATAAAAAAAAATTTAAAAAGTATTTGTGCTAAGTATATTTTACAAATAATAATCACAAAATTATGCTCTTTGATTTTTTTTGTAAATAAAGTAATATTTTTTTCTAACCAAAGTATTTTGTTTTAACCAAAATCAAACCAAAATGATGTTTTGTTGCTTCTGTTATCTATACTTTTTTAATGGTTTTATAAATTGATAACATTAGAAAATAAAACTCATTTATATATGAGTATTTAATAATAAATTTATCAAAATTTATTACATGTTATTTTTAAATTTATCAATAAAATTAATTATTTAAAGATGTTTTCTAAGTTTGTAATTATAGATGCAATAAATAATAATTAAAAGTCTTTTTTTAAAAAAAATTATTACCAATTAAATCTTTATTACTATTCAATTATAACATATTATAGATAACATCTTTTTTTTTCTTTTTTAAAACATCAAAAAATTATTATCTTAGTGCTAACATCCTTCAAGCAAAGCTAGAAATTTCATGGCTAAGATCTCAATTACCAACCTCTTAGTACCAACTTGACATTCTTAGGTAGTTTATGGTCATTGTTAATTAGAATATTTTTTATTTTTGAAGAACATTATATACTAATATTTTAGAATATTTTTTTATTTATTAAATATCTTATTATTTACAATACATTTAACCATTTTCAAAATCTTCAATATTCTTCCAAAATATCCATAATTAAGTTGTGGTTTTTAGGTTTTTTGTGACCTAGTGTAACTATTTAAATGTTATATTTTATTATTTATTTAATACATCATATTTTTAGGCATTGGTTTTTATTTTTAAAATTATGTATATATACATTAGAAAATAAGGTTGCAGTTTATAAAAAATTGTTAAGACTAATCAAAACAACAATTAGATTTAATTATTTTGAAAAATATATTAGTTTACTGTGTTTTTTTAAAATAATATAACTCATCGAAGGTTATAAAAAATTATACTTTTGAATTGATATTATGTTGTTTGATTTATTTTTTATAATTTTATCATGATAGTTAAAATTAGAATTGAATAAATAATCATATAATAAAATAACCAACAAATGAAATATAAGAACTTAGATCTATGTCACCACCAACAATCAATATATTTTCTAAATCAAAGATATGAATACAAATAATTCTTTCACTAATTGTATCAATGCATGTGCTTCTTGCAACAAAGAATCACAGATCTGCCATTATTTCTTTTAAAAATTTATGTGTTGCTCTTTGTAATACAAAATAAAATAAATTGTAAATTGATTTGATTTGAAACTATAAAATTTTATTTAAACAATAAATTTTAATTATTTTAAAAACCTTCCACTCTCTACTAAGACATTGCAAGTTGTACAAATACACATATGTTTAATCCAATTCTTTGTTCAGCCATCACTTTTTCATAAATCTGATTTTGTTGTGTCTTATAAATTTTCTATATTTGCGGCATAGTTATTTAGGTATTTTATCATATTTTAATTAAATATTTCATAATAGATTTTTATTGATATTTATCTTATTTAATTTTGAATTCAATTTAATAGTCAGTTAGATTCCCCCCTTCCCCCCGCAACACACAAACAACACAAGTAGACCAAAAAAACTTTATCTGTGACAACCCACAAATATTAGCTATTCCATTTCATTAATTCTTATCAAAAATACCAATTCTGAAAATTTATTCAAACAAAGAGACGTAAAAAAGGAATTCATGTACGCTTTCACACCATACCACAGGAAAACTGAATAAAAGGATCAAGATGAATTGAATAGACTGAAGAGTTTCAGCACAGAGATGCTGAACGAAAATTAGCGTTTGAGTGTATGTAGAGACTAGAGTTGAAGATTATGATGAACAGAGAAAACCTGTTGAAGCAGATGGGAATTCACTTTGAATTGCATACATGAATCTACCTTGAAGGAACGCACCATCCGCACCATCACTTCAGTTGGGTTATCTTGGTCGGTTAGAGTCTTGACCATCGGTATTCGAGAATTCAATCACACTGATTGTTGATAGCAAATACTTCATCAGTTTCGGATAGTGACAGAACAGTCTTCATTTCATTCCAGCTGCAACGAATTCTGAAATACTCAATAGATTTTGTATCACCGCCCGAGTTGTATCGTTTCAGCTTCAGCGGGTTCTCAGCCAGCTCTCCGATTTCCTGCATAAACTCAGAGGGGAATAGCGAGCAACATGACACCAATAGCATACTCAACTGTAACCAGCACTTCCACCCTTCGATCCAGTTCTGTGCCAGCTGCTTGCCTTCAGTAACTGCAGAGGCATCAATTGCATGTGTGTGTAATAATCAGAAGAGAAAACAAAAGTATGAAGATTTCAGTCCTGACACATGCAACCCACAAGTTCAACCACAGAGTCTTGTAATGCCCCCCAGCATTCTCCAACAAAACGACTCTCTGTAAATAAACTTAAACACATTCTCCATGCTATTACACGGCTCATGAATGACAGTTCCAAGCAGGATTACCAAATCAAAAACACCAATTCATGGACAAATATCTGAAAGACACAACTCGATTCAACCGTAACAACTTCATTTGCTACTCAATCAATTCCATTTCCTTGAAATAAAAAGTTCAACACTAATGTTACAATGAGCACTCGCTTCCACTTGAGCCTGGTGGAGAACCTAAAATAATAAAGAGCCTTCTTAATCACGATGCGATACTTTCTGGTGAGCTCATGCTAAGTTCTCTTCCCCGTGTTCTCATGGATCTCGGTCGTACTCCGAGTGAAGCGGGACTAACAGCATCTCCGGTCACGCTCGGACTCGAGCCCGACTGCGAACTTGATGCAATGCTTGGTATCTCCGATGCATCGATAGATCTTTCCTCAGCGATTGTGGACAGCTCAGGCATCGGCACTAGCTTCACTGGGCCAGTCATCGGTTCACCAGTAATAAAAGGATGTGTCAGAAGCATGTCGCAAGTAGGACGATTTGCTACAGTTACTTCTAGACATTTGGAGATGAAGTCCTTCATCTCATCCTCAATATCCTCCGGAATAAGAGGGCCTTCCCCATTGCCTACTTTCCAAAGTACACTATGGCACTCCAATTCTCCAAATGGCGCATTTCCGGTTGCCATCTCCAACACCGTACATCCCAGACTCCATATATCAGCCAAGAAGTTGTATTGCCTCTTGGGATTAACCACTTCTGGAGCCATCCAGTGAGCACTACCCATAAATGATTTCAGCAGACCCAGTTTATCTACTTGTTTAGCCATCCCAAAGTCGGCCAGCTTAACCACTCCATTAGTGTCTACCAGAATATTTGCACACTTAATATCTCTATGTATGATCTTCCGATCATGCAGATACTTGAGACCACTAAGAATCTGCTTTGTATACGCCCTAACTTGATCATAAACGAAATAATACTTCTTGTATAAGCTAGCCAATGAGCCCTTGCTTACTAGCTCCAGAAAAATAGAGAGTTTCTCATCATCCCTTTCAGTACCCAGGTACTGAACAATATTTGGATGCTGAATATCGCTAAGAAGTGCTATTTCATGTTCCAATTGCTTGATAGCCTCTTGTCCAACCTTCCCTTGATCTTTAAGAGAAACTTCCTTGACGGCAAAAAACATTCCATTGTTGTCAATACCCTCGTACACTGAGCCAAACGTTCCAGAGCCGATAAAGTCACCTTTAAACCAGGTGTCCCAAGGTGGTCTTTTCGAAACAACACCAGGTGATCTTCCTGTACTGACGATACTAGGTTCCTCACATGTGTCAATTCTCAAGGTGGAAGGTATTTTCGATTTTCTATCACTTCCATAATGCTCTTTCCGAGCCTCCACAGAACTATCCTGTTCTTGTTCTGATTCAGGTTTTGCAGTTGACTCAGGTTTGGCAGGTAGCTCAGGCATTGCAGTTGACTCAATTTTAGCAGGTAACTCAGGCATTGCAGTTGAATCGGGTATTGCAGTTGACTCAGGCTTGGCAGGTGACTCGAGCATTGCAGTTGACTCGGGTATTGCAGTTGACTCAGGCTTTGCACTTGACTCTGCCTCCTGTGCAAGATTGGGATACTGTCGTCGTGCATAACTGTTACTGCGGTTGGGATCTCTTATGATGGGAGACCTCCGAACTAGACCGTTCCTAGGCATTGCTACTGCAGCCGAAGGCAAACTATCACGAATGACCTGATTCATTTTAGCATAATCTCCTTCATGATTACCCGACACCAATTCGAATGACCTACTACGAGTTGCGATCGCTCCCGCAGACTCCGGATGGGCATTGCTAGTGTCTAGTGGAGAAAGGGCTCCCGACAAAGGCATTACTGGGTCCGATTGCATCCTGTATAGTCCGTAGCCTTCCCTGCCCAGTCGAGAGGGCGAGCTATCGAAGGCGGGGAAGGACTCAGGAGGTGGTGAGCGCTGGGAAGGACTATTTTCACGACTGTAATAATTTTGTGGTTGGGAGTTGACATAATTGCTTCGGTAGTTCCTTCTTTCCCGCTCATCGAATTTAACGGGAGCCACCGGAAGTCCGCGAGACGAAACAGCAGGCGCTTCTGAACTAGAATCGATACTACTTGGCTTTAAGTCGTTGGAGTGAGAAGCCTGACCATGCTCTTGTGATAGACTGGGGGGAGAAGGCGGTTGGCTATAAGCCATGGACTTCCCACGAGACTCCCAGTCCGAGGCCGAAATACCTAGTCCCGCAGGGTTTGACACACCTAGTAATTCATAGAGTGTTTTCAAATCCTCTTCGAAATTGGCTCCCACTCGAAAGCTCTGCTGTTGGATAATACTCTTACTGAGAGGATTCCTGCGGGAGCCGGATGAAGAAGTGGAATGGACGGAACCGTCATCTTCGTAATCTGAATGATCTGCTGATACATCATACTTTCGGTCCTTCTTCGCAACGGTACGCGAGAGCTTGGGCACAGCCATTCCCTTGCCACCATGAGAGCTCCCGCTATCCTCGCCACTACCCCACGAGCCGCCCCGAGAGCTGCCGCGGTCCTCGCGCAAACCACGAGAACTACCCCTGTCCTCTACCATCCTTCCTACTCCGTCTCCACTGAAGAGTTACTGCATTTCTCGCACCGCACAATTGCATGTCAATCAAAAATCTCAGGCAACCAACACTCTACAGTAACTTCAAATCCCTCGCATATATCTGTGTAAACCTCCTACCTGCAGCCGTGAGAATTCCAAGATCTCCAAGAACCACATACCCCGAATCTTAATCTTGCACTCCACTTGAAGCCTCTTCAAAGTTCGAAAATGTCGCCACACGAAAGCCAGGCCATTCTCCGGAAGTCAGTATGGACCCCATGAATCGCCCACAAGCACGTGCTCCACATGAAGATCTCCTCGAACTTAACATTCACTCAACCTTACCACTCGCTGTCTATAGCAAGACAATATCCTCCAACAAAACCCTCTACCGCTACGCAAATTCACAGAGCCAAAATTCAATAAGTAACCCTAATCCTCTAAACCTCTTTATGTAATGCCTAACTTCCACTCTCTCTCTACCTCTCGCTAATCCCCCTTACAAACCCCACCCTTGCGTCCACCCAACACCCTAACCCTCGACTACCTAATTGACAAAAAAAAAAAAAAAAAAAAAGAAAAAGAAATAGGAAGACAAAGAAGAAGAAGCTAAATCCACTCGACGAGATCTGAGGAAACAAAACAACAAAACCGAAACAAAGCCCAAACTAAACAAAACGAGAACAGACAAAGACGCAAAAAGAGGAAAAGCTTCGCGGAGCAAAGCAAGATCGCCTTAACCACTCGACACGTTATGCTACAAGCATCACACGCAACACACCACAGCAAGCAAGCAAACGAACAAACAGGTCCAGTAGAAAGACAGCTAAGCCGAGCAGAGCCGAGCCAGGCGAGATGAGCTGAACCGCCGGACAGACTATGTACTCCCCGACTCTTCTCGTTGCGCCCTGGGTTGCGCTACCTACTGCTTCCAGTGCTTCTTCTACTTCTGCATCTTCTTCTTCGTCCTGCTCCGGGTCTCCCTCCCAGCCTCCGATGCCGATGGCTGCCCATAAATTCGCTCCGAGGAACGTCGTCGACGTCGTCCCCCCAAGCCCCCGCCATACCATCCAGTCTCGCTTGCCCTCGCACCCGAGGTTCCTTGGTCAACCCCGTGCCCGGTCTACGGTATTCCTCCCCTACACGTACGCTCACTGTACTGACCCCACCGCCATGTCTACTCCCCTCTCCGTATCCCGATTCGTATGCGTATGTCTTGTGTATTTGCCTGCCTCGTCTAGTTTCTTAAACGATTTAACTAATAATCACATGTGAGATAGTTAATTTTATTCTGTGGAAGGATTTCTAATGTCTTGAAACAGTGTGACGTTTTTAATTCCTCTTTTCTGAGTTAATGTTTTTCCCATTTTCTTCAAAGCTATGTAAGATATTGGGTTTTGTTTGTTTTTTGGGATTTTTTGGTTTATTATATAAATATTCATAAATTAAATATTTAGTAGTATAATTTGAAAAGAAAAGGAACCAAGAATAGGTGAAATACATAAATCTATCTTTACAATGCATTAAAAAACTAGCACATATCTTTTTCAATTAAAAAAATGTAATAAATATTATTAATGATTGGATTTATTGATGTAGCATTCCTTGCATGCATATATATATGTATATATATACTTTGGTTATTTAATATCCCTCAACTAATATTTCTCGCTTACTTTATAATATTTGTTAGAATAGAGATTATTCTTAAGTCTTAAACTTATATTTTTCAACTAATACTTCTTGCATAATTTATAAAATTTTCATCTATCAAGTTTATAAATTAAGCAAGATATATCTATATCTATATATATATATATACACACATTAATATTTGTGTGCATAATATTTTTTTGATCACAAGTTGAAACTTAACAAATGTTTCTAGAAAACCACTTTCAAAATCATTAGATGATTTTTGGGTGTTTTCTAAAAGCACTTAAGAACAATTAAAACATTTTTGTCAACATTTTGAAAGTGATTTGAAAGTCAAAATTATATTATGATAAAAAGAATCCTAAAGTGGAATTATCTTCTTAGCAAAATTATAGAGTAAATAGCATATAATCAATATTTTACACATCTCAACATTTTCACCAATAGTTAATTTTTTCATTACTATTTAATTCATATACTTGCATTTATTATATTACATAGATAATTTTAAACACAAATTTACTAAAACAACACAATAATTTTTTTATATAGTGCATTTTTTGAACTATTTCCTACTTATCATAATCAATCAGTCCAAGTTGTCAAACTCTTGTTTCTAAAAAATTTAACTTTTCTTGCTAGCAACAAACAAGAATATCTAAAAAAGTGCATGAATAAGGCAAGATCAATTATTCAATGGGCTTTGTTACATCGTCCTAATTTGAATATAAATTTATCTTTGAGTTCTATTTTCCATAATTTATTCTGACTGGATAATTTTTATTCAGTCAGAATAAGAATATAAGAATCTAAAAAATCATATCTAAAAATGGTTCACATGCAAGAATAGCATGAAATATAGTTCACGAGAATAACTGAATGGGTTGAGGGTGGGAATGGATCTGGTGGAGAAGCTTCTGAGGGAGGGAGGGAGGGAGGGTCAGGTATATCTATTAACAAACAACCAAGTCTGTCGACGCCACTGTGCCAGGTTCAAACTACCATCTGCCCTGTTCATGCACAAAGTAATTGCGCTCTCAGGGAATCCTATCGCCAATCCTCTGCAAATTCCCATTTTAATGCACCCAAACCAAAACAGGTTGCATGCTACACAAATACATTTATATATATATATATATATATATATATAAACATACACATACATTCACAACGTTTAAAACAACAAGTTAACCCGCTACGAGGTTACTCTACGAGGTTGGAGAATCCCGTGTTATCTGGCACAGAAAGGCTTAAACTGTAGTTTCAAAGAAGAGTAAATACATGCTTCCACATAAGAAATGAAGAAGAAACGGGTGTTTTTTAAGATTGCCCAGTATCATTGTGTTGCAGCCAGACCACAAGGAAGGCGAACAATGGTGCCAGGCATGTGGCTACTTAGTAGAATCGATGACCGTGAAGATCGATGTGTAGCCAAGGTTGAGAGACTGGACAATGTTGAGAAAATGTGGCTATATTGAGGACATCAGCTTGTGGACCCACAGGACTCAGTCTTGCTCATGGTGAGCTATCTATGTTTAGGTTTGAAAACCAGAGCGTATTTCAGGTGATGATTGGCGTCTGTAACCAACATATGGCTACTTCCACCTTCCGTTCAGTTAAAGAATGAGGCCCCCAACAAGATGCTGGTCTAGATTCCCATGCCTTTCTGAAGGATACAGTCCAAAAGTAACAAAGAAACGTTGTGTGCGGCGAATATATTAGTGGCCCGACAGACCAAATCCACAGATACACACGCCAGTTAACTCAAAGGGTGTAAAAGTGTAAAGTTATCAAGAAGAAGAAAAAAAAAATTGGTACTCCGTTGCGGACGTGTTGGATCAGAGGCCCTATCCACGTGATTGTGTGAAGAATCTCAGCTCCTATCCTAACTGACTTTAGTCATGCTAAAAAATTGTATGCTTCATAGTTGCAAAGACTCATGGCAATGCTCCGATCCAGAGCAGTCAGGCTTTACCTGAACAGGAGGAGCTGTAGAGAATGTGCCAAACCAAGTCACTTCACGAAGGGAGCGAAAAATTGACGGCAGCTGTTCGCATTTTGCTCCCTACTTCATTCCATCTCGAATTTGGTGCCATTGCTCCGAATACAAACACCTACCAGAAACATTCTCCAACAATGAGCTGAACGCTTATGAAAGTTGCTGGGCAAGCACACTGCAGTAAATTCGTGAGGGTAGAGAGATTAAAAAAATCACGTACCCTTCCTCCCGCAGCTGCAGCGGACATTGCCACCCGTTTGCCGTCCTTTGCGAGGAACTCATACAGGTAATATGTCCTTGAGCCAGTTCAGAAACACACAACAAGTTGCAGAATGTCAAGATCTGGTTGTCAGGATTTTGACAAAAAAAGTATTCCAGGCTAGACACTCACATCAGACTGCAAAAATATGGTGCAAGATGAAATGTGATGTACCTGGGGATTCTACTGTCTGTGGGCTTAAGAGCGGCAGCAGCCACAATTTTTGACCCTGCTGCACTCGTCGAATTCAAACACAAGTGTAAGTTCCTATTGTTTGTTTAAATACAGTCTCCAAATGATATTCATTCCACCATCTTGTTCAAGATTGTTAATAGAACCAGACGGAACCCTTCCGTTAGGTTGAAATAGCCTGACGACTTTTAGAAGCTAAAATCTCAGCGACTAACCAGGCTTCGTAGATCAAGAGAATCATGTGGATGACTACAGGCAACTGAAGAATGGAAATCAGTTCACCTGAAAAGATCTCAACTTACCAGGAACAAACATTTTGGCTGCCTCTTCCAACGTTCCAAACTCCGTGATGTCTCGTGTCTAGAAAGAAAGGAGTCAAGATACAAAGTCTCAGTATTATCGTTAAAAACACAAACTTAGTGAAAACTAGAAACTATTCTTAATGAAGATAAATCACAAACGTGCAAAACAAAGGTAGAGAGGCACCTCATAGAAAGAAAGTTTGAGTTGCGATGCATTCCGTACGACAACACTCAGAACTTCCTTTCTGTACATCAACCATTGAATAAAGATTTTTAAAAACTAGAGCACCCGTTGAGTCTAATGAGTTGCCCAACTTCTTCTCTTCAAGAATATAGCAAATAAAAGGGATATAACGACGGAGGTGAAATTAAGACAAAAGTATGGATGCAGGCGCACAATCTTTACTGTATAGGGTCTTCCTCTATCAAATAAAAGGGCACATTAAAGGAAACAAAATTGTTGCTAATATTCAAATTGCTTGAACAAGAACGTGCCTGTCAGGAGATGCAAAACGAGCTGCGAAAGGCCTCTCCTTCGCACGCTCCCCATACAACGAACTTCCACTTTCCTTGAACCAATCGATGAAAATATTAAAATTAAATAACGAAAGGAAAAGAAAACATTTTCGCATGCAACTCGCCGCAACTTCGACCAAAGGCTCCCAATCCTCACATTTTTAAACCTTACCTTCCTGTGATCTGACAAAACAGTTTCCACGACTATCTGTATCGCCAAAGCAATGAAACCATAAAACAAAACAAAACCCAAAGCCCTGAACAATTCAAACACCTGTAATTGGTGCTTACATCATACTGGACGATGTCCTCAAAGTCCGGGGGATACTTCATTGTGAACCCTTCTCCTCGAAACCTGTACCAAGTATCAGTATTAGCAGGGGACTTTTTAGGTTTACTAGCCGATTGCTGAGCAGTGGCCGCTCCATCCCCTACTGATGCTTCCTGAGGTACAGGCGCTTCCATCTCAATATCTGCAGGCTCAGCAAGCGCTGGGAAACGGTCAAGCACAGCTAGTGAAGCTAACGTGGCTCCTGTCTGCAAAAAGCTTCTTCGCGATTGGGTCACTAACTCGTCCGCTGCAGCGTGACGACCCTGGTACAATCCACCCCAACACGCCCCAAATCGCATAAACCCACAAACCCCTATCGCAAATAACAGAAACGATTCCATGCCTCCACTGCCGACCCCAAATTCACAATCCACAAACACAATCAAGCACAAAACGGGAGGAAGATTAAACACGTTGGTTCCGCTGTCGTTGAATTACACCTCTCCCCCATACGAAATTCTCAACAGAACTCAAAATCAGCGCGGAAAATGCCTGGCGAGCGAGCACTAACCTCCAAAATCTCGGAATTAAACCCACCCACTTGCGACATCGACAAAACTAGCAATCTCTCGTCTCTGGCATCGGCTCCGCCTCGACACCGGGATCTCGCTCGCCCAGCCACCCGTTTCCACAAAGTCGACTCTGGCAGAGCTGGGTACATGGAAATGGAACCCGCAGCAGCTGTCTGCAAGCCAGCGAGCGCCATAGCCATAGCCGTCGACGCCAAAGAACTTTAGACCCTTCGAAAACAAACCAGCAACTGTATGCAACAACAACAACTACAACAACACCAACAGCAGTAGCAGCAGCAGCAGAGTGTGCAAGGAACAGGATCACATCGCGGGCCGGGCCAGGCCGGATCCTTCCGGCGCGCCCGAGATTCTGAAAACGTGTGGTGGATGGATGATGCGGAGGGATGATGCGGAGGGATGATGCGGAGTGATCGCTTGGGAGCCATAGCTATGGCCTTGTTTGATGGGTTTGGAACAAACCAGCCCTTGTTGTATATTAAGGAGGACATGAATATGTTCTTTTCTTTTATTGATCATATGTTCTTTTTGTTTTATCAATTATGATATTTATTATTATTATTATTATTATTTGGTTTACAAAAGATGTCTCTGGAGTAAGACTTGGTTCCAAAGTGGGAACTCATGTGAAGTTCATTTGTATGTATGTATATACATGTTGAATTATTAGGGCTGAGGCTTTTACGTGACATGTGTTTTGTGAAAAAAAAATTGTAACCTCTGAGCAAAAGAACAAATGTGAAATTTGTAGCTATGATTTTGGGTATGTATTGTTTGTTTATATTGTATGGATTTATATTAGACTTGTAGAAATAGGTTTTGTTTTAGAGACATTCTTATGGATTCATGTTGATAGTTTATGAAATGAAAGTAAGATTGAGAATACAGCTTCAGCAAATGAGAAGGTTTGTTTATGTCCTTTGGGTATATCTTTGTCTTCTAACTATCATGTAGAATTCAGCTTTTATATAGATTGTTTTGTATAGCTTTATATTCAAAATCCAATTTAACATGTATTTATTTTATTTATAATTATAATAATGTATTTATTCCAATTATAGATTGTTTATTGACTTTGTATATGTATGTACATACATATAAATACAACAAATTAGAACTGTAATTCAATTCACATGAGTTTTTTTCATATAATTTTTTTATTGGATTTTGTAAAGCACATTATGATAGGTTGATAATAAATCTTAACCCAAAAAACAAACACAAATAATAATCTGATGCTACCACAACACACAAAAGAATGAAATGAATCAATAATATGTATTCTACCAAGGATATTAGGTATTTGAATCATCATAATCACACACACAAACATATAAAATATTGAGTGCAGTATACCATTTTCTCAGTGGAATGGATACACAAGGATATATATATATATATAGATATATAGATGTGTGTGTGTGGATGTGTGTATCACGGGTTCAAAAATATATTCAAAAGTGACTCAATCATGTTTTTAGATACCATGTTGATAATTCAACCTACTTTATGCTGAAGTGAAGACACAAATTTAGAACACTTACATATATATAGATTAAGAAAGAGATCGGATAAAGGGACACTGGACTGAAAGTTCCAACGGGGTTGGGAGATGACGTCGGCATGCCCGCGTGGCAAGGGGACGGAGGAGAGGAAGATCTCGGGTCGGGGGATCGATGTGAGCGAGGGGGGGGATCGCTGCTGGTGTGACCGCGGCAGTCGCGAGGAGCCGTGCCGTGCCGCAGCGTGACGTGACGTACCGTGCCGTAGAACGACAGAAGGGCAGCGGGGAAGGGGGGGGGGGGGGGCAAAGCGGAAGCACGAGGGCCGCGGGGCTCCCATTTCGTGAAGCAGAGTTGTCTCCGTGCGAGGTTCGTCGTCGTCGTCGCTTGGGCACAGCGTGGCCAGTCAAACCCAGTCCTCCTCCTTCGTCGCTACCCTCTCTCGCTCTCTCTCGCTTCCTCCCTTCCCTGTCTGCCTGACTCCCTCGCTCCCCGCATGGTTCTTCGCGTTTGTTTAGTTCGATTCTCGCTTTTCTTCCATCGCTCTACCCTTTTTCTGTGTTCCTGTCACCCCTCCTCGACCCTCCCCCTCGCCATTTTGCAGTCCTGCACCCGTGCTCGCGATCTCGAGGGGAGGAGGAGGTTTTGCCTCTCTTTTTTTTTCTTGTTTTTTCTTGTTTTTTTTTTTTTTTTTTGGCCACCTTTGGCTCTGGCCTCTGGGTCAGTTCCGTTTCTGGGCCTGGCTGTGGGAGCCTTGGGTTTTCCTTACTGTGGTTTGTATTTTAATTTTTTTCTTCTCCTTCGTCTTGCTGCCTCGCGCCATGGAGGTCACTGCGGGAGCCTCGTTTGGCTGAGTAGAATCTTGCGGAATAGTTGTGGATGGACGTTAGGTAGCAGGCAGCACGCAACTGCCTCGCTTTTTTAGGTGGTAGGTTGAGACGCATCATGTGCACTTGTTGGAACGCCCTCGATGGGGCGTGGCTCGGTAGCTGTTGGTGGTCTAAGTCGAATAGTACTGCTGCTGCATCTCATAGTATGCCCCACACAGGTTTGAAACTCTTTGCCGGAGCTTCTGATTTTAGTTTTATGTTTATTGGTATGTGTTTACAGACATTTTTAAATTTTTTAAGGGGGGTTTGTTTTCTTGGTTGCGTATTCTGTCAATTTTTTTGTCGGTTTCTTTCTGTGCTCCCTTTGTTGGCGTGCCTCAGTGCTTCGACAGGTTAAAGTAGCATGCGCCGGCTTGTTACTCCCGTGGTTATCCTTTTTTATGAGCTGACTAAGTTAGGTTTTGCCATTTGGGCGCATTTTAACCATGCCGACAGATGCTGTGTTTTCTCTTCTAAGCTGCGGTGTCAATTGACAGAGTTGTGCTGAGTCTAATACTGGTGCTGCTTGCTCCCTATTTTTCCTTTCTTGTGCTTTGGCTAGAAAGTAAGAAGGACCCGCTTCATGGGCAGGCACCCAGTGAGCAGGTGATTGTATCGATCCGTGAAGTTGGTATAAAATCATCAGAGGAGATACGTCAGGGAGGGAACCTTCGCATCTTCACTTACCAGGACCTGAAGTCTGCGACGAGAAACTTTCGTCCCGACAGTTTGTTAGGAGAAGGTGGTTTTGGTAGTGTATACAAGGGGTGGATTGATGAACATGGAACAACAGCTGCGAAAGCGGGTACAGGGCTGACCGTGGCAGTCAAGCAACTAAATCAAGAGGGCCTGCAGGGTCACAGAGAGTGGCTTGTAAGTTTTTAAAGAAGAATGTTTATCACCCAATTAAGAAAATTCAGTGGTAACTGATCAGGCATGAGTGTTTGAGTTCGAACATCAATTTCCCATTTAGTCATCTCTTCTCTTGCATCATTATGTCAAATACTAGGTGGAGGTAAGGGAAACTCTTAAAACAATTCTATAATTTGAGTAGATTCAGCTCTGAATCCACACTGATTGACATTTACACTGGTGCCGTGATCATTTTTCAGGCCGAAGTGAATTTTCTCGGTCAGCTTCACCATCCGAATCTTGTGAAACTCATTGGATATTGCTCAGAGGATGATCAACGTCTCCTGGTTTACGAATTCATGCCCAGAGGAAGTTTGGAGAATCACCTGTTTCGAAGTGAGTCGTTAAATATGCTATTTGCTCATCTTTTACTTACCAAAAGGTTAAACAAGTTCACTCTGAGCTGAAAGATTCGCTTTCTGGGGTGTAAGACATCCAATTGACCAAAATTTTATTCAGGTCCTTTTGTTACCGTGACTTATTGGTTTGGGATATGTTTTCATGTTACTTCGTTCCTTTCCTTCCTGGATCTAGTCTACATGAGATTCTTCTTGGACAACATCCTAAATTATATGGGAACCCCTAACTTTCCATGTTACTGCGCGTTACCGGAATGTTGATTGTTTCACCACTTCAACTATCTGCATTACTTGCAAGGTTACTGTCAGAACAGGGATACAAATATATTGACTAGTGTAGCTATCCGTTTTGTGATATTGAATGTGAAACGTATGCCTAGATGCTTAGATGTCTTATCGATTATGGTAGAATATGCATTTGAGTAAACCATGCAGTTAATTGACTCTTATTGGAGCGAGGTTCCCGATTTTTCTCAAATGATTCCATGAAGGTCCATTGCATATCGATGTGCTGAATAGTTATTCCGGAATTTGACACCTTAGTTTTATCTTCCTTTACGTGCTTCTCTTTTGAGGCTTGCAAATCGTTTTCATAGATTTCCTGGATTTGTTGTAATTTGCGTGAGTATTGTATGCCTTCATAGACTCATCCATAGTTAATGAAAGTTTTAATTGCCATGATTCTTTACTGTTTTCTTCAATCCACGATCCAAGTTTTACCAAGCTGTTAGTTTCGAAATAGTGGTGTCGTCTCGTAATATATGTCCGCACAGTTTTGACCAAGTGGACTATGCGCATCATATTCTCTCTTGAAACCCCTAGCGGATAGACATCTGCAGACATGAAGGATAGTATCTGTTGTCATCACGAAGTCGCATAATGCTGAACGTCAGGTGTGTGTCTTTGAGGCACTTTCAAATGGTCAATCTCTCAGGGGTTGTGGTGTGCTCTACTTATGGGGTATATTTGTTTCTTTCTTGGATGCCTCCTCCAGTTTTTGAGCGATCTTGTAGCACTGTCCTCGTCAAGGACAGAGTAAGATCTGTACTGCTCGGGTCACAGTGACAGAGATCCGACCAACTGAAACTTTGGCAAAGAAGTGGATAAACTTGGGTTGGTGCAAAACTAGAAAGCGAGAAAAGTATCTGGATCTAACTTGATCTGGACTTTTGCAGAGGGGGTGATGCCATTACCTTGGTTGACGAGAATGAAGATAGCATTAGGAGCTGCAAGTGGATTGGCATTCCTCCATGAAGCAGTGAAACCAGTTATCTATCGTGATTTCAAGACGTCCAACATATTATTGGATAGTGTGAGTCATCAAACCTTCTGCTACATAAACGTAGCAGTCCGAATTTTAGCATGATCAGATTGCACGTGAATTGGATTTGCAGAGATCAGGATCACTTGTGCTGATGAGGCTGAAGTGAATCGTCGTTTTTCTTCGTCTTTTATCTTTTGTTGATAATGTAAGATTTTTATAAAATATTTTGTACGCAACAGAGACCTTCGTTTCTTACATTCTGTCCCTTGTATGGGACTTGATGTCATCCTCTGTCCTCAAACCTAGTTCTTGGTTGTCAGGATTACACAGCTAAGCTATCTGATTTTGGCTTAGCGAAAGATGGGCCTGAAGGAGACAAAACTCACGTTTCAACACGTGTTATGGGCACCTATGGCTATGCTGCCCCTGAGTATGTGATGACTGGTGTGATTCTTCCCTATTCATTCGTGTCTTTTTCGAAAATGTATTTAGGCGCTTTGCCGAGTACTCACGGAAATTTATCTTATGTATGCAGCGATCTGATTTTGTGTAATAGGTCTTATGTTATAGGACCGCCTTCTGTGGCAGATGGGTTTTAATTTCTTCAACTTAGGATTTTGTTTAGGTTCTTCATCCGGATGCTTCATTTAATTATGTATTGATTTGCAGGGCATTTGACATCTAGAAGCGACGTGTACAGCTTTGGAGTGGTGTTGCTAGAGATGTTGACAGGGCGAAGGTCAGTTGATAAGAATAGACCAAGTGGAGAACAGAATTTGGTTGAATGGGCGCGGCCTTACTTGAACGACAAGCGCAAGTTCTATAGACTAATTGATCCACGCTTGGAGGGTCAATACTCCGTAAAGGGTGCACAGAAGGCTGCTGTTCTCTCTCACCATTGCCTAAGCCGTGATCCAAAATCACGACCTCTAATGGGTGATGTGGTTGACACGTTGAAACCACTGCAAGACATGAGGGACATGTTTAGTAGCTCAAGTAACCAGGCATCTACCAACTATCGATCCACAGGCATGAATGGCCATGGAGGAGGTCGCCCTTATCATAATGGTCATGGTCATGGTCAAAAAAAGTACGAGCAGTTGCGGAATATACCCGTTCGGGCGAGTGGTGTATCGCCTCTGCCAACCTACTAGCACTAGTGGAGGGCGTTCGCTGATATTACATTCTAGGACTAGGATTGCTTTCACTGGAAACTGGTGGTATTTGTGTTATCTAGTGTAAGCTACTGAAGGAACTGTTCTGCATGACGGAGCAAACACTCTGTAAGGCTAGAAAAGTTTCGGGCAAGGCAAGATAAGGTATGCAGGTGTCAAACAATTATTCTTATGTTGCTAAGTTCTTTGAGGCCTCCTTTTGATGCCGACTCTGGTTATTATGGTATATGAACTTACCACCATGCAAATAAACCCCAAATTTTCGTTCTCTGTATTCTTCCGGTCGGTGAGTCTAGTGCGACGCCCAGGTCTGAAATCTATTATTCTGAGTCGCGAAGGTCAAATTTAGGTGTTTTTAAGACAAAAGTATTATGTAAATTGTAACGAGGATACGTAATGCAGTTGGAGTATGCTGGACAGAAGTCACCAGGCCGCCTTTCTTGGTAGGCAGATGCCTTGTGTGTCCTCCAATGATTAGGAATCCTAAGAAAACCATTGCAAGATTTGTTGCATCATAGGATGCCTCTTTCTTCCCAGTATTTGACAGTAGTTTATTATGTTCACTTGCATTGTCGCAGTCACACAGTAAAGTTGGGGCTTGATTAGTTTGGAAGAAGATGGATCTGCTGCATTGAAAAACTAGTGTTATGGATTTAATCGTGTTCGGATCTGTTCTAGGAAAGGTTGGGGGCTAGGGGCTTTTCTATTGGTTATTAGATTTTTTGCAGGAAGAAACATCTGAAGAAAGAGGAGGTCATTCTTAATTGTTGAAGATTTGTACTTTGTTAAATACTAGTATAAATTTCGCTGCGAAACTTGTGCGTATCAAGGCTGTTCTAAAGTTGTCAAAGATTTGAGCAAGATAAATATGGCTCTGTTTAAATAATTTCAGTTCCACTTGTTACTCATTGTGTATGATTCCACTTGCCCATCATAGAGCGTAATATCTCAGAAGAAGTGGAACACATACAAATATACACAGTAATGCGAGCGTCAAGGGCAATTTGCGAACTTTGCAATGGAGTTGCGTTTTAGAAACGTTTCATGATATTCAGTGTTCACGTGTTAATTGTTTTCTAGACATTGATCCAAAAGTCTTCCATGTTTTGAATATATCGGCGTTCATATACTATTTTAGTAAGTAATCCGCTGGCGAATAGATTTGATACGCTTTTTTGACGCAGATAATCTTCGCATTACAATAAAAGAAGACAGGGTGGATAGAAATGTCACTTGTTACATGCGCACTGCGGTACATATCCAGATACAATAATATTGGAAGTTCCAAAGTAGCGACATCGTCGACTACAGCTAGAAAGTGGGATAATTCGTTAGCCCTTTTGACCAATGTACATGCCTTTAATGACCTGCGCCGAATATACCATCGACTTAACTTCAAATGGTTTTACAGGCTGGATGATATAACGGTCTCAATCTGATACGAGAAGTATCCACTCAATGTCGCCAGTAACATATATGTATACCTCTACTGTGAAGCTAATATAAGCTCTACTCTGTGAATTAAGTTAACTGCCATACGGGCAGTCCTCCCCCGCGTTAATCAATATGTCACTGCAACGTATAGAGAACCAGTAGTAGACGAGAAAATTGACTAAACCCGGTGCTAACCATCGGCGAGGTTTTTCATGTGGACCTTGAATGACTCCATATTGGTGTTGAACCAATTCTTGACCGCCTTCTTGTCAATGTTCTTAATGGCACCCAGTTTATTGTCGATTTTACTCTGAACGTTGCTGAACCTACCTCCTGAGTTGGGAGTGTTCTCATCCGCGTAACGCGATTGCCACGATGGTTTTTTCTCTACGATCACGTTGAGAGACTGGTCCTTGGGGTCAGGGTCAGGTAGACGCAGAAGCTCAGGCATCAAATCTCGGCATGAAGACCCATTCTGCAGAGTACAGAAAACTCGATTCACAGCTGTCCTCATTCCTTAAATAAAAACCGAAGTAAATCAAGACAAGAACAACCGTCTCATCTGAATCCGAAATATTATATGACAAATTTGTGAACCGGCTGTGGCGTTCAGCACAAGACAAACATATTACTGCTCAGAGACAGATTTGAACGCAGGCATGTGAAACCTCGAAGAGAAAAGCTTACCAAGTCATTACAGCATATTTTCGCTGACGGCACCTCTTCCTTGGGCTTATCGCTGAAATCAAGTTTCTTTGCTGAAGAAGGTTCAATGGTTTCACTTGAGACATCTTCAAGGGGTTTCTGGGGTGGTAATGGACCGCTCCTGGGGCCTCCTGGTGAAAGCGGAGGTTTGATAGGAGACTGTTGGGGAGTCGGGACATTAGATTTGAGATCCAGAAGTTTAGAGAAGGACAGGGATCGAGAACGCGTGTGCGTCGTCTCTGAAGAAGGTTTGCGATCATCTAGGTTCCTCAGTTTGGTGATGTGGTTAATGAATAGATTACTGGGTGGAGCTCTCAGAGGGCTTTTCCGTGGGGACCTCATCATGGTATCTCCATATGGTTGCTGTTTTTCCGCTGGAGCCTCACACTGATTACGTTCAACCAGTGGTGCAAGAGTGCGCTTAAGCTTTCTCTTTAGGTCGGCAACTGTATCTGAGGAAATGACTGGAATAGTTAGAGTACCTTTAACTTGTCCTTTACTTGTCCGCATCAGCTTCAATTTAGTCGTGTTTGGTTTCTGCCCAGAGCCTTCTTTTGGGATATCTGCGTGAGAAACAAGTTTATGGGATTATTTCCTCTTGATGATTCGGGCACGCAGTTATCGAAGCGTGTATATGTTGAGACGCTTCTGAAAACTAGTACAAGTATACACAATTACGAGCAGGATCATTACCTTCTTTGTTATCGCAGGAGGTAGATTTTTTAGAAAGATCACCAGCACACTTGGACATGGTGACAGTTAGTACACTGTCTGGTTGAATAAGGTAGCTTCCGAGCGTTTTCTTCTCTTGCAGAAGTTTTCCTGCCATCAGCACCATCAACGTTTCATGAGTTTTTGGCTACGAAACCCAAATGCTTCATTTTACTGTGTGCTAAATGAGGAATCTGCGCACAATTGGGTCAAAGTATGTTGACAAAGACGAAAACCTGAATAACTGATCTTTTGCTGGGATGATGCAATGCCAATGCGACACTCCACACATTTAAGAATTGAGAAGACAGTGTCACGTCCTTGAACGGTAATGGAGAATTCCTCTTCACCAACGACGTGTACGTGTACCACCATACGTCTGTGCACTTGCTCGGTGTTCTTGTCCTCTGCGTCCAAAATCACAATAGACCTCGTGAGGAAATTAACCAGAAAGGGACATAATGATACTGCTTGATTTCATTCGCATCCGAGCTCCTACAGTACCTGCTTTGCAGAGGTCAATGACAGAGTCTTCGTGGATCTTGTGCAACCCATCGAAGTCTCTTATCAAGAATTCGTCATGCATGACGCGTCCTAAACATGATAGAAGCTGCTGCGAGACGGGTATAGCAGTCAATTCTTCCAAACGATGCTTGATATCGGATATCGAGGTGAGTGGTGATACTCCGAGCAATGGTAAGACTCCATCTATAGATTCGACGAACACCCGTCCGCCGTCTTCAGACAGAGGGCGAGGAAGCCTCTGCAGAATCAAGAGTAGCAGTCAGGATTTCTGTCTTCACAGCATTTCCAAACCATCACATGGTCGTAGAGGCCAGTGCGATTTCCTATCAGTCGCACATTCTGCAGCAATAACTGATCACACAAGGGCGCAGAAAGGTGCCTTTACGAGAATCACTAGCAAGAAGGGATTCAATTAACGCACTCTCAGATGAAGGGTACTCCTGTCCAGAATATGATACTCCTCCAACTGCTTGTCGCCAACAAGATCTACAACTCGACCACCTTCTCGTCCGTACATCTCAAATGTATCTTCATCTAAGTGCAATTCGGAAATTTCGTTTTCAGCCTGTAACATATCCAAGGATTAGATAGGTCGAGTCCTGGAGCCCAAGCCTCAATTCTTGGTGAAATTCGTATTTCACGCCAGTACAATAAGTGCAGATCACAGCACGACAATGGTTCATGTAATCAATTAAGGTTGACCTTCGGATCAAAGACTTGAACGTCATGACCCTAAGCGGAGAACGAGAGGACAATGCATCCACATAATAATACTATCTAATTCGAGCAGCTTTCCAGATTATACGTCTGGAGATTCGTGAACCCTCTACTTTCTGGCGATACCTATTGGGCAGATACGACAATATTATTGAAGTAGAAAATTTGCAGTGGGTCCACCGGCACTTCAAACAATCAAACCTAGCAACAGTTCTGTCACCAGAACATCTATCAGGAGGATCATTCACAGCACTCTAATGAATCACTTAGTGGCTGACGACCTACAAAAAGAGGACCGACGTGACAAGGGGCAGGGAGGTTGCACCTGACAAGTATATCTATTATAGATGTCTTCCACACTATCCTTCTCACTCAAGTAGGTGAACAAGGGTGCAGAAAGCAGCTGACATTCTTCTGGAATGGACAAGTTTCTCTGAATGAAAGCATTTATGGTCTCTCGGACAGTTCCATGAAAATCCAAGTTGGGCACCAGCACAGTTCTTGACTTATCCAACACGGGGGCAACTAACAGGGCGTTCGCAATCGGGAGGTGGTCCACTTTCACAGCCACAGTAATCCCCATCTCTGCAGCAATTGCTAATCCCTGCGACTGAAAAAAAAAACCCATAAGTGGTGCGAATGAAATAATTACGAGGGTTAATTTCTTCTCTGTAGACTAGGAGGTGCAACATTATACAAAAAGTTTAATGCGAATCGCTGCATTGATTGGAAAGACCGCATCGTGTAAAAAATCCTAAAGGCCAATAATACATGTAGAATGAACAGAGATTGATCCGCAAGCCACTCAAGGGGGAAATCTACTTCCATTGGAACTACAGTGCGGTGCCTGCATCGCCACTAGTAAGATGGCCTTCGACAGACATGAGAAGTGCAATGAGATCACGCGAGCGCAGACCTACTTGATCAAAATGACAGATATAACAATTGACGAACAAATACTTCCAGTTCTACGGCATAACAATTCCCACCAACGAAACTCCTTCCGGCCTCCACCACAACACACCCAGCAATTCCACAAGGTCGGACTACACCACGCTAGCCCTACAAAAATCTCAAAGGAAATGGGTACATTTGACGACGGGTACCTCAGAGGAAGGGGAAAAGAAGTCGCATCAAGCTAATGCTCGCTCTCGCAGATTGAATCCACCTCGCTCCTCAGTCCCGCGCCAAGACGACTCCCGCTACAATACGATGTTTGTACGCTGCGCAGCCGACTCTGCTTAATAACGAAGGCGCTCACAACGGATCCTGGAGACCGGCATGAGATTGATACAGTCGAGCAATCAAACCAAGCTCAGTGCAGCCACCAATGACACACGAAGGGACAAGTAATGTAGGCGAGAAATGTAGGACGGGATTGAGTAGAGCGCGGGGAGTCCACGAGCAGTTTTGAAACAGGTCTTGTTGCTTTGGTTGCTACCTTCCTGCTCAAATTTGCGACCTTTCTTCTCAGAGTTGCGACCTTCCTGACCGTGGTTGCGACCTGCCTCCCGTAACGGTCACCTCCATGCCCGTGTACTCAGTTACCGAGGGGACCCATGTCCCCAGCCTGGGCTCATGTCCCTTGGCTTTACCTCGTTTCTATTGATAGATTTCTCAAGGAATTGAGCTTGAACAAAAGAACTGGATGTTCCACTTGGTATATTATTGATTTATGGAGTCTATTGTGGAGTGTGATTTTCATCACATCAAGTAGCTTATTTTAATTTACTTACTTATATTAATAGTTTGAGTCTTGTAATGGTGAAGACATCTTATAGATGTCAAAAACTGATTTTAAACATTTCATTAATTTCTTACTTGTATGTCATGTGATTATATTTATAATATATCTTGTAAATCCCTATTGAATGGGCACGTATGTATGTGTGTATGCATATATGTTTTTTTTATTTTTTTTTATTTTTTATTTTTTCTGAGAAAGAGATCATTCAAAATTGTCTTGTCTCGATTTTGATTTGACATGTACTTGTAATAACCATTTTCTTTCTTATTTTTACTCTAGGAGATTTAATTCAAAGACTGATTTTTTATGAGGTCTTGGACTATTTTTGAATTCCTAAATTTATAAAATTTTATTTTATTTTAATGATTGTTAAATTAATCACTACACAATTATGTACATTTTTCTATTTAATTGATGATTGTAGCATGAAATTACACTCTCCACCCTTTATATTAGAGTTGAGTGCTCTGTTCTCCATAGTGGCATTCAATTCTGCTTATAAATTTTTGTTGAGTTACATTAATGCAAAGATAAATAAATGATGGATATTCTTTATTTACTTGTGAGCTAGTTCAGTTTTGTGCTACATTTAGCCTTTTAAATAACTATGATGTTCTTGCGGCAATTGATTACAAAGGATCTTTTATGTATTAATTCAGTGAAGTACAAAAATACCAGCTTAGCCCTGAAACTAGTGATTTTAGTGCTTGTGAAACTAACTCAATGTGGTTAAATTAGGCACTTTTTATTGCGTTTGGAACACTGATTGTATTTCTCTCAACTGCTTTTTGTTGTTCTCACAGGAAAAAATCTAAGTCATTTGTTTCTCATTTTTTTTTAATATTTGTTTCTTTTTTCTGTGAGTTTTTAGAGTATGGTTACAGCTTCAGTTTATTCTTATCTATATATATATATATATCTATATATATTCTGCAGTTGATCTTGATACAAATTATAAGTATATTATTTATTTTAAAGTTCGATTTATAAGATGTATGCTTTGAAAGTCTTATCTACCTTAAGACCTGCATTTTTTTTTATAGCATTGAAAGTATGAATAGGGGCTTTCAAGAGACTACTGTATTCTTCATTGCAACTGAGACTTTTTTTTTTCTTTTTTTTTTTATTTTTAATTTTATACTTTAAAAACTGTAACATTTTGACATGATTTTCCTAAAATCCTTTTGATAAAATCACATCTCTGTATTGATTCCACATCTATTTCATTATTTAAAACATGGATGGGTATAATCAGTAAAATAACATTCCAGCCAAATTCGAATCATGTTAATTTCTTGTTTATAATGATAAACATCAATTACTCAAATGTCGCATTAATGATTGTATACTTATTATAATTAACAATCTGATTGAAACTCGAAACTATTCATTTATTTATTTTATTCGAACATGTACAAATAAAAGTAATTTGCTTTCCTGGGAGCTTTGAAACCGTTGGGTAGGTTTCAAAGACGGCGTGGTTAATTAGAAACTGTCAACAGGACCTTGCACAAGGAATTAAGGAACCTGGATTCAGTCATACTCAGAATCTCAACAAAGCTCGCATCCCAAAGCCGTAGGGTTTGGAAACACAACCAAAGTAAAGAATTAGGGCTTCCACCCTAGGCTTTGCGAGCTCTGTTGCCTCTGACATTCCGATGGGCTTCCATGCAAACTTCGTCACCTCTTCGCAACAATACTGCTGCTCAACAAGTAGCCTATAGATGCCTAAGGAAGGAGGTCGGTCAGCAAAGTTGGTTCCACGCTGTTGCTGACGCGTCTCTCTGAAGCATAGAAAATAGCACACAGAACGTTTTAGTTATCAACTGGTTCCTTCAGTGCTGTTCAGTTGGACCGAGTTCACTATCATGCAACTTGCATTTGTATCTCTAGTGACATGCAGTGTAAACTTGAAAGCCATTCCATTTCAACCTCGATTAACGTATCAGACTCAAGTCCTTTAGGAGAAAAGAAAAAGGGAAAATAAAGCAGGACAGAAAATAAAGAACAATACGAAAAAATCCGCGCCTGATAATCTTTCCTGGTTTAGCCAGTTTCACTTAGTTTTGACGTGAAATGCAAATTCATGCATGCAATTGCAATGAATCGGTCAGTACTGTTGCAGCTAACACTCAAAGCTGAATAGAAACTACTGTGTGATCAACATTGTACATTCATCATATTATGGTTTGAATCAATCCTTTGTAGGCCAAAACAATTAGCTAAACATGAGACATGCAAGCTGACTTTCTTTCATGATATTGGGATTCCATACTTGTAATGAGACCAATCACATTCCATGCCCTGAGGAACGAAACAAGTTTCAGATATAAACCATCAAGAAAGCAGTAGATAGAAGTAAAACAATAGAATTCTAGGATGACTATAAAGGAGCATAAAGACAGCAAGAAAGATAGCAGGCAAATTGCATGTGGCAAACTATTCATTACAAAAAGACAAGAGAAGTGGAATCCCACAGAGCAGTACTGAATCCTACGAACTTTAAAACCTTATGCTACATCGTTAAACCTATAGCACCCATGATACATATACAATGAAATGCCAACAGCCCATCCAAGGTATAAGGCCATCCACTTCAAGATCTTTGGGACGGGAGAATGCACTGTCGCGAGATCCATCACCGTACAAACGAACCAGACTTCTCCTTTTTCGCAAAGTTATCAGAAGTCTCCATTATCGACTCACTAGCATTTACCATGTCCAGATCATCGCCGACGTCTGCCGCACAAGAGACCATCGTCAAGACAAGTGTTAGGCAACTCTGCTGGTAATACTGGTCATCAACAGAAAGACAAATTTAAAGACCCAATATTATAGATTCAACGCAGCTAACAAACCTTGAACAAGCTTCCGCTTCTTGGACCAAATCGCCGCCTTGAATCCTCTTCTCTCCCCCCTCGCAGCTTCTGGAAATTCTTCAGTCATAATCTCATCAAGCTCCGTCTCCGACATCTCTAGCAATGTGGCTACCGTATACTTGCTAGAAGCTAGTTTCTTAGCAAAATCTCGAACGGTATCTACTTCCAAAAAATCCTGGAGCAACACCTCGATATTGTCTTCCAAACTACCCACCATTTGCATCTGTCTAATTGAATCTTGTAGACTAACCACCCTTGCTATTTTTTTCTTAAGATACATGCTTGAAGAAACTCCTGAACAGATGGCAAAAATGCACAACCTTTCAATATAATGTGTACCAAAGAGATCAATCTGGCAGTGAAAGAATCATTGAGGAAATTATGATGAACTCGAAAACACCTAATCACTTGAAAAACGACTTAAAACTCAGAGGTAAGTATAGCCTAGAACACCGCTACAGGAAAAAGAAAAAAGAAAAAAAGAAAAAAAGAAAAAAGAAGCACCCTTAACCCCAACGCAAGCAAATAAGCCTGCTTTTCTCCACGTTATTATTACAGTGTGAACCCGTTAAGCTACACAAAATTAGTACTCTCACATCTTCAATTGTGAAACATGATCATGTGAGAAAGGGCAAGCAAAAAAAGTTACCTCTAAAGTAAGGAGTGAGCAGGCCAGGAGGCCGGGGAGACGGAGAGGTTCCAAAGCGTGCTTGCTTCCGAGCAGAGCCAATGCGTGACTGCTTGGGACTGCCGCCTATCAGCTCATCCAATGCATCAAACCATGGCCATTTGCAAGGCACATTACCAGCCAATTTGTCTTTCTCCTGCAACAAGTAAATTCAGAAGATGAGCACGCTTGGTTACAGTTCAGTACCAATCAAAGTGAAACGCCGATTCGTCAGAATCAGTGGCCTTTAAATGAGATCCCTAATGGGTTGAGCAAGCTATGTCACTTTGATCCGAACTTTGATTACACGGGAAATCTTAATTGCTATGTCAACCTTGAAAAAACTCGAGACGATATGATGACAAGCCAGCTATAACCAGTATCTACCACTCTGCTGGTGAATAAGCAGAGTTAGATTCTTAATACTACGGGCAAGCAGAACATAGTCAATCATAAATAAACCTGACGATATCGTTTCTTTAAACTGTCGACTTTCATGCGGCATTGCTCCTGCGTTTTGTGAGTCTTCTCATTTGCACAGTGAGTATTAACTTGCTTTGCAACTTCACCCCAGTCTTTGCTACGAAAGTTGTTGCGGTCCAATGCATGGAATTTCTCCCTTCAAGACATCAAAACATGAAGGTTACAGACAGTCGAAAGTCGATCCGCTACGGCATGCAATGCAATACGAAACATTCTACTACGGTCCATTTCAAAACTAAGCAGACCGAATAAAAACCTAACACCGATCCTTCGATGTAACACGGTCAGCTTCAAACTATCAACGCATGGCCGCACCCTTATTTTTCCCAAAACAGTGCATAGTACGATACCAAACAACAAACCCCTAAGAATGGCTCTCACTTCACCACAAACTTGATCGCAACCCTCAAAAGCCAGTTTAACAAAAACCTGAAAGCGGAAATTAGCACGGCGGTTGCGGCCTCGCTCCACTCAGTCGCTGGCTCTCGTCCCGCGGATTTCAGCAAGGGACGGTCAGTTTTATCTCCACCGCTACCGACGATACCCTCGACGTCGTCAAGGTCCGTGACGGAGTCGTGGAGGTGCAACGGAGGCGGAAGGGGAGACGAGAGGTGGTGATGCTCGTGGTGGTGGTGGTGATGGTGCATGGGATGATGCTGATGGTCGTGGTCATAGTCCGGCAAGTTGCTCACCGCCACCTGAACAACCTGGTGATGGTGAAGCTCATCGCCCTCCTCATGGCTCGGCACGATGCATGTGTCAATGGCAGCGGCGTTCGAGATGGCGAGGGTGTGGTTACTGATGGTGTTGACGCTGTTGCTGCGACGAGACTGCTGCCGATGAGACTCTACGGCGCCGGTGCTTTGTTGGTCGTCCTCCTCCTCCATCGCCAACGATGCGGGCCTAGGCCGAACCGAGCGACAGGGGAAGCAGCCAGAGCCTTCCCCCGGAGTCCGTCTTCGTCGGTTGGGAGCAATAAGCAGGAGGAATCTCGCTTGGCTCTCGTCGAGGTCGATCCTCTCGCCGTCCCCGCGCTTGGTTTCGTTCGTCGGCCTCCGCAAACGGGTCCTCGCTCTCTTCCCTCACTGCGCCTCTCACCACGGCCCCGAGCCCCACCTTTCTGCACGACGACGACGACGATCGTGCCTTCACCACCTGAAACGCCGCGGATGAGGTCCGGATCCCGAGCGTTCATCCATATATACATTCATCTGTCTCTTCATTCATTCGAACTTTGGTTCCACTCTTCCTCCTCCTACTTGGGAAGCTTTGAATAAAAATTAGCAGAGATAATTTTGATGTTACAAAAAATAACTAAATAAATAATGATGAAACACTGGCTACTTAATTTTAGCAATACAAAGCATTTGGAATAATACTGTAATACATATATAGAGAAATATCATTTAGTTATAAAATTAAAATAATAAAATTTATTAAGTGTAAAATATGATTATGTATGACTCGACATCTTATTTTTAAAAAAACGTAAGAGTATCATTTAAAATATTAGTAAGTCAATAAGGTAACAATGCATATTAGAAAAAACACATAGAAGTGGCATAATGGATGAGTTTGTTTTAGTAGATCAATCTGAAAAACTATTATTCTATTTCATTACTTAAATGCAACTTCTGTGTTAAATATAAAATGCCATCCTGAAATTTACATAGTAAGATTTAAATAAAAATAGATAGGCAAGTTTTCAAGGTCTATGAACACACATTTTGTTAAAATTCAAGGTAATACGTGTGCATATATTAATAACTACCAAGAACCTCATACTATGATTTATTTCTTCACGTGTTTGTGTATTAAAAAACACTCGATAAAACAAAACAAAAACACTTATTCTATTTTATATGATTATTAATTTGTTTAGTTTCTGATAATTCGGATTACTCGACAGGCTCTTATTAGGGCACGGAGTTTAATATGCGATGCGATGGCCACTCAACAACGCGACCTCGACAGCATAGGAGCAACGCGGAATACCCCACAACCCTCACAACTTTTAAATTCTGTTCATCATTGCAACCAAGTTCTTTATTGAAATCATGAAAGAGGTTTTACCAATAAGACAACCTTACGTAAGTTCTTGTATTCAACTTTTTAAAATGAACTGTTATAATACTTCAATTTTTAAAAAATTACCCATAAAAGATATATATATATATATATATATATATAAATAAAGTTAATTTTTTTGTACGAATGAATATAAGAATGAATGACATAAATGATAACACTACATTATTCCTATTATTGACCAAAAATCAGATATATATTCTGTTTGGTTTGTGCATATATTATTAGAAATGTTATTCTATTATATCTTCTGAATTAAAAGCATCTCATATGCATTTGTATACGTAAGAATGACAAAATTACATATAAAGAAGGTACAAATTCATTTTGTTCCAAAGAAGTTTTCAAGCTCAAAGATTCTATCACATTGTCATGTGATACGTATTGATATTCTGTCACATTGTATGCGCGTCACTTGAACTTATTTGATTTAATTTCTGACAAAAGTAAGACATCAGTAGTAAAATGAACTTTCCCATAAAATTTTAGAAACTGCTTTAAGGCACACCAAAAGTTGTGACAGTGCATAATATGCAGAATAATCTACCAATGATTCAACCAGTAAAAAATATTACATTCTGAAATTTGACATCTACGCTTCACGTTATTATTTCTTGGTTGAAGAAATTGCTGAAGAATAATTCTTGGTTGAAGAAATTGAGAAATTTTTGTTTGAATAAGTTTTACTATCGATGACCATGGTCACCCAAGCTTGTATGTAAATAATTAAATACGTTAGTGTTCATTATTCAATTTTAGATGTCTTTCTTCATCGCAAATAACCACCATGGTCCCTTACAGTCAATTGTTGAGTACAAATACTCTATCGTTAAGATTCTACGTTCTTGTTTATAACAACTACCATTTGACACATTCTCAGAATCATCCAAATATTCTTCAAATTATTTTGGGTTTTAGATAGTACTGAAACAATTCATGATCTTGCCAAAATAACCGATTTTCATTTTCGGCCAGACAAATGTTACAATTGATATTGTTGAAATTTTCTTGTCACACGCACCATTGTAGTAACTGCATCTCCTTACATACTGCGTACCAGAAGATTAATTAAGATTACTGGAGTTAATTGCATAAGGTCCAAAAAGATGATTATTAGCTGCACAGCAATAATTGAATGAAGTATGACATGATTTCAATTTTCAAAAAGTTGGGTACATGACTAACGGGAGGACACGCAGGAACACCAGCTTGAGGTGATGAAACCAAGATCAAGAGATAATTACGGTGGTCCCAGCTGAGTCGAGGATGTAAAACAATAAACACCAATCGCTTGAAAAGCATTGAGACTCCAAACAAAAAAGAAAAAAAGAAAAAAAGAAGACATTAGGAAAAGTATCCAAATTACAGAATATCTTTCAAAAGAAGAACACATTTCAAATGAGCAACCTGATGTAATCAGACAGAAGTCAAAACTGTTTAAGATTACACAAAATACACCGACAATGATTCTTTCACAGTATAAAAACACATGTTCAAAAGCAGCTTTGAAAGACTGAGAATCGATATACAAACAGGTGTCCTTCACCTAGAAATGAATGTTCCTATCACGTTACTTGAATGGTAATTGACAATTGACTTTCTTCGCATAACCCCATGTTGGAATCAACAGTTCCGAAGTAGAGTTGACCTTTCACGTCATGAACATGTACCTGGAACTCAAAACCGTCTTCGTGTAGGGCTGCGGGACCTGTGACCACCTCGAGGAGATCTACCACAGCACCAAAAGAAATAAGAATAAGCTCGAATCCTAAATGACAATGACAACGATGGTGCTACCCCTTTCACGGCCCATATAACATAAAAACAGATGCCAATACTCTGAATTTACAAACAAAACGGATGCAAAAACTAAAACATTAGATATCGATCATTGCAACAGAAACAAAGATAAGAATCACACCTTCTTCGAACATTGCGACGATGAAGTGGACCACTACTGAAGGCCCAGTTCACAGATATGGTTTGAGTTAGCAACTGTTTTTCATTCATGTTATCAATTGCTCCCTGAGCCTCCTTTTTTGTTTCATATTCAATCAACGCATAGCCCTGCATGCACAATACCACTCAAACAATTACGAAATTATAATGAGGACACAAATGCAGGCGTATCGATAAATACGAACCTCATCTGAAGTAATACTACTAGTTGTACAATGAAGATAAATACAGCTATGTGAAATAATTACAATATTCAGATGAGAAACAGTTGAAAATGGACTCCAAATTACACCTTGACAAATCCAGTCCTCCTGTCAAGATTGAGATGCAAATTCTTGATCTCTCCGAACTCAGAAAAGGACTCGTGCAGATCATCCTCCTGAGCCTCTTCATGAACACCAGTCACCAAAATAATCCAACCCTCCACAGCTGGTAAGGGACAGTCAAGAGAGGTAACCAGACTCGTATAAAGAAAACATCATAAATCACCGAGTAATGAAACAGAGCAGACAAATCCCACGTAAGGATAACCAAGCGAACTCGTTACACCAAATCAAGATTTTCAGTTGGAGACGACATCGCATTGGAATGCAATGCCAGTCTCGCACACTGGTTCTTGATATAACAGTAATTTCAAAGAAAACTTAGTGACGGGTGTCACTCAAATCATTATATTGGAGACCTGAATACTTCTCTGACCTGAACCCCTTAACAAAGTCTGTTTAGTTATCATGACTAACCGATATATTGGCAAGGCCCAATATACAGGAAACGAGGACTTGAGACACGACAAAGGACTCTACAGACTTAGGTAGATGGACTTTAAGGAAGCAATGCTCACTCATCGCATAAGCAAGCAAAACTCTAAACATATGCAGTAACCAACTAGAAGATACCTAAGATGAAAATGTTGATGAAACACCAAACACTACTGTTACGGACCAGAAAAATTCCTAATAATCCAATTTCTAAAAAGTGCACTGACACAAATTCAAAACCCAATGCGGAGTGGGAATTTCTCTGCTGATGAAAACATGGCACTGTCCGTGTAGCACTCTTCCACGACAATGCTCCAGCATAGGGACTAGGATCCAGTAAAACCAAACAAAACCCGAGAGGGTAATATAAAAGCAATAGGAGGATACAACGCTGGGGACCGGGTCCGCCACTCCCGTCGAGTGATTCAAATTCCTTCACAGTGTACCGGTGAGAGCGATCGGCGTCGGCTTCCTCCCGAAAGCCTCGCCCCTTGGTCTTTCGTCCAGCAGCAGCAGCACCACCCCCACCTCCACCCATGCGACTCCCGCCCCCAGCTCCACCCGTGATAATAGTAGACTTCAGCTTTGGTGCAGGAGCGGCAGGCGTTTCAAGATCCTCCATAGCCACATCTTCGTCCAGAAGATCGTCTTCCTCAGGCTCGAAGTCCACAGCATCCACAACCTCTGCCGTTGTCATACTTTCGCCAAATGGCTTGGTTGAGATATCGGAAAAATCAGCTTGAAAACGGCTACACTGTCGAATAATGTAAAATGACGGCAACAGACAAACAAAACCGATACGGCATGTAATTACGACAAAGCTCGGGAGGTCGAGGCAATGGCGAAACCCTAACGGGAACCAGACGACCACTGTGGAAAGACTGGCCTCGTCGCTTGGCGCCAAACCTAGAACGGATTTGAACGAATGATGTTATATCATCTATCCACCGTTCCTGGATTTTATTCACAGTTCTCACTCTGTTTGGGTGCGTTCCCACAAGTTCTAGAAGATATGTTTCGTTCCCACTGATCGTTATGTTTGTTACATGTGTATATGGAGCTCGCATTTTATCTTTTTTGAATACGGTATCTATACATATGTATTATAAAGTGAAAGTGTGCATAGGGATTCTTGTATCACATTTTCTTTACTATGTCCAAAATGATTGCTTTAATTTGAAAATATTAACAATAGACATATTAAATGATGGATGTAATGGTTTGATTTTAAGGAATTAATTATTATTTTGTGATCCTTAAAAATTATATTAACAAAATAAAATTATGAGATAATTCGAATTATGTTAGTATGTGTATTGTTATTGTAGAAGAACATGACTAATATACACGTAGAATTAACAACATCTTCATATTATTATTAGAACTGGTTTAAATTTCTTTTTGTGATGAGAAATTTTACTTTGATGACATTGAGTGTTTATAAATTCATAATCCAAGTATCGTCAAGAACACAAAATTTCATTCCATTTTTTTCATTCCTTCAATATTTTGAAAACTTCTGTTCATTTATTATGAGATAAAGTAAGCCATTTCGATTATGTAGAGTAATATAAGAACCAGAAATTCAACAAAATATCCCCTCTTACCATGTTTAAAAACCTTCAACATTGTACAAATCAAATGTCATACAAACTTCACGGTTCGAACTCATCAAAACAACGCCATCATGATCTAAGTTCAAGGTGCAACATTTTCAAAAGATACTTCATGATTTCATTGCTAAATATTCTTGTTTCTATTGGAAATTATATCCTTAAAGTTAGGGGTAAGGATACAGCATCTGCAACACCTATTGGTATACAGTTACAGCATCACATGAATAACATGTCTATTGCAATACAACTTCAAAAAGGGAAACACTTTGAACCTATTGGGATCCTGTTACAACAGGAAAGCAATCTTTGCCATTCATCAAATTCAAGGGAGAATAACAGTATAAGAAAGTCTTGACAAATCTAGCATACTAGAGCATCTTCGATCTGTTGGCGAGCAAAGTAAGGTTGTGTTTATCAAGGATTGGAAGCCTCTGACCAAGCAGAGTATGCAACTACCTTAAGAGAACACATACAACTCATATGCTACAGACGGAGCAGAGTATGCAACTACCTTGAGAGGACACATACAGACTGCTAAGTTTGCGTTACAACTCCTTGAGCTGCCGCATTCAACAGTAAAATCCTTTTGGAGCAATCAGATCAAACTAAAGCTTACAACAATAGAGCCACGAATGCATTGGTGCCAGGCTACGGACCTATCTAGAAAGGGATTTATCATCGGCACTCTTTGAAGGGAGTGCAATCACTGGGCCGTTAAGTGAGTTGGGATCCGAAGATGTGGGCCTTATGCAGGTGAACAACCTGAACGATCCATCTCCTTTTTTGTGCTGGATTTGGTGCAGAATACCCTCCAGATGCACGATGATGGTTGCAAAGCTGGGTCGCTTCGTGGGGTCCTGATGCCAACACTGCTTCAGCAAGCTGTGTCAAATCACTCCTGTTAGCAAAATGATCATGCACTATGCTATAAAGGCTTCACCGAAACAAATACAAGATGCGACTCTGATTCTAGTGACTCGATTTGAAAATTGGTTGGCCAGGTCCACGATTAAATTGAGCACGAAACTCATACACCAAATGGCATACTTATTCACGAGATTACTTACTCTTTCATGCGAGGAGGATACGTATGTACAACGAAAGACGGCCTCTTCCCTTCCTTCGCTCTAAAATGAGCAATGTCTTTGGCCCCCTGAAACTTCGAATGAGGGCCTCCTTCGAATAACTGAAGATATATTAATATGAGAAAACTGAAGCTTTACGGTATAATATTCTCAAGTAAAAGATATTTTAGTATTTTGATATGAAAAAAAGAAAAGAAAAGAAAAAGACATTAACTCATTGCATTCTACAAACTTCTCCATATATAAGCATAATAGAGGATGTCAAGGCGAGGTGAAGCCGACGATAGCCAAGATGAGATTGACGCGTTGAAATTCAAAACCCTGCTTCGGTAGTCCAGTTATGAAACTCACAAAATCATCTTCGCCTTGGATATATTCGTTTCACCCCGCCCTAAAGACCAACTGAGGACATTTATTTGGCAGAAGAACCTTCTCATGTGCTATCCTCCTGACAACTGCAAATCTTCATACTTGAAAGTGTAACCAACTTCCCAACTTTACAAGAACTTTCACTCGGTCTAGTACTCTTGAATTATGCTAATTAATGGGCAGTATAACACGGGTTTTGAAGTAAATCCTTATACAGATAAACACCACAACTTGAAATTGTATCGTCTAAACAAACATAGCTAGCAGCTGCTTCGGATTGTAGTTTACCTCATGAACAATTATAGCAAAAGAGAACACATCTACACTCTTATCATAAGCTTTGTGTAGAAACACCTCCGGAGCCATGTACCGATCTGCTCAAGAGTATACTCGGTCAGAATCTTTACGCTTACGACAGTGATGAAACTTGACATACAGAACACACTCAGGAAAAATAACATGCTTATCGTGGAAGCATTACAGCGGAATAGATTTAGAGGTGAAGCAAACAAAGTACAATTAATTATGATGAATACTGATTACAGCAACTCAATGACTTGCATCCTCTTAACCAACCGTGGGAGATTGGGGTACATAATCCGTGAATTTAGCAGCAGCAACATAGTAAAGAAGAAGAGTCATAAACTCGGCCCAAAATGTATGGTTGCAGAGTGGTAAGGGAGGCAGTAACTTACAGGATCCAGTTTCTCCAGTCATCAAGTATTGCTTCGTAGCCTCAGAAGCATCTAGAAGCTTACCAAGTCCGAAATCGGCCACTTTGAGATATCCAGCTTCATGTAACAACAAATTCCTGCAACCTAACAAGCCTCAGCATACTTCAAAAGCGGAGATTGCAACACGACAGAACAATATCACCAATGTGCAAATTCAAAATGCGAAGAATGAAATTTTCTGTAAATGCATGTCAGAAATTAGTTGCACAGATTAATAATGCCTTTAATATGGCGCTAAAAATACCAGATACTTATATGAAATCAACATGTACTCATCCACGAATTTGCTCTGCAAGTTCAAAACCTAACGGACTATTGATCTAACTTACTAAGTCGCTGAGATTCGGTTGAACAGGTACAGTTCAGAAGCATTTTTGCTCTGAAAGATAGGTTTAGACTATTCAAGAAACTACACCCCCTAAACTCTCTTTTGAGTTAAATATTTGTTACCATAAATAGAAGAGACAAAGTAATCCTGTCCAACACAGTAATCTGAACCTGCCTAAGCTTCACAACTCAAACAAAACAATTCTCTTTACTAGCTAAGGGTCATCGCTACTTTCACTCCCTTCAAGGCAAAGTTCGATGTAATCAATAACCCACAATACCCACCTGGGCTTCAGATCGCGATGTACGATAGGATCGGGTTTGTGTTCGTGAAGATAATTCATACCCCTGAAGACAACAAGAAATTTATAAGATTCCCATAACCCAGACAAATAACTTCCAACAAACAATTAACTTCCAGTGAAAATAGGACATCATTGTAAAACGATGAAAGATACAAAAATACTGTTACGGACTTGGCGATGTCGAGGGCAAATTTCACAGCAGTCAATGCATCGAGCTTTCCTTTCCGATCAAGGTAATCATGTAAATCTCCCTAACACAGCACACAAATGGCAACATTGTGAGTGAATTTTGATCATGCAATACTACCCAAGGAAAAATGCACATTATGAAGAGTAAGTTCGTAGCAGTGAAATAAACCAGATAACTTAACCAATGGCCTGCAATCATTTATTACTGCAGAACAACAAGTTACAAGAACAGGGATGACCAATACATCATTCAAAACGATACAGACTGATGTAGGTACCTTTGGAAGATACTCGGTTACTATAATAAAAGGTTGAGTTTTGGTAACAGCACCGAGAAACTGCATGATATTTGGATGCCGTAGTCTTGAAAGGAGAGCCAGCTCATCAACAAATTCTTTCCTGTTTAATGCGACATATCAGTAAGAACACCCCAGAGGAGAGCATATTACCTCTTGAAGAGAGGCATCGCTACCAAGTTCATCCATTTAGAACTATTAGTGTGCATTAATATTGCATGAACAACCCATATCTCTTAAGAATGATCACATACAAGTGATGGTGAGTTACTCACACTATTTTCTGATCTGATGTCAAATGACTCAATATGGTCTTTGCTGCCACTACAGTTCCACGCCACTTCACAATTTTGATCTCCCCGAAGGCACCCTAAAAGAAAGATATGAAAAAAAAAAAAAAAAAAAAGTGATCTGAACCGTTCACATAGCTTACAGGTCACAGGCATATCAAGATTGGTCCGTCCACAGTTCCTCACGTCTGTAAGAGACATGAACTTGCAGTCTACTCTTGGAAATAGAATTCACAGAGCAAATAAGCATGAAAACAGCGAACAATTCAAGATTCGTTTTATACAATTATATACGTGCATGTTTTGAAGGCCTGTTATGCATTCATTAATTACTAGCCTGAGCCTGTACCTTGCCAATAGACCGAGCTTTCTCCAAGCTCAACTCCGCAGGATCAATTTCATACTCAGAAAGCGTACTTGTTGGCTAAACATTCAAGCACAAATGCTATTAGAAAATATTCAATTCAGACTTCTGTGTCTCGCTCGTGTTTCTCGTCTTAAGAACAGGTAGGCGCGTAATTTATTTACCCAATGAAAGAAAATTAGTAGAGATGGAAACCAAACCAATATTACAGCCAAAGAATTGCGTACCTTAACAAAACCACCACTCGCTACTAGTAAATCGCAGATCTCTTTGTACCCATATCTGCGCGCATTCGCTAATGGCTGTGTAGGATTAACCCCCCAAAACACACACACACACACACCTAAAATTAGAACCATGACAAGGTAGTTCATGACATGGACCATAAGAATATCTAGACATCTACTGTGCCTGCAATTAGTTCCAAATAAAGTACAAACTAACTGGGTCGAACTAGTAAATGCTCACAGTTTCATTAAAGCGGTCGCAGGGATTCACGCTCGAGCCATATTCAAGTAGCAACTTCACAGCAGCCGTATGCCCTTCACTCGCAGCAAGGTGAAGTGCAGTTCGCCCGTCATAATCTACCGCATCCACTGACGTGCCATTGTCCAGCATATGCTTCAATATTGGTAAGTTGCCTTTACTTGCATAATACAGCAAGGTTCCTGTCTCTTCTTCTTGTTTGAATGATCCCATTCTGATATTGCGGGTTCCTCCGGCCTCCACTCAGATTCATAAACTTCAAAGCGCAAACGAATTACCAAATCATTCAGGCTAGATTGACCACAACCCCAACTACACCGACATGATACAGATAAGGTCGACATTCTTTCCACGCGTTGCATACTTAACACAACTTATTATCAACCCTAATCAACAACAGCGATCATTTCTTCAGCCTAATGAATATACAAAACCAGATCATTTTCTAGACCAACCTCATACATTTAAAAGCTTGCACAAAACATGTACTACCAGTAAACAAAACCATGAAACACTCTGCCTAATACTACAACCCTATATGACCTCTTTAAAATGTAAAAGTTATTTTCACGTTTGCCTGAATCCTCCTCTAGAATACTCCTTGAATCTAAAAAGTTTAATCCCAGAAAACTTCCTCCAAAATGCATAGCAACTCCAAATTTCCAGTTCACAAACTTCACAGCTCAAACCCAATAAGACAATTCCTGAACACAAAAAAAAAAAAAAAAAAAAAAAAAAAAGCCAACGAGCACATGAACCGTGCGGGACTTGCTCTTCATGACCTTGAACCTGACCATCAAAACCAGGCCAGGACACTTTTCCAGCCGGCCGAACGAAAACCTCCATCCACAACCAGAGCAACATATCCAACGAGACAAATACACCCGAATAACTCGCGCTCTGCACCTCTACTCAAGGAATCGAAGCGCGCAAATCCGTCACAAAACCACCGACACTGAATACTCACCAACAGTAAGGCCTGAAGTAGAGCAATCTCGACAAGCAAGCACCAATCCTCTGCATCATGACCGGGGCGTTGCGAGACGAACCAAACAGGCAAAGATGCTAAAACCCCTGATCGAAGCGCGCGTGGTCGGTCTAGACCCTAAATTTCCCAGCTTCTGTGAAGGCTTCACACAAGGATGACGCGCGGTGCTGAGAGCGATGGTACAGTGCGATCGTAGCATGGAATTCAATCAGCAAGGGCCAGATCCACAGGCTGGAATCGGCTTGGCGACAAGCCATTCTCGCAACCCAGACTTGCAAAACACACATTCCTACGTCTCCACCAGCGTTCGGGGCCCTCTGGGACCCATCGCCGCTAGCGGGCGCCAGTCCCAAGTCCGCGGCTTTGGGTCTCGGCATCTGGGCGTCTATTGGCGTGGACGCGAAATTTCTCTGTAGTTTCTGATTGATTCTTGTTAGATATTTTGTTTGACGATGTTAGTATTATTATATTGCATTTTTACGAGATTATCCTTTGCTGTAGTATCATTTTGTTTTACTTTATCTTTGCAGACAATGGATTTTATTGTTTGTTAATTTATTTATTAGTGGTGTGCAAATGATTGTTCGGCGGTAGACATGAATGGATTGCCCATTAAATTTATTGCAAGTTAAAATATATTGCAAGTTGAAAATCATCACAATTGTGCTTAATTTACATTTGATTTGTTACCAGATATATTTTAAATCCTAATTCATTTTTAAAGTGTATGTTTATTCAATCTATAGGAATTTGTTATTAATCTCTTTAACATTCCAACCTATCCTAATTCAAAATTCTATTATAGCATACTTTTAAAGATGATTTTAATTGTGTGTCAATATTAATAAATATACAATGATAAACATAACATTTGGACTTATAAATGGTTTAATTTAAGTTGTACTTGCAAGCATATTAATAAATAATTTAAAATAAAAATTATGAATATTACACTAATCATCTTCTACAATCAAGACATCAATATCTTTGTATAAAACTTATGTAATTTGTTGATTATATAATTTTAGCATAGATATTTATTTTATAGAAATATGACATAAAATAAAAATATTATATTTATTTATTTTATCTAAATTATAATCATAAATATATATATATATATATATATATATATATATCATGCAAAACTTGTTACAAAAGAAGATCACATATTTGTACAATTTTGAACAACTAAAAGTGTGTAAGATCAAAGTCCTTGTAGATTATATTGTCCTAGAATTTTTAGAGTTTTGGTTGCAATTTTTTAAAATTAATTTTATTTTTCAGAATTAGTACAATAAAAAATATCAAAATGCCATTTTAAAAAAAAAAGAAAAAAGAAGAAAACAAACAAACAAATAAACAAACAAACAAACAAAATAAAAAATATTTATGTAAATTCTAAAATTTAATAGAAACTTTACGTTTTTAATTATTAGAATTGGTATATTAAGAAGTTTAGTGAATGTTAATAGTAAATAATGTCAATTTGGCCCCAAAAAGTCATAGATTAGATTTTCTTGGATAAGCTCTTGAATATTGTATTTATATAAGAAATTCTTTTACCATCAAAGCTTTATATTAAAAAGTTTATGATCTTAAATTAAATTATATATTATTGATAATTTTATTAATTAGTATTGAGGAATTTAAGTATTAAATAAATTATTAATGCATTAAAATGATTAGATGTATTCAATTTAGAATTTATACATTATCAATATGAATTAGTTAATAAATTAAACAACTTCATAATTAATTAATATTACATCTATAATATTATAATAATATCAAAGAATGAGATTTTGATAATAAAAAATATGATAATAAATATATAATTTATAGAAGTGATTTGATAATGTATTATAAAATTTGAAACTTTAAATAGCCTATAATACAAATACCTCTACTCATCAAAACAAGAATAAATGATTATAAGAAAAAGTTGCAAAAACAAAACTTTGGACTTTCTACAAGAAAAAATGAAAAGAATGTGGTATTGATTGCCATCATGTATACTTAATAGTACAAAATACAAAAATAAATAAGTTTATAAATATGTTGGTTTGATTAAATTTGATATAATGTAAGATAAAGACTAACTCCAATTGCATTCATATAAATGTACATGTGTGCATAAGTTTTACTTCTATGCTGAATATATTTTCAACATTATAAATATCTCTAAATAAACACCTATTTGCAAATATTTTCACCAAAATTTTGTTACATATGTATGCAAATTCTACATTACTGTTAAGAAGAGCTTCTTTAAACAAACACAAATAAATACATGGTTTGTAACAAAAATCTAGATTCAATTTTGAAACAAGTGGATTTAATAAATTATTTGGCTTAAACAAGTATTTATTAACAAAGTGCAAGAATATAAGAAATCAAATACATTTCAATTCTTTCTATTGTTGCTTTTATATTAAAGTACTTTCTAATCTCATTGTTTAGTTTGCTCATTTTTAACTTACTCATATTACATAGTAAATTTGTATACATTGTTCACTATCTTTTCTTGGATTACTTTTTATTTTTTTGTTTTATTTTATTTCTAATATTATTTAAAAATTAATTCAAATTTTATTTTATTTTTTTATTTTTTTAATTCCCTATTTGCCATACTCTTGTCTTTGGTTTATTTCTAATTATTGCCTTTGCTAAGATTCATTCATTGATTTTTATTATTTATTTTTTAGTTTTTTTAAGAGTCTTTTTTTTAATATTTTTTTGGATTTTTGAATATGAATGCCCATGTTTGCCGCATCTGATTGTTCTTCTTATAATTATCCTAATGCTACATATAGTATTTATGCTCCTCACATAAACACTTATTTTATTTTGTTGTTCAGTTCCAAAACTTATACTTTGTTTTCTTCTAATGATCTTCTTGTACTTTACTTGCCCCTAGTTTCAATTTTTTTTGCTTATTGCATTTATTTTCTATTTTTCTTAGATTACTTTTTTTTTTTTAGCTTTGATTTTCGTTCTACTTACTTTGCCTTTGCTACTCATGTACAATGGATCACCTTCACTAGTTACTATTAATTGATCACACTTTATTTTCTTTTGTATTGCTACTGCTTGCTTTATAATTATCTTGTATTTTCAAATCTTGATTCATAGTTGTCTTGTTGGTTTTTGTCTTATTTTTTCACTGCTACTTTATTGCCCCATATATATTTCTTTTTTGGCTTTGATTTTTTTTTGGCTTACCTTGTCACCATTGCTCATACATAATTTTCTATGCTTATTGATTTTACTTGCTACTTATTTTTATTGTCATGGTACTTAGAATCAAGTATCAAGCTATGTTAGATTAGTGTTATAGCAAATTAATTTATATTTCATTAATCTATTTTAGGTTTTTAGAAATTTTTATTTATTTTATTATTTTTTATTTAATAGATAATTTCATCTACCTATGATTTAAGAGTATAGTAGAAAAACCCTTTTTGACTTGATATTCTTGTCAAATCAAGTTTTATGAGGATTTTAGATAGCTTGTTATTATTACTTTTGCTTGAAAATGGTGGTTTAGCTATTTAGTAAAGCTTGACACTTTCCACATACATTTGCATTCTTTAATTTCCTTATGGTGGAGTAAGAGACGCTTGACTTGTGTTGTCATTGCTTATTTTTTATTTGATAAGAATGCTATCTTTGATTTGTTATATGAAGCAATCTTGAGGAGGATTATATATTTTTTAGTATGTTAGTTTTACTTTTATACTTGCTTTGATCTCAAAGAATAATAGTAATTTCTAATTTTATAAATTTATAAAAAATTAAAAATATTGGAAGAATTTTTTAAAGATGAAGAATTAAAGTTGAAGGTAGAGGCACTAAAGTAAGATGTTGGAGCACTTTTTAAAATGTTGTAGCCACAATTTCATTTATACTACATAATTTCATCCATAGCATTGCTATTTTATTTGTAGTACATTATTTCATTCACAATTAAGTGTCAATCTTAAAATTTCAATTTTGAAGGTCTTAAATATCTAAATTGAATGGAATTTGCACCTATTTAATATAAAATTTTCAAAGAAATCCAACAATATAGTTGATCAGGCATTTGAATGTTATTTTAAACCTTGAATGATGATTTTTATAGACTGAATGGTATTTTTGAACATCAATTCTATAAAATTTCTATAAATATAAGATATAGAAGCTTAGAAAGATATTTTCTAATGTCTTTTTTTGATTTTGTCATATGACTTATTACTTGTAATTATCCATCATAAGCATGTGCTAATGGTTCTAAATCACTATTTAAAATTTTATATTTTATTATCAAGAAGAGAATCCAATTTTAATTTTTGGATTTTTTTTAGTATCTTATAGAATAGCAAGCATGGTTGCTAAAGATTTTTAGTGTTGTCTCATTTTGTATGATACTAATTTGTATTAGAATATTATAGGTATGAGATCAAGTTAATGACTAGTGAGATCTTTTTGTGGAATGGTTATTGAACTTGTAGTAACTTGGAAGTGATGACTTGTAAATTACAAAGTTTGGTAGTGATTATAGGTGTAAATTGTCTTTTTATCTTTTAGATAGTTGCAAGTTTTTGATAGTCAACTAAATTATGCAGACTAGGAATAAATATTAGCATTCTCCTTCATCAAACTACTTGGTGTCATAGACATACAATGGAAGAAGATTTTAAAAGATTCTAAAAGGCTCTACTTAGTCTTAAAATATTCTAGAAGATTCTACTTAATCCTAGAAGCTTTTAGAAGGTTCTTGATGATTTTGAGAAGGTCCTAATAAATCCTAGTAGATTCTAAGAAGATTTTAGAAGATCCTAAAAGATTTTAGAGAATCTTAGATGGTCATAGAAGGTGTCAAGGATACAAGAATACAAAACAAGAGACTTGAATTAGAAAGAGGTTTTTGTCAAGGACACAAAATGAAAGAAGATGCATAAACCAATAAAATCTATATAAAAAAAAATAACAAAATAAAAACAAGAAAGTATATATATTTAAGAAGAATTTAAAATAGCTATTGCCAAAGACTAGAAAATATAAACTCTTGAACTAGACTAGAAGCAAGAAAAGAATTGATAAGAGTGAAGAAGACTTTATTCTTGTCTCTATAAATACTATCTACTTAACAGCTACATGGCAATATTTTATAGGACCTCCAACATGTGTCTAATTTGCAAGACACATGTTAAACTTATAAGACAAGTTTTCTATATGTGTGCCATGTAATTAACTTATTCTACAAGCTACCAACATATGTGACATGTGGCTAACTTGTTGACTAAGTTTCTAACCTATCAATCGCCTATAGACATGTATAAAGATGAAATCATGTCTATAAAGCTCTTAAGAAGCTTTTTTATAAATTATTATTAAATTAAAATATTTTTATCTATTTTTATCTATCTATATTATATGAATAATTATTAAAATAGATCTTATGTCCATGACATTATCTCCTCTTTTAAGGACGAGTTCCGCAAGAAGTAGTGATTACATGTTGAAGAAGTCAAAGAATATGCACCAAATTATATTTGCCACATACTTTGATCTTTGTTCCATTTGAAAGTAGTTAATAGGTCTTCTAAGTCATGGATAGTATCCCATACTAGTGCAGAAAGACCACCCTAATATTTGATCATTATTAGAACCTTCATAGCTTCCTTGAAATAAAACATTTGAAACACCACCAAGAGTAGTTTCTATCTCTAAAAGTATCATCAAACATTAATATTGTATTATAACATGGATATAGGATGAAAGAGCAAAAGAAGATTTATATTATAAAAAAAATTTAATTGAAGATTAAGTTATAAAATTATTTTAAAAAATATATGTAAATATATAAAAAATAAAGAAGTAATAAAAATATTTAGTATTAAGGCTATTTTTTTTTAATAAAAAGAGCTTCTATTTATTTTGTAAGGCCATAAATAAGACAAGATAAGATAGATTAGTAAAAATATTACTATAAGCATCTTAAAATCAAAATAAAAGATAGTTTCTAGCAAAAATTATCTAAGAAATCGCTAGATTGATACCAAGAGAAGGCTAGTTCTAAATCAGAGTCAAAACTAGATCCTAGAATACAAAATTATATGCCTATGGTAGATGGAGACTTTTTTGGTTGATCAAAGAGTGGGATTTAAGAAAAAACTTTAGAAGGTTTTTTTAAAGATTAGATTTGACTGAGTTAGATAGATATTGACTTTGTAAAAGCTTTGCAAAGCCAAGGTTGATTTGGATAACTATAGGTTTTATGAAATAAAAAGAGGTTTATATTTTTGAGCATTTTATAAGTTTGATTATAGATCTACAAGTGAAATTTTGTAGATTTTTTATTGTAGCTGTGCTAATTGCATGCTATAAGTTTGAGCTAGATCTAATTGTTTAATTGAAGGTTGTTTATATTCAAGTGGGTCGGAGTCTCCAAAATTAGATTTTGAGGGTCAATGAAGGTTCTTAAGATATCTAGCCATCTATTAATTGGATTGAATTGAAAATTATTTGTATAGATAGTAGATTTGATTTTTTACTTATATGTGAATTTTATAAGCAATTGAATGGTGCAAAAAGAAGATATTGGTACTGAAAGATTAGTAATAAGATTAGAGAAGGAGGCTAGTCTACACCCAAGCAAAGTTCTAGGCTTATCTTTTATTTGGTAAGTTAAATATTTTTCAAAATTCTTCTACGTATTGCCAATTTAGTTGTTAAAAAGTGTATAAATTTTGAATTGAAATCATTAATTCAATCATTAGCTATTGAGGTTTCAATCTACTATAGGATTATTAAGATTTGATTTAAAATTTATTTAGGATTTAAAATTTAGATTAGGATTTCATTAGGATTTGATTTAAGATTTGATTAGGATTTAATTTAGGATTTGAATAAGGTTTGATTTAGGATTTGATTAGGGTTGATTTAGGATTTGACTAAAGACTAAGTTAGGATTTGATTAGGATTTGACTAAAGACTAAGTTAGGATTTGATTAGGATTTGACTTAGAATTTTGAATTAGAATTTGACTTAGAATTTGATTAAGATTTAATTAGAATTTGATAAAGATAATATTAGGATTTATTTAATATTTGATTATAATTTAATTGAAATTTATTTACGATTATATTAGGATTTATTTAATATTTGATTATAATTTAATTGAAATTTATTTACGATTATATTAGGATTGTTAGATTTTTGGTTAGTTGCAACATATAAATGTACTTTCTACAATTAAGTATCTGGTACATTTTCAAACAAGACGACACATAACACAACATAAGTGGTGAATCCAATGTGAAGATTTGAGGTAGGAGGTATTAGATTTGTTTATTCTTATTTGGATTTGATAGAAAAAAAAAGCAAGAAGATTAAAGTTGGAACTTTGATGGAAGCTTTGAGTTGTTATTTAAGTAGAGCTTCTAGTGGATTTTCTATTGGAGAACAAGGTATATATATAGATCCAAATATTGCAAGTATGTTTCAAGCATTTACATTATCTATACAATAGCAATAATGTAATGATCACAAAGAGGCTTTAGTAATCAAAGCATTATAAGTAGTGATTAATAAGATTGAATAATTTGATGGAAAAGATATTTTAAATATATATGAGATATTATATGTAGGAAATGAAATGAAATTATGTTTTTGAAAAAAAAAATGATTGAATTATTCGAACTTGCAATGATATTAGAGATAAGAGAATATGTGAAATTAATTATAGAGCATTTTGAGAGCTTAAGGGAGATATTTTTATATGCATTGAAGGATGAATATTTCTTGAAAGATATTGATTGGATTACTAAGAAGTTATTTTAAAAATAGATTGAGCAATCTAATAAGAATTTATAAGTTATGGAGTTATTAAAAGAGTTTGAAAGACAATATTTTTGGTTTTCAAAAGTAAAAAAATTAATATTAGAGCCAAACAAGGTTGAATTATTTTTTTGAGTTGCTCATGTAAAATTACAAGAAAAATTAGAGGTTCTTCTTGAAGATAAAGAAGAAGCTGAAGGATTAACAATAAAGTGGAAGGATGTTTAAGATGTTGTAGAATTACTTGCAAAACAAGAAAGGAAAGAGAATAGGATGAGTATTCAATGAGGATTATAAGCATCTAAAACTCATGTATCTATTACACTATCAACCATGCCTATTGTCTAAATTCCAATGATTACATCAAAAAAAGAAGATATGGTAGTTGAGGAGATTATACATAGAATGCAAGATCTTCAAATTAAACTTGGAAGGTTTAAAGAAAAGACTTCTATAAATAATTCAAATATTATTTTTAAACAATGGTATGTGCAAAGATATATTTGGTATAATGATGTTTCTCATTCTCAAAAAGATTGTCATGAATTCAATGACATGATTTGACAAGGATTTATTTTTTAAAAGGATGGAAAAGTGGCATTAAATGATAATAAAAATCTTCTTTAAACCAAATTTGGTAAAGAAGGTATGAAAACATTGGTTCAAAATTATTTAATAGGACATGGAGTTGCAATATAAGAAGTTATAAGTTATCGTGCCAAGGTAGATGATGACTTTAACAAAAATATGGAAACAAGTGGATTTTAGTCTTCTACCATTTTTACAATGTAAAAAGAAAAGATGCCATAAAAAGTATTATTAAAGATTATTGATATAATTTGTGGTACTATAGGTTAGGAAGATCATGTAGAGGCTCTTCCAATCTATGTATACATTATTAAAAGCCAACATGAAGCTTTATTGGAAGAAAAGAGCAGAAGGGATTTTGATGATTTAAAGCAAGGAAATTCTTCTAAGAGGCAAACTTGAAGAAATAAGGCTTCTGATATGGCTTCACAAGAATTATCTATAGAGGATGCTTCAACAATTTTAAAGGAGAAAAAAAAAGAGATAAAAGAGAAAGATAAATCAATGGCTTATAAATTACTCTTTGATATTGAAGTAACAACAAATTTAAAAGAGATGCTTAAAAAACGTGTATTCATTGCTAAGATTGATTTTATATTGAAGAAGATTCTAGGAATTATAAAAAAAGAATTTTATAATGTTATTATTGAGAATATTAAATAGAAAAGGTAATTAATAGGTGAAGCAAGATTAAATCATATTATTGATGCAAAGATATATAAAGATGAAAAAAAATTTGATAATTATTGCAAACAATCAATAAGTAAAGAAGAGGTTATAATCAATAAATAAAATTTAAAGGTTGGAATAAAAAAGAAATAGAAGCTTTAAATCATTATATTTGAAAACATTGGACTAGAATGACTATGGAAGTATTAGTAAAGGTTAGAGATATAGAAGAACCAATTGTTACTTAAATTGATCATGATTCAGGAATAAATCTCATATGCAAAGATCTTTATAAGAAACAAAGATGGTCAATTGATATAAAGTATGGATGGATAATATAGATGGCTAATAATATACAAGATGAATTGTATGGGACTTATTAGATGCCAAGATCTGGATTGGTGATGTTACAATAGAATAATTTTTTTTTGCTTAAGATACAATATTTTATCTTCTTATTTTGGAATAATCATATATTATGGCAACATAGATGAAGACAAATATATTTGATAATAGTTTAGCTTATGCTTGTATACACAATGTTAGGAACATACACTTTAGAGGTTCTCAAAATCTTCTAGAATATTCTAGAAACTTCTCGAGTTAGTGAAAGTTGGTTGAGAAGCTTCCTAGTTGATAAAAGTCGATTGAGAAGCTTTCTAGTTGGTGAAAGTCGGTTGAGAGATTTCCTAGTTAATAGAAGGAGCTCAAGAAGCTTCCCAAGTAGTAGAAGCTGCTTGAGAAGCTTCTTAGTTTGATGGTAGTTGCTCATGAAGCATCCTAGACATGAGTATATATAGGGGTCAAGGCTAAAGAATTCTTCAATCTTGACAACGCATCTCTTAGATTTCTAACTCACCTTTTTTAGTATTGTTTGTGTACTCATCTGTTTAATTCAAATTCTTGTTGGTTTTCTTCTGGAAACCTTATCCTAATTCAAGATTCTTGTTTTGTATTTTTTGTGTCCTTGACAGTTTGTCAAGACTGACTTCATCTTCAATATTAGGGTTGGATCCTTCTTGTTATAGAATAGACTATCCCTCTATTTAAAGATATACTAGCACTTTAAAGATTACAGATTATCTACCTCTAAATTGATATTTTTTTTTTATCAATATTGGAGTTTTATCCTTCTTGTGAGAGAGTAGATCACCCCTCTCCTTGAAGGTCTTAAAGCATTTTAAAAGTTGCAGATTATCCTCTTCTAAATTGATATTATTTTTTTAGAGATTCTTTCTTTTTTTCTCTTAAAATGGCTAGAGGTCAAGACATTAATATAATTGAATCTTTTGAGTCCAAGTTAGATGTTAATATAAGTGTCTTTACTACTTTTTCTACTAAGATTGTAGAGATTGAAGGGATTGTTACAAAATTTTATAATGATGCAATATTTAAAGTATTATAATTTAGAGTGCATCCACCTTCAACTTTTGTGCTTGAAGATACAGTACTACGTATACCATGCCAGGAAAATCCGCTTGTTTAATAATGTAAAGAGCCTCAAATTAGTCTTTTGGAAAAATATGATGGTATGCATTCAAAGTTTTGAGGATTTGTCAATCAAATTCGATTGATAACACTTCTACAACTAAATACTTATCCAATAGAAGAATCACAAGTTGGATTGGTTTGCACCTTGCTTACATAGCAAGTACTATCATAGTTTGTTCCCTTGTTTGAAAAAAGATCCCCAATTTTGAGCAACTTTGAAGTTTTCATAGAAGCATTTGCAAAAGTATTTGGAGAATATGACAAGACTCGTTGAACAACAACTAAGATCCAAGCGTTATGTCAAAAGGCGCTTTATATCAGTCTATGTATGTAATTTTAGGCAATTAGTATGCAACATCAATTGAGATGAAGAAGTCTTAATAAGCCAATTTTATTAGAAATTAAGAGATGATGTGAAGGATCTGTTATTGTCACTCTTGGATCCACAATTGCTTAATAAAGCCATTAATTAAGCCATAAAATATGATAATTGATTATTTCAATGACGACAAGATTAACATTTATAGACTTCAATAAGACAACATACAACCCAATATTTTCATCTTATATCAATAAGCATTTTGAATTCACATTCAGAAGTAGAAGATATGCAACTTAATGCAATATAATTTAAACTTCTTAGTCTACAAGAAAAGAAGCATCGGATGGAAGAAGGTTTGTGCTTATATTGTGGTGAGGAAGGCCACAAGGTTGGTAATTGCCTAAAGAAACAAAATCGATACATTACTAAAAGCACGAGTACAATTGTTCAAAAAAATGACAATGTTTAGCCACAATAGGGATCGTGCAATTAGACAACCTAACATTACAAAATTATTTAGGTTCTTCTCTTTCTGCTCAACCTGCTCGTTGTTTTACAATCCTTTTGTATTTTGGCCCTCAAAAGCTTTAGATGACTACTGTGTTAGATTTAAGAGCGTTTGCTTGTTTTATAGATGAGGCATTCACTAAGCTTCACAAAATTCTTCTAATACAAAAATCCAAACCTATTTATGTAGAGGTAATAGGCAGATGACTTTTATCCTCTGATATTATTCAACGTTATTAAGACCCCTTTAAATCCTATTATTCTTTGGTTATCTTCATTAGAAAAGCATAATCTACCTATAGATTAAAAATAGCAAAAAATAAGATTTTTATGAAAATCTCTATAAAATAAATATATAAAAGGCCCCAAAATAGTAAGCCTTTATTTATTAGAGCAAGGACTTTCATAAAATTTGCCGAAGAAGGTACACTATATATTATTTATGTGACTCCAATTAAAGAAGATATGACTTCATTAGTAAGTATTCTAGAGCAATATAACAAATTTTAAGATGTTTTTTTGAAAAAAAATGCTGATATATTGCCAAAGCTTCGACTATATGATTGTACTATAGATCTTCAAGAAGGAACGCAACCATCTTTTGGCCCAATCTATAATCTTTTTTAAAATAAGCTTTTAGTATTAAAAGATCATATTGATGAAAATCTTGCAAAGAATTTCATCAAACATTCAAAATTTCTAGCAAGTACATCTATACTTTTTGTGAAAAAGAAGGATGGTTCTTTGCGTATGTGCATTGATTATTGGGAATTGAATAAGATAATAGTAAAAAATTATCATCCACTATTGTTAATCTTAGGACTTTTGGAACAATTCAACCAAGCCAAGATCTATACTAAAATAGATCTTCATGGAGCATACAACTTAGTACAAATCAAGGAGGGAGATGAATGGATGACCGCATTTAGGACAAGGTATGGACATTTTGAATATAATGTCATATCCTTTGGATTAACAAATACACCCACTATCTTTCAATATTTAATGAATGATATATTTCAAGAATATTTGCACAAGTTTGTAGTGATCTATCTTCATGACGTCTTAATCTACTCAAAAAATCTAGAGAAACACAAAGAGCATATTAAGTTGGTATTACAAAAACTACGGCATATAGGTTTGTATGCCAAACCAAAGAAATATGTATTTCATCAATCTCAGATGGAATTTTTGGGATATATTGTACTTATTGAAGGTTTAAAAATGAATCTCAAGAAGGTAGAGGCAGTTATACAATAGGCCATTCCAAAGACTGTGAGAGATATATAATATTTTTTTGGATTCGCTAACTTCTAACGAATCTTTATAAAAAATTACTCTCAAGTTGCCACCTTTTTTATGCAATTGACATATAAGGACAAATTACAATGGAAGCTTCAAGCACAAAAGGCATTTCAAGATCTCAAGATGGCGTTTATTACAATCCTAATATTAGTGCATCCAGACTTTATAAAGACAATCTACTTGGAGACTAATACTTCGGATTTTGTACTAGGGGCTGTACTTTCACAAATGGATATAGATAACAAACTCGATCTTGTTATATTCTATTCTTGAAAATTTTTTATTGCCAAAATCAATTATGAAATCCATATTAAGAAGCTTGTGGATTCTTTTGAAGAATGGCGTTATTTTCTTGAAGGTGCAATGCATCTTGTGATTATATATATAGATCATAAGAACTTAGAATATTTTATGTTAGCTCAGGTTTTTAATTGCCGCTAAGCTTGGTGGAACATATCACTATCTCGATTTAACTTTGTTATCACCTATTGCCTAAAGAAGCAACAAGAATTATCTGATGCTCTATTGAAGAGATCATATCTTGCACCAATGATAGAGGAGGCAGCATTTGATCAACAATATATAACTTTGTTGAAACAGGAGCAATTTTACCTCTGTGCCACCATTACATCAGCACCTATTAATCCTAGTTTCCTCAATGAGATGCGTATTGCAACTACTAATGATGCTTTGGTCCTTGATTTCAAGCGTTACATGAGAGAAAACGTTGATAAGTTCAAATTTGTAGAAGATCTTTTATACTTTGAAGAATATTTGTATATTCCAGAAGGACCAACATAATTGCGCATTCTTTAATCTCATCATGACTTTCCAACTACGGGTCACTTTGGATTTAACAAGACCTTAAAACTTATTTCTTGAGAGTTTTGATGGCCTCAAATGTGGAAGGCACTGAAAGACTTTGTATTCTCTTGCAACATCTGTTCAAGGTCTAAAAATCCTTGACATCGCTCTTATGGACTCTTCCAGTCCTTACTTGTTTCAAAACAAGCATGGTCCTCTATCTCAATGGATTTCATCACGGATCTACTGCCATCTAATTTATTAGACAAAATCTTTATAGTGGTTGATTGACTTACAAAAATGATTCATTTCATCCTTTATAAAAAAATTGCATCTAGTAAAGAAATGACAAGGCTTTTTTTTGATAATATATATCAATATCATAGCCTATCAGATGATATCATATTCAATTGAGGTTTTCAATTCATATCTTAGTTTTGGAAATATCTTTTTGAAATATTAAAGGTGGATATTAAACTTTTTTTGGCTTTCCATCTTTAAATTGATAGCCAAACAGAACGAATTAATAAACTTTTGGAGCAATATTTATGATGCAATATTAACTATCAATAAGACAATTGGATCTTGTATCTATCATTAGTAGAATTTGTATATAATAATGCTATTCATGCTTCAACTTAGCAAATACCATTTTATTCCAACTATGGATATCATCCGAAGCTTGATTTATAGAGTATGCCAAAGAACAACAATCTAATGGCTGAAGGATTTGCAAAGAAACTTTTACAACACCAAACAACCTTGAAGCTTTAGTTACAAGCAACTCAAGTTACTTACAAGGCATCTGTAAATAAATTTAGGAATCAATCGCTTGCTTTTCATATTAGAGATAAGATATGGCTTCTTTGGCGGAATATCAAGACCAAGTGGCCATGCAATAAGTAGGACTATCAAAGGTTGGAGCCATTTTCTATCCAAAAATAAATCAATCCGCTGGCATAACGCTTGGAATTACCATCTGCTATGAAGGTACATCTAATTTTTGATGTCTCTCTTTTAGATCCTTACAGAGAGTCACATATTTGAAGAAGAATAAAACAATTGCCGCTTACTATCAAAATTGAAGACCATGAAGAGTACGAGGTGGAAAAGATACTTGATTCTCGGCAAAAGTGGGACAAATTAGAATATCTTGTTCATTAGCGGGGCTATGATATTAATGAGTACACATGGAAACCGGCCACAAATCTTGCCAATGCACCTCAAAAGGTATAGGAACTTCATCGACTCTATTCCCACAAATCCAAACGTATTCGATAATAATTTTTTAGTGAAGATTGATTTCAAAGAATATTCATAAAGAGGAAGAGAGTTAAATTAAAGCCTTCATCAAGATATAGTCATCTGTTCCAAGATAGAATACAGTAATAGAAACAAGTTAGTCACTATGATTTGTTGTTTTACTTATTCTATCAATATTACCTAGAATAAACCTATAAAAGAGGATTTGAACATGGAGAAAGATTGAACACTTGAGACATATTGTTAGCGCCACACAATTAACTACTTTCGAACTTTAGAGTCAAATATACATACAAACGCTCTAAAGCAATGCCGTCCACTTCATCGATTTTGCTACTCCACAGTTAAGAATAAACTTCATAACACAATCTTCTACGAATCCTCCTACTATAATCTGCTATCTTCTTCTAATTTTATAATAACAACTAGCAATATTGTATTCTTTTAATAGATTACATACACCCGCTTCATATTCCAATCACTGGAAATAACTTCTTACTAAAAACCTCCTCCAAAATAAATCAACTCCAATATTCTCTTTTATCGCTCAACTCTCACAAACAATATGACATGACATTCTCACTCACAATCAAATTATATCAATATGTTCCATCTTCAATTGCCAATTCGCCACATCAAATTCAAGTATCAAATAATTATAATTTCTTATTCATATATATATATATATATATATATATATATATATATATATATATTAAATTTTTTATTTTATTATTGTACTTCACAATTGATATGGTACAATCAATCAGAATATAATCCAGATTCTCTACTACAGTTTAACACAAAAAAAAAATGAAAGAGAGAGATAGCACCAAGCTTACCCTAGCTCTTGACTCTCATAGTCAGGTCCTGATTTCTTCTTCTCTATTCTCTTTATACTAAAAATTGAGGTATCAACCATCTTCTCTCCTGCCTTAACTGCTTTTCTAACTAACTTTCTTATGTTATTGTTTATATCGGCCAGCAATTGAATTAATCATCCAATTTATTAATTTTTAATCCTTATTCTATTATTAAAAATTATCTATCTATTCTACATAGCTCCACTCTTAATTGTGCAGTGCCCTTGCAAACACAAAATTGATAAAAAAAACTTTTAGTTATCAAGTTGGCTCTTGGGATTGGGATACTTTAAGATTCTCCACACGAGGCTCTTCTGTATCTGGTTCTAATACTAAGTCCTCATCCTCCTCTGACAAATCTACATGGTTAATCTTCAATTGGGCTAATAAATTCTCGTTGTTCACTATCATATTGTAATTGCTTATAGTATGTAAAATCCAATGAAAATGTATAATATGTTTATAAGTTTAGATATGTGTTAGAATGGTTAGTAAAATAAATTAAAGGGGGTTGGTATAAGAAACTTTATTTTAGATTTTTACTTAGTTTAGTTATGGGATTAAAATTATATAAAACCTAAATATTTAGTATGAAGCCTTGAGAGAAGGTTGGAGCCTAAAGATAAAAAATTAAACTACAAAGAGACCTATTTGGAAGGATGAAGATAAAATGAGGATAAATGAAGACAAGGGATGAAGTTCTTCATTCTTATTGGTCGAATATCATATCCAATGGGCTTTGAGGAGGCTACCCACAATCTTAACAAGGGTTTTAGCAACTTCAAGGAGGCCATTCAAAAATCAAAGACTAGGATTAAAAAGCTTGTTTTTTAGGCTACAATTTTGGTATAAAAATAAAGGGCTTTGGAATTTTAATGAGGGAAGAGTAGGCGCTTGAAGTTAGGGCGTACAAATTATATCTACTATCACTCTTTTGAAGATTGGAGTAGTTTTTTGAGAGCTTTTGGAGATTGGGAGGTGTGGCTAGAGAGGTGATTTCAAGATCTACATCTGATATAGAGGAATTTCTACATTTGGATTCTTAAAGAAGGATATATTGGAAGTCAAAGACAGCAGATTAAATTCCAAGGCAGTAAGTAGGCTGTTTTGTTGATAGTGATGGAATTTGCCATATCTTAAGTTTCTGGACGAATTTTTGTTTCAAACTTTCCAAGAAGGTGTATTATTATGTTAAAAAGCTATACATTAAAATTTCATAGCATTTGGACTTTTAGATTGTGAGATATAAAGAATTTAGTACATAGATGTTTGTAAATAAGGCTTTGAAGCTACTGCTAGGATTTTGGCGATATCTAAAGATTGATAATGAATCAATAGTTGAAATTTGTGGTGGTAGTTGTGAAGAATAAATTAGTACTTTATGTAAATTTGGAGTAGATTTAGATAGTTGGATTAAAAATTATGAGTTATTGAAGTTTGGAAAAAATTCCCTTTCTACAAGGGAATGAGGGTTTTAGAGCATTTGTTATGTTTTGAATGATTTGATGAAATAAGACTTATGTATTAGATGTAATAGCCCTATGAAGAAATATTTTATATAAATTTGGGAGTTTTATTATACTTAGATCTTGATTGAATAATTAATGGCAACCAAAAGCCCAGCGCTTTCTCGAGACAAATTCTCTCTACCATGACACCGCTCCCAATTCTTGAACTTGAGCCTCCAATTGCAGAATTGTGGTATTTTTTGCTTTTGATTGGCTCTCTTTTTGCTTCATCTTCTTTTTCAATTCATTAATACTCAAAATTGGTGGAACAGATACCTTTGGCTGACCGATATTGGCTAAATCATCCTCCAACTTTGCCACTTCCGCCTTCAAGGCACCAATTTCTGCTCGTAGCTTGTCCGTTTCAATTCTATATTGGTAACCTAATTTTATTTTTTCCTGTTCTAATTTTGCTGTCTTTTCATATTTTGCTTGCAACTAATACTTTATAGCCTCTTTTTTCAAATCCCATATCTGACAATTTTCTATTAGTTCTTGCTTTTAGCCGTTGAGAATGCGTTGAGTGCGTTCTTTGTCATTCGTCCAAGCTTCTTGTTCCTTCACTAATTTTCGCTCTAATAATAATTTGGATTCTATTTTTTTCTTAATAATATAATCTTATTTGATAATTTGGCAGTTTTTTTCCATTATCTTGTTCTTGCTCGCCTCCAATTGTTGCCTTAAATTTCCTTTCAATTTACTCACTATAAGTTACAATTGAAAAATTTGACCCAATATTACGTCCGTGAGGTTTTTTCCTTCCAATATTCATATATTTGAAACTGGAACCTCCATCACCCTTACAATTACTCTGTGATTCTTTTCTAGCGACGACATACCACCTTTAAAATAACTTCCTGGTTTAAAATCAGTAGATACTTCAACGCCCATCGCAAGCTTGTTAATTGATAGATGTAGTACCATTTGTAAGGTATTCTCATTGATCCCAATTATCCTCCCCTTTACTACACTCAAACCATCCTCGGGGTCAAAATTTGCTATATACTTTATCACCAATTCCACATCAATTGGTAGCAAATTAACTGCCTCTCTCAAAAATACATATAATTGTACATTTCTAAAATCCCTCTGCCTTCGTGAAGACCAACGTATTTCCAACTTCATAGACTCCATGTTGGTGATCACCACTAAAGACAGTGACTGCAAGTTACTCTTACTTCTCATGTTTCAGACATTCTCCTCTCTGTCCAAAGTTCTCTTTGACCTTTCCATCGACATTGTGGACTATGATTTGCTTCTCACTTCTTGTTCACATTAACACTGTTTTTGCTAACTGCAAAAAATTCTACACTCCAATACATACGCTTCATACAATAATGTTCAAAAAATTTTATTAAGTGCCCCGCTCCTAACCTTTTACTCGGGATTTGAATCAACAATCCTTAATGCAGTGTATCGTAGTCTCACATCTGATTTTCCTGACTAGACAAAAATAATATCTAAAATTGACCATCACCTGTTTTTTCTAACCATCATGCACTTTTAATATAGGTAGTCTTATCATGAACATGTATGCCTTCTTTCCTTCCATTTTTGAAATCTGTCTTGGATTTACATACAATAAAATTGTAATTGATTGATATTGATTTGGGAGGTGAATTGAGTACCCATCAAATCTTTTAATTGAATTGAATCATTACAAAAGGCATCCACTACTCGATACGGTCCATATCAATGGATTTGAAATTTCTCCAAAAAATTGTGAAATCAACTATCATAAAGAAGCACTAGATTATTGGACGAAAAAGATTTGGGACATAATTTACTATCATAATAGCTCTTATGGAAATATTGTATAGCTTCTTTAGTCAAAAGAGCTGTAATCCAAACTTCATCTAATTTGTCCAATTGTATTAACCGATATTGAAGGGAATCTTTGTCACCAAGACATTCATCCAATGCAATTTGTAATCTCTGAACTTCCAATTTAATTGGTAATGCCTCTTGACCGTATACCAATTAGAATGGGATGAAATTGATAGTCACTTAATACGCAATACAATATGCCCACAAAGCTGCAAACAATTTTGTATCTCAATCCATTCCCGCTCTTGACACAATTTTAATTAACACTTTATACAAAATATCGTTGATCTTTTCAGTTTGTCCATTGGCTCGAGAATGATATGGGATTATTTTTTAATGTTTGATCTTATATTTATCTATCAAGGTTGCAATCATAGCATTGATAAAGTGGATTCTTCGATCACTAATCAATTTTTTGAAACATCCAAAGCGAGTGATAATATTCTCATATAAAAATGTGGCTACAATATTGGCATTATCAATTTTTGTTGCCACCGCCTCAGCCCATTTTGTGACATAATCGATTGCTACCAAAATATATTTTTTTTGTACATTTTATGAGGTTGGTGCAATTGATCCTATAAAATCAATATCCCATTTCTCAAACGGTGCTTCGACCTAAATTAGTACTAATGGTATGGCAGAAGTACCAGTAGGTCTACTAATACGCTGATAAGGATTATAGTGTTTGACATATTGGTGTGCATCTGAAAACATTGTTGGCCACTAATATCCAGCTATTAAAGCTTTTTGAGCAATATTATCACCGACAAAGTATCCATCGCAATTATCTAAGTGACATCCATCCAATATGATATGTACTTCATTCTGAAATATACAATGATATAATATTCCATCCTTCTATTGCTTATACAAAGCATCATCTGTCATAGTATATGGAAAACTTTTCAAAATTAGATAGTGCTTAAGTTTCTCGCTATAATTGATCGAGAACATTTGGAATGTCAAATATTGAATCAATTCACTATAGTCCAATGAAATTACATCCACGTCAAATAATTTTGCATCAAGAAGTGCATCATTGATAGATTCATTTTCCAATATATTGGTCAAATGGGATAAATAGTCCACATTGGTATGTTTCTTTTTTGATCAAATATTAATAATAAAATTAAATTCTTGAAGCAATTACATCCATCGAATAATACGTCTACTCAATAGAGGTTTATTGATCATATATTTAAGAACATTGTGATCGATATGAAATAAAAATGGGTAGCCAAGCAAATAATGTCAAATTTTTTGTATAGAGTAGATTATGCCCAAGGCTTCTCGTTTAGTCGTAATGTAATTTTATTTTGCAGCAACAAATTGTCGACTAGCATAATATATTGAATGATCTAAATTCTTCTTATCTTTTTAACTTAATACGGATCCAATAGCAATATTGGATGCAATAATATAAATATAGAATAATTTTATCTAATATGGTACAACAAGTATTGTTGCAGATACCAATTTTTGCTTCAATTTCTCAAATGCAACCATACATTCTTTGGTCCAAATTAGACTAGATCTATCTGAGAGTGATTTTTTTAATAGATTAGTTAAAGACTAATATATGATTATAAATGAGTCAATAAATTATCAATAATAGCTAATATGGCCTACAAAATCATAAACACCCAACATTATTTTTGGCTTTGATAAGGCTAATATATGACTAACTTTATTTGGATTAGTAGTAATACTAGCTACAAAAACAATGTGTTCCAAAAGCTTTCTCGAGGATATGCCAAATTGACACTTCTCAAAGTTCAAAGATATCTCATATTTATCACATTGATCCAAATATTTATTAATACATTCCAAATGGTCAATTGTCATACTAAATGTACAAAAATCATCTAAAAATATCTCTATTGATAATTGTAAATAATCTTGAAATGCTTGCATTATTATCCTTTGAAAGATGGTTGAGGCTTTACATAACTCAAATGGCATCACTTTATAAGCAAATGTGCCCCAATCTGTGATAAAAGTAGTCTTTAATTGATCCTCTCCTGCAATTTTAACTTGATTGTAATCCAAAAATCCATCCAAAAAGGAATAACATTCATGTCCGGCTATTGTGTCCCATATACTATCCGTAAAAGGTAAAGAAAAATAATCCTTCTTGATAGTGGCGTTTAATTTACGAAAGTCTTGACAGATTTGAATTTTTCCATTCTTCTTTGGTATTATCACAATTGGTGAAATCCATTCACTATATAGTACCGAATAGATGAAGCCTACTTCTAAAAGTTTATCCACCTCCTCCTTTACCATGAGGGAATATTTTGGATTAAAGCGGTGTTGTCTTTGATGAATTGGTATAGCATCTTCTTCTAAAGTAATTCAATGCTTACAAACTTTGGCATGAATACCTTTTAAATCCGCATACAATCAAACAAATGTAGATTTATGACTTAGGAAGAAATCTTTTTAATTTCTTAATTCTATATCCATAATATCAGTACATACTTTGATCATTTGCAATGTTTCATTGGTATCCAAATTAATGGATTAGCACACTAGTTCTGCAACAACTTCTGATTTGATTTTTTCCTTTTACTTTGAATCCTTCATATAATCCAAAAAATTAGAATTATCCAATTTTGGTTCTAATATACTAACTTCAATATATTAATCGTGGAATTATTCATCCAATCGGCAATAACATGATCAGAATTTGATATGTTCTCCGGATATACTAAATATTCTCCGAGTCCTCCATATTGATATAACATGCCTTGCTTCTGCGTGTGAATTTGGCCATCACCAACTTACATTGAATTGATAACTTCATCATACTCTACATCAAATTGACCCTCATCATCAGATGTTGCCTCTAAACTCAAAATTTGAGATTCTTTATGATATTGAATTTGATACATTTGTAAAATAATCTCGTTTCTATTTTTTTCAATATTCAACGTTCCATAGCCCCCAATTATTCTTAGCTTTGACTTAATATAGCTATGGCCAATCCAATAAAATTAGATATAATAATATGGAATTCTATAATAAAAAAATAATATAATCAATCTTATATATGATTCTAGTAATAACAATATTAATACTACAAATAATATCCATAGGCTTTATATGATTGTGGTTAGCCATTCTCAATACCAAGGTCGTAGGTAACAATTAAGTTAAATCAAAATTCTCTATTATATCAGCAATCATTAAATTCACACTAGATCCCCTATCTACTTGAACTTTGGAAATAAGAACACCATCGATGGATACATCAATAGTCGGTGCGTTCGGATTAGTATTCAAACTAACTTCATGAACTCTACATAACTACATAACTTTATTATGAGCTCTACATCATATTAACAAAGAATTTAATATAGATCAACATTTTGGCACGACTGCTAACAATTGCTTCATTGAAATTGTAGGTTTAATTTCATCCAAATCTTTCAAAATATCATATAATTTCATATTAGTAATGATTCCCAGGGCTCTCTTCTTTTTCATGGGTTTTAATTTAATCTCTTGAGATAATTTATATAGAGAGTTTGGAATTAGAGTTGCTAAATGAACTTTGTCAAAATTCCCATTCGTGAGAGGATCTTTTAATGGATAAGATATCTCCTAAAACTTTGTAGATATCAGTACTAATTTAAGTTGAATCAATCTCTTAGTATTAAGAACATTGTCGGGTTGCAAAAATAGACCAAATATCAACATTGGTAATATCTTCGATAGTGATATTAGATTTAAAGTTCCCAATATTGAATTGAATTGGTTCTTTGTAACTGGTACTCACACTTGTAGAATGGGATCTTTTTGTTTTTGCTGGGCTCAAATAAGTACTGCATGGATGCATTCTACCTGATTTATCAAAGAATCTTGTGGGGCTCGATTTTTATCCTTTATCTAATTTTATAGCTAGATACGCTGATCTTGCTTATTAAAATTAAATGAAGCATTGCATTGCTGATATATATGTCTCGACTGGTTATAATTTCTACAAATTAGAGCGTATTCATCACTAGCTCTTTGATTTAGACATTTATGAGTATAATGTCCTAATTGCCTACAACGGCAATATTAAAGTGGTCTTTTTTCGGCCCCATCAAGGATGTTGGGTGTTTCTATTGGTATATACCAGCTAAACCTATTCCAAGTTGGATAGATAAATAATCCTGGTTGACCAATTGGTATTGTTGAATCTAAAATTGCTTTATGAATGGATAGATATTGAAAATATCTTTGCTGATTTTGTACATTACCTTGAGAATTGGATCCATATTTTTAGTTATATGCCATATTTTGAAAATTAGAAAAATTCATATTTTATTTATTTGAATGATTGTTATTCCAACCAAACCTATTTCATATTTAGACTTGATTAATATCCCACAAAGTCAATGGAATCATGGTCAGATTATTGAATTATTGTTGCTTTTATAAACTCTAACAATTTGTAGTGCTATGCTTGCTTCTACAAAATATACATTGCACAGCCATTTGGGGTGGTAAAAAACATTCCGTTATCAAATGGCCTTGTCCCTTACAATTATTGTATCAAATATTGGGTCGCATATTGGTCAATTTGTGCCTCTTCTTCTTATCTTTTGCTATATTAATAGCCAATTTGTCTATCTTCTTTGTCAAAGTTAATAATAAAGCCTCATTCAGATCCTTCAATACTAGTTCATTAGATAACTCTTTTGTAGGTACTGGGTTTTTATATGAGGAGTATGGAAAATATAGAACTGTAGTTATTAGTGGTATTGCCTACAATGGGACATCATTAAGTACTTTTTGTGGATTAGCACTAAAATTTTGTACTATAATCAATCATTCTTAAGTAATTGCCCATTGTTTCATTTCAGGTTGGTATTTAATAAACTCCTTGAGATGGAATCATCCTGGTTCAAGTGGTTAAAAATTGGTCATAATGACACACTTTCCATACCTTAGCTTGATCAAGTGAAGAAGCAATAGTAAGTGGTTGGGCCTCTTTCACAAACATTTTCAATTTTGGTGGATATAATCTATTAACCAATATAGGCAAAATAAATAATTCTAGCATTTGGTTATTTGGCCATTTATAAAAGATATCTGCTACTTGGCCATAATATGACTGCACCACTTTTCCTCATACCATTTTATTATTTATTAAACTTTCTTTAAGACATTCTTTAAATTCAATTGGTTGAAAATAGATTAAAAATATATTTTTCAATGCCTTCCAATTATGAAATTGATCCACGGTGTCGTGTTGCAGCACGTTTATATAGTGAAAGGTATAGATAAGAGCAATTTATATTTAATACTTGATTATTTTAATTCAATAGGAACTTAAGATACTTAAGAAAAGGGTTATGGAAGCCTCTTAGATTATTTTCTTGTTTTAATAGCTAACAGATAAAAGTTAGTTGTTAAAGTTTTCTTCTAGGCTATACAAACTCTTTTACTGATTTTAAAAAGCCATAAGTTAATTAGAATAGGATAGAAAAGGAAAATAGTTATTATGGTTGGTATTAGGATTAAATTGAGAATAGCATTTAACTTAAAAATCCTTAGAATTAGTTGAATTGATACCCAAGGAAAGACCGGATATGAGATAGGGTCGAAATCGGACCTCCAAGGACAAAAACGACTGCCGAAGGCAAGGAAGGGCAACATTCAAAGATCGGCAATTAGGGTTGGATAGCTAGCTTGAAAGGAGTTTTAGGGGCATTTAGCTTGCAACCATAGGATTTTGGAGGACTTAGCAATCACTATTCAAAGTCAAGGTTTGTATTGGTGATTTGGGTTTTTATATAAGACAATGATGGCTTGCATTGTTGAGTGATTCCTAAAATCTGTGAAGCATCTATGGTTCAAAATTTGATGTTGTTTGGATTGTTGGGTGTGCTAAGTGTATACAAAGTTTTGTGTTAATCTAGCAATGCAATCAGGAGATATTTTAGTTTTGATACAAAGGGTTGTCGGAAGTTGGCAGTTTAGGGTTGAATAGGGTTTCTGTGATAACTAAAGATCCAATAATTGGATCAATGTAATTTTTGGTATGCTGATAGAAGACTTGTAGGTTGAGCTACACACTAAATTTGAGTTGAAGTTAACAATGAAAGAAGGAGAAATCACCACTGGAATTTCTACATCAATCTTCAAGTTGGCAGCCGAGCGTCATTAATGTGCTTTTTGGGCGTTTTCTTACAATCTGTAAGTTCGATTGGACTAAGTTTTTCTAAGCATGTAAAAGGCTTATACCAGCATGTGTGTGAAAAATTTCACACTAAGTGGACGGTTCGATTAAAAATTATAGCTTGTTGAAGCTCACTGATTAGAGTTAGGACTTATAAACAAAAATAAAAATTACTTAATTATAAAGGAAATAAGGTAATTGGGGTATATATAAGATTGATTTTACTAAGAGGAGTGTTTTTAAACACTTTTGAATTGAAGCTCGAGTTATATTCCTTATATATGGATGAAACATATTAGGATTTCTTGAGTATTTGCAAACAGTAGTTTACCTTCTACAGCCAAGTGTCCGGTGCATTTCCAACCGAGACAACACGTAATACGACAACGGGTTGGCAATTATACCATTCAAATGCCGTGTCTTTTAAGGTCACTAGCAGCCATTTCAACCAAATATCTTCAGTTCTATTATTATTGCCTACACATGCAATCAAGAATTGAGACAAGTATTGATCTGAGTCTATTCCTAGCAAATCTCTAAAGGTAGGTAATGGGACTATATTAGTTGTGCGATCACCTGCTGCATCCATTTGGACTGCAATTAGAATTGCTGGTCCTCCCGCCACCATTAAAAATAACAGTGTTCGACTTAGTTTCTTATTAAAATAAACACTCCCTTTTTCAATTTTTTTTTTCGGACGTCCACGTCTTTGCAATTTGTTATTATTATCTCTAAATAATTTTATTGATTGAAATTGAGGTAAAAACGATGGATTTTGAAACACGCTAAATTGGCCCTTACTAGCAAGCAATTTATGCCATTCTGAAGAACTAGTCTAGCTAAAATTGGTTGTATCCACTATTAAAAAAGTATCCAATGGAATATTCAATTCTTTTGTGCCACAGTCTCTTTCCATTAATGGGCTCAAGCGTTACGTTGGACTATTTGCTAAATTTTCTGCAAGTACTCTTGGCAATTTTTTTAACGATATATAGGTCTAAAATATTAAAGATCTTTTGTATTTTGAGTATGCTTGAATGTGCCGACAAGCATGCAACAATGGTTTGATCCAACTCTATTCACGCTTCCTTTTTAGATTTTCTTCTTGTTTATCTTGTAACAAATTTCTTACTTGCGCTCTTTCTTGTCTTCTTTTCAAAAGGCGTCTTTTTCTTAGTATGATGTTCTCATTCTTATTAATCATAATCTTTTATCATATCTCCAAAATTGCTTTCCATCTCTAATTTAATTATATATTTGGCTTCATTTCCAAACAAACACTAATTTTTTTGAATTACTTCGTATATCATACAAAAACTACTCGTTTGACGCTTAATTCTTAATACTCACAACTATTGTCAATCTCCGACAACGGTGCCAAAAATGTGGTTTTTTATTTTACTTATTCTACCAATACTACCTAGAATAAACTTGTAAAGGGAGATTCAAACATGGGGAAAGATTGAACGCGTGAAATACACTTTTAGGATCATACAATTAATTACTTCCGAACATCAGAGTCCAATGTACATACAAACGCTCTAAAGCAATGCCATCCACTTCATCAATTTTGCTACTCCGCAACTAAGAATAAACTTTGTAACACAATTTTCCACAAATTCTTCTATTGTAATTTGTTGTCTTCCTCTAATCTCATAATAACAATATTGTATTGTCTGAACAAACTATATACACTCGCTTCACATTTTAATCATTGGAAATAATTTCTCACTAAGAACCTCTTTTGAAACAAATCAACTCCAATATTCTCTTCCACTGTTCAAATTTCACAGTCAATACGGCATAATATTCTCATTCCCAATCAAATTACATCAATATATTCCATCTTTGGTTGCCAATTCTCCACATCAAGCTCAAACATGAAACAATTATAATTTCTTATTCATCAATATATATATATTTATATATATATATATATATATATATATATATATATATATATATTAAATTTTTTATTACTATACTTCACAATTGATATGGTACAATCAATCAAAATGAAATCCAGATTCTCTATTACAGTTTAATACAAAAAAAAAAATGAAAGAAAGAGGTAGCACCAAGTTTACTCTAGCTCTCGACTCTCATAGTTGGGCCTCAATTTCTTCTTTCTTATTCTCTTTATACTAAAAACCGAGGTACCAATCGTCATCTTTCCTATCTTAACCGCTTTTCTAATTAACTTTCCTATGTTACCGTCTATATCGGCCACCAATTGGATTAATCATCCAATTTATCAATTTTTAATCCTTATTCTACTACTCAAAATTATCTATCTATTCTATAGTCACCATATCAAACTTCCAAGCATTGAGAGAAGAAGACTCAAGAGATTTATTTGCCTTACAAGCTTCAAATAAACTAGTGCAATTTTCACAACCTTCAATTGAGCAAAGTGAAGACAACACATTTTAGTGCCAAGTACAACCTTGATTAGAGCCATTAGAAGTAAGATCCAACCATGCAAGTTTCGATTCTAATATTCAAGCATTAATGATATTGCTTGAACTTGAAAAGGTGAACCTTTTTAGCCCTGAGATCTTGTTTGAAAGATTGATCTACATAGTAAGAAATCAATCTTACTACATAATAAGATTGAGCTCGTCTTGGAACTCGTTGCTAGAGAAGGGGATGATGTTAGGGACATACACTTTGGAAGTTTATAGAATCTTTTAGAATATTCTAGAAGCTTCTTAAGTTAGTGAAAGTCGGTTGAGAAGCTTCCTAGTTGGTGAAAGTCGGTTGAGAAGTTTCTTAGTTAGTGGAAGGAACTCAAGAAGCTTCCCAGTTAGTAGAAGGAGCTCAAGAAGCTTTCCAGTTGGTAGAAGCTGCTTAAAAAGCTTCTTAGTTTGATGGTAGCTACTCAAGAAGCATCCTAGACATGAATATATACAGGGGTCGAGGCAGAAGAATTCTTTAGTCTCGACAATGCATCTCTTGGAATTCTAACTTACCTTTCTTGGTGTTGTTTGTATACTCATCTATTTAATTCAAGTTCTTGTTGGTTTTCTTCTAGAAACCTTGTCTTAGCTCAAGATTTTTATTTTGTATTCTTGTGTCTTGGACACATAGTGAAGATAGAAGAAAGGCAATACAATTTCTATATGTAATTCCTAATCATGAGCGGAATCAAGACAAATTGAAAGAAAATTTGTTACTAAGGATTATTGAAGAATTTAAGAATTTTGGAAAAGTACCACTATAAAACAATATTATGGAGGTATAAAAAGAAAAGTATTGTTGAAAGATATAGGTGTCTTTGATACAAGTTTTATTGATATTTTTAAAAATAAAAGTATTATATATAAGAAAATTAAAGATTTAAAAAGAAAAGAAAAGAAAAAAAGACTATATAATGTTGAGAAAGAATTATGTGAATTGGAAACATTAAAAATTGATGAAATTTTTTTTGGTGTTTATGACAAAAATGGATTAGAAGATTTTTTGGAATTGATTACATCAATTGGATTAGGAAATGATAAGATTGTGAAAATTCATTTAAGAAAAATCTATTCTATACTTAAATCTTTTTAAGCATCAAAGGTTACTCTGGAAATAAAATATAAAACAATGGATAAGAAGGTGAAACTTATTACAGGACCTTTGCTAGAAAATTTTAAAGAACAAATAGAAGAAACATTAAAAAAAAAAAATTTAAGAGATCCAAAGAATATTGGACATCAATTTATTAAGGAGACTTTTAAAAAATTAAGGATTAGATCTAATGATTTTTATATTTCAAAGAGATACTTGCAAAACAAAATAAATTATTTGCTTTTGAATCTTATGAAATAAGATGTATAGATCCTAATATTATAGTTCCTATGGTTATCTTTACAATACTACATGTGCCTTGGAACTTGAGACTAATTCTAGTGCTAAGGGCTCACTTATCTAAATTGATAGACTTATTGAAAAAAAAAGATACACATGAAGATTTTGAAATCTTTTTTTATTCCATATTCTAGTCGTTGGTTTATGGTGCCTAAAAATTTGGATCACTATGATTTATCCAAGACATGTAATTAATAAATATAATAACTATTAGAAATACAAATATAGGATCTCTAATAAATGAATTTGGTGAAGCATTTGTAGGAAGGGCAATTTATTCAATAGAAGATTTATATTCAGGCTATGATCATTTTTAACTTGTTATAGAAGTAGAGATATGACAACAATGAAAATATCACTTAAATTGCTTAAAATGTATATTCTTCTATAAGGTGCTTCTAACTCAATTGCATATATGATGAAGAGAATGAATAAGGTATTAAGAGACTTCATTTTAAAAAAAACTATGTCTTTTTTAGATAATGTTCCTATAAAAAGATATAAAAAATAAAATAAAATAATGAGATTGTAGATAAGAGGGGGATTATTATTGATTATATGTAAGATTGTGAAGAGATTTTAATTCAACTTGAAGAAGTTCATCTTACACTATTTGGAGCAAAATTTATATTTGGGATATAAGAGATTGTGATTATTGGATATTTATATGGATTTTATCAAAGAAAACCACATTTAAGCAAAGTTGATACAATTAGAAGAATGAAAGAGACATATGATTTTTTAACAAAAGTATGTAGATTTTTGAGTGTATATATGTTTTATCGTATATAGATTTTTCATTATGCTTATATAGCAAATCTATTATATAAATTATTATAAAAAAGTTATCAATTTAAATAGAAAGAGAAGAATACTAAAACAATGCAAAGGCTAAAGGTATTATTATTATCACCTCCAATTTTTAAAAAAAATAATTATAAGTGTAATAGATAAATAATTTTTATTATAGATATTAGTCCTATTGCTATTGGGTAGACTATAGGTCAAGACAATTTAAGTGGAAATAGATTTGGAGTTTGATTTGGAGCTAAGGTTTTGAATACTTATCAATATGCATATTCACAAGTAAAAAGAGAGCTATAGGAAGTTGTTTTGGCAATGAAAGCAATAAAAGACTATTTGATTGGTACAGTGGTAGTAATTGAAACAAATTACTTTCCATTGCTTGGAATGATAATTAATTATAGGATACCAAATATTATAATGCTAAGATGGATTTCTTATATCAAGTCATTAAATCTAGAATTTATATATATTAATAGAAAAGATAATTCAATAATAGATATATTATTTTGAGCAAGATATGATAATGAAGACAAGATAATTGAAGACATTAATGATGTTAGAATAAAATTTTACTTGATTTCAAATCTTAACAAGAAAGACAAGTTATTTTTTAAAAAAAATTTATGAAAGAGAATTATTGGATATTAGTTATTATTTGAATATTTTGACCATACAAACAAATTAGTCTATAAAAAAATTAAAAAAAATTAAAAAAAGGTATATGGATTTTTGTTTCAAGAAGGATTCTTATAGAAGAGATCAAAGAAAGAAATTTGGATGCTATAATAAGTAATAGATAATAAAAAAGACCAACAAAAATTATTAAAGAAATTTCATGACAGTCTATGGGTAGAATATAGGAAAATTTAGGCCACATTTGTTAAATATAAAGAGCAATATTGGTGGAAAAATATATATCAAGATGTGCTTTTATTTGTAGAATCATATACAACTTATGAAACGTATTCTAATATATGACATTGATATGGTTTATATCCAACATATCCTTTCATTTTAAATGGATTGTTGATTTACTTATTATGCTTGTTGAATTATGGCAAATGAGATATTTAGCCTTGGCTTGCAAGGATTTATTGAACCAAGTTTAAGGAAGAGCACTAAAACAAAGTCTATTAAAAATTTATAGATTTTTGTTTATAGATATTATTTGTTACTATGGATGTGTGAGAAAAGTCATTATAAATTATGGAGAATTAGATGTAAGGAAAGCTTGTAAATTCTTTGAAATGTGTGGAGTTAAATTATCATTAACTACTACTTATAATCTAAAAAGAAATATAAAAATTAAATATAGTCATCTACTGATTGTAAAAGCATTTGTTAAAGTTTATAATGGAAGAATGAAAGAATGGTCTTGACTCTTGCCATTTGCATTGTGGGTTGATCAAACAATTTATAATTCAATAATGATATATATGCCTATTGAATTTATAACAAGTCAAAAATCTATTATGTTGATTAAAAAAAAAGTATTAATTTGGAGTGTACTACCATAGAAAGATAGATTGACAAGAGAAGAACTTTTAGCTATTAGAATTTAGCAACTTGAACAAAGACCAAAAGATGTGGAAATAGTGTTAGAAAAGTTGAAAAGGATAAGATTATAAACCAAGACTTAATTAAATAAACAACATTGATTATGGCCTAAAATAATAGAAGAAGGAGATTGGATTTTGGCCTATGATAGTAGTTTGGATAATCAATATAGTACCTTACAAAAGTTTTTTAAATGACGGTTTGGATTGTATGTAGTAACAATGATTTATAATAATGCAACCTATTTGCTAAGAGAGTTGGATGGAACAAAGTTAAAAATATCAATTACTAGAAATTAAGTGAAGATATTTGAACAATAATATTTAGAAGCTAATATAGAAGATCTTATTAAAGATTTTAACTTTCTAAGCCAAAAAGATGATTTTTATTGGCATAACAAAAATAATGAAGAAAAATTTGATAAAGACATGGTATGAAGCTAATAACAACACATGATGTATATGGTGCATATCAAAAGATGTGCAAGTTCAAAGGGGGTGGATGTCATATTATAACACGGCTATAAGATGAAAGAACAAAAAAAGATTTATATTATAGAGAAGCTTAGTTGAAGACTAAATTATAAAATTACTTAAAAAATATAGATAAATAAATAAAATAAAATAAAGAAGTAATAAAAATATTTAATATTAATATTATTTTTTTATAAAAAAAAACTTTTATTTATTTTATAAGACTATAAACAAGACAAGATAAGGTAGATTAGCAAAAATACTACTATAGGCATCTTAAGATCAAAGTAAAGATCTTTAGATTGATACCAAGGAAGGGTTGATTATGAACCAAGGTTGAAACTAAATCCTAGGGTACAAAATTGTATACCTATGGCAGATAAAGACTTCTTTGGTTGATTAAAGAGTGGAATTTGAGAGCAAACTTTAAAAGGTTTTTTTAAACATTGATTTTGAGTGATTTAGATACATATTGATTTTATAAGAGCTTTGTAAAATCAAGGTTGATTTGAATGATTCTGGTTTTTTTGAAATAAAAAAGAGTTTATATTTTTGAGCATTTTATAAGTTTATTTATAGATCTACAAGTGAAATTTTATAGATTTTTTTATTATAATTTTATTAATTACATGCTATAAGTTTGAGCTTGATCTAATTGTTTAATTGAAGGTTGTTTATATTCAAGTGGGTCGGAGTCTCCAAAATTGAGTTTTGAGGGTCATTGAAGGTTCTTAAGATATCTAGCCATCTATCAATTGGATTGAATTGATAATTATTTGAATAGATGGTAGACTTGATTTTCTACTTATATGTGAATTTTATAAGTAATTGAATGGTGCAAAAAGAAGATATAGGTGCTGAAAGATTAGTAATAAGATTGGAGAAGGAGGCTAGTCTATACTCAAGCAAAGTTCTAGGCTTATCTTCTATTTGGTAAGTTGAATCTTTTTTAAAATTCTTATGCATATTACCAACTTAGTTTTTGAAAAGTGTGTAAATTTTGAGTTGAAATCATTAATTCAATCATTAGCTATTGAGGTTTCAATCTGCTATAGGATTATTAAGATTTGATTTAAGATTTGTTTAGAATTTAGGATTTAATTTAGGATTTCATGAGAATTTGATTTAGGATTTTACTAGGATTTAATTTAGAATTTGATTAAAATTTGATTTAAGATTTGATTAGAATTGATTTAAGATTTAATTAAAGACTAACTTAAAATTTGACTAGGATTTGACTTTGGATTTTGTATTAGGATTTGACTTAGGATTTTGAATTAGGATTTGATTTAGGATTTGATTAAGCTTTGATTTGAAATTTGATTATAATTTGATTAAAATTAATTATAATTTGATTAAATTTTAATTATAATTTGATTATGATTATATTAGAATTTAATTAGAGTTTAATAAAAATTTAATTAGAATTTATTTAGGATTATATTAGGATTGCTAGATTTTTGGTTAGTTGCAACATATAAGTGTACCTTCTATAAGTAAGCGCCTAGTGCATTCTCAAATAAGATGACATATAATATGACATCAAGAGTCTCTTCCAAGGTTGTGATACCAAATATATTGTATCTTGCTATCAAATTAAAAAAAGAAATGTCATTCTTGAGGATCTTTATCTCTATTCCATCGTCTTGAAGATTATAATAGTTATAATATTTCATTTGATAATTCAACAAATGATAGCTCTTGAGCTAAATTTGCTACTTGATTTTTTATTTTTTTAGTATTAAAAAATTCAAAGAAATAACAAACTAATGATCCAGGATAAAATGAGATCTCTATTGAACTTGCTTTGCTTTATAATAAAGATTTTTTTAACTCTTTATCTTGGTTTTGATAGGTATCATCGATGAAATGCCTTAGTTTTAGTTGATGCATTTGCTAGATTCTTGGATGGCTATCATGTGTATTCATTAATATCATGTTTGTACCAATGTATAAGATATTTTAACCTATTTTGGCACTCCCTCAAATCTAAGACCTCTTCTACCTCAAATTCTTTATTATTATTGATTTCTATAGGAAGTGGTAGTATGAGTCCTAAATTCTGCACCAAAATTTTATTTAATTAATTTTTGGTATTTTGATAAGATATAATATTATTTATATTTGATCTAAATTATGTACAAAGGCCTTAGATTATCAAATTTATTTTAATAAAATTATAAAAATTAGATTCTAGAGAATATTAATTTTTATTTATAATGAGATTTTTAAGAAATAAAAATTTAATTGTATTTGGAATATGGTAAAAAAATGATAGGAAGCTATTCTATTCTTGAAGCCACAAAAGATTGTGAAGGAAGAAGATAGAGAGGTATTCTATTCTTTAACCATTACTCCTATGACAACAAATTAAGTTGGCTTCTAAAAAATCTTTCTTAAAGGTTAATATTTATATTAGTAAGTTAGTAGATTATTTTATATAAATTTTAATTAATTATATTATTAGAAATTAAAACTTATCTATTGATTAATATCTATGATGATTTATCATCAATTTGTAGGAAATAGATGCCAATCATTGGTCCTCTTTATAAATGGCATTAGTTGGAGATCATAGGGGATATAGGTTGACCTCTTAATGACAAGCAATGCTAAAAAAAATAGTTGGCAGTTAAAAATATTTACAATAAGATAAAGAAGCATGCAAGTTATACCACTTGTATAGAGTAGCTAGTGAAAAGGCTTCCAAATTAGTTATTATTTATAAATTATTAGCAATGGTAATTACAAATAAATGGCTTGAAAGCTTGGATATATAAGATCCTCTGAAAGCCTTGTTTTTTATCAATCAATCAATCAATCTATCTATCTATCTATCTATCTCTCTTTCTCTATCTTTTATACCTTTGGTTTGAGCCTTTGGCAAGTGCAATCTATTGAAGCACTAAAACATTATATTGTTTTGTTTGTTATAAACTTGTATTGTTAATTATTATTTTATATCCCTACTAGTCCTCTTAGATCTTATTGTGAATGGAATTATTTTCTTATTTATACATATTCATTGTATAAAAGAAAAAAAATTAATAAAATTAGATGAAAGAATCACCAAATTTTGAGTTGAAATAGAAAAGTTATGAGGGTTTGAAGTTGAGAGGTTTTTTATTGCTATTGCTGCTTTGTCATGTGTTATTTTTTCATCCAATTGTACTATTTTCATCTAATTATGTTGTTTCTATCCAATTATGTTGTTTCTATATAACTATGTTATTTTCATCTAATAACATTATTTTCATCTATTTACACTTATTTTCATCCAATTATGCATGTTTTGATCTAATACCACTATTTTCATGTAATAACGGTATTTTCATCTAGCTACTTGTTTTATCCATTCTTTCTCATCCGGCTACTTCCATTTGCTAATTCTATCTAATCCTTCTCTTTTCTTATTTTATTTTTTATTAATTGTTCTAAATTAAATGAAATGGTAGCCATTGCTTGGAAGGCATTATCTAGAAAGTTGAAACTACAATCATTTAATTAACTAACCAACCATTAAAGTAATCACACAATTAATTTCTACGACCTTTTGAACTTGTTGTATAGCTATTTTTCCTCTTAAATTGGATAGAGAGGAATTTTAGCTCACAAGTGGTATTTATCTTTTTTCTTATATATTCGTTGTCTTATATGACTCAAATAGAGATATATGGAATACAAAATAAATTTTTATAGACTTTGGTAGGTTTAATCAATAAGCAATTAGATTGACTTATTTATAAATTAAAAATAGTCTAAGCCTACAATAATCTAGTTTGTCACAAAAACAAATAGTCCTGATATTACAATGAAGTAATCATATTTTATCATCTACACGAAATTGAGGTTGTTTCTTGTAATAGATATTTGCATTGATCTTTTTTCGTTCTTGAGCTTTCTTTATTTATTCCTTCATTATTGTATGCAGCTCTAACAATTGATTTACTAAATCTTTTGTTGCATGATTATTAGCTTTTAAAAAATTAAAAATATCAAATTGGCATAATTGGCAAATAATCATAATTGGCAAAAAATAGAATTTATTAAATAGAAGAATATACCAAATTATTATAAGCAAATTTTACAAGTGGCAAAAGAATTGTCCAATCATCTTGATGATAGTTGATGGTATATCTCAAATATTGCTCTAAAACTTGATTTATCCATTCTATTTGTCCATTAGTTTGAAGATGAAAAGCTAAAGATAGTTTTATGTCCACCTTCAATATTTTAAAAAAGATTCTCCAAAATCTTAATACAAATTATATCCCTCTATCTGATATAATATCTTTTAATAATTATTATAGATATAAGATTTATTTTAGTAATTATTTAATTAATATAAATAGATAGAAGAAGATAAAATAGATTAATAATAACTTATAAAAAAGCTTTTTAGAAGCTTCATAGATACAAATTCACTTTTATACATATTTATTGGTGATTGGTAGGTTAAAAACTTGGCTAATAAGTTAGCCACATGTCACACATGTTGATAGTTTGTAGAACAAGCTAAGTATATGGCATACATATAGGAAACTTATTTTGCAAGTTTGACATGTGTCTTATAAATTGGATACATGTTGGAGGTCCTATAGAATGTTGTTACAAAGCTCTTAGATAGATAGTGTATATAGAAATAAGAATGAAGCCTTCTTCACTCTTATTAACTCCTTTCTTGCTTCTAGTCTAATTCAAGAGTCTTTATATTTTCTAATCTTTGGTAATAGCCATTCCAATTTCTTCTTAAATATATATACTTTCTTATTTTTATTTTGTCATTTTTTTTTAATATAGATTTTATTGATTTATACATCTTTTTTTAAATTTATATTCTTGATAGATTGACAAAAGTGCATTTATAATATCAAAGCTTTGTCTTTTTTGATTAAGAGTGGATTATCTATTTTTTTTTATAAGACATAAGCATATTAGAAGTTGTGGATAATCTACTTCTAAATTGATATTGTTTCTAGAATTTTTTTTCTTTTGAGTGTTTTATTTTGCAATAAGAATAAATAATTTTTTTTTCTATTATATTATTATAGCAAAGCTTACTAAAATAAAGAGTGCAATAGCACAAATGCAAGAACAAATAAAAGAGTTAATGCAATGCATCAATTCAATGTACTACTACAAAGAGCAATAAGATTAGCATGAAGTGAAGATATAAAGGTGATTGGATCTACTTCAATATCTATATCAAGCCATATTACTTCACTTATGATAGAATATTATTCAAATATCAAGAAATCAAAAATTAGTTTGCTTGAGAAGTTTGATGGCACAAGATCTAAGTTTCAAAGATCCATTAGTTAAGTACAACTAGTGATTGAACTTCAACCTCAAAGTTATCCAACTCAAGGATTATAAATAAGGTTTATTAGAACACTATTTTCAAGTTTTTTTTTATTAAGGATTTTTATCTTTTTTTGGATAATATGATCCAATATTAGATAATTTGAAAGTATTTTTAGCAAAGTTTTGATATATATATGGAAAATATGGTACAATTCATCTTACAACCAACAAGATTTATATCTTGCAACAAGGCAATTGATTAGTGACATTATATGTTTCAAAATTTTAAAAACTAGTGATTGATATGAAATGAGATGATAGTGCACTCATTAATCAATTTTTCTATGGATTATAATATAAGATAAAAAAATTGATGTTTAACTTATTTGATCTTCAAACATTAAATCAAAGAATTAACTTTATTAAGAAGTGTGATAATTAGCTTTTTGAATTTTGATTTGAGAATTGCACAAAAAAGCCTCTATATTAATATAATACAATAGCAACACCAACATCTTTTCAATATGTATATTCATAAGTAGAAGACATACAAATTGACGTGATACGTTTTAAACGTCTTATTGAATAAAAAAAGATTTGTCATTGTCAAGAAGGATTATACTAATATTATAGAAAACCTAAGCACATTGCTTAATATTATCTAAAAAAATGAAGAAACTACAAAATAAAAAGTATAATTATAAGAAAAGATAATATGTCAAAAAATAAGTTTGTCTAGCTACAATAGAGATTGTGTAGCTGGAATCTTATAAAAATCCTAGTAAAGATCCTATTCTCTCTTTACAACTCTTTTTTTTATTTTATAATAGATGTATGTTTGGGATCTTAAAATCACAAAACCTATATCTTATTAGATTTAAGAGCCTTAGCATGTTTTTTAGATGAAAAATTTATTAAAAGTCATAGAATACTTTTAATACAAAAAACTAAATCTATACATATAGAAGTCATAGATAGTCATCTATTGTCTTTTGAAGATATCATTTATAATTTTTTTTTTATAAATATAACAATAGATGGTCATAATAATTATATAATCTTTAATATAATTAAATCTCCTTTTAATCTAATCATTTTAGATTTATCATGACTAAAAAAGTATAATCCTCAAATAGATTAGATTTCTCATAGACTTGATTCATTTTAGAGCATTAATAAGAGTCTTATTAACTAAGCAAAAAGCTATAAGTCTAATATAATAAAATCTATACTTATAAGTACAAAAGCTTTTATAAATGTAGCAAAAGAAAGATCATTTTTTTTAAAATTTATGCCACACCTATTTTTAATAGTAGAAAGACTTCAAGTGACATTCTAAACCAATATTAAGATTATCAAGATATTTTTGAAAAGAAAAATATAAATATTCTTTCAGAGCATTGTCTATATGATTGCTCAATCAATCTTAAAGAGGGAACTCAGCCTCTATTTGGACTAATCTATAGTATATTACAAAATAAGTTAATTAAATTCAAAGAATACATTGATGAGAACTTGACCAAGAATTTCATACACCATTCAAAATCTCTAGTAGAAGCTCCTATCTTATTTGTGAAGGAAAAAGATGGATAACTACAAATATATATAGATTATTAATGGCTCAATAAGATTACCATCAAGAATAGATACCCTCTATTTTTTATATCTAGATTTTTTGATCAATTGAATCAAGCTAAGATGTATACAAAAATAGATCTACAAAGAGTATACAACTTGGTCTGCATTAAAGAAGAAGATGAATAGAAGATTGCTTTTTAAACAAGATATGGATACTTTTAATATAATGTTATGCCTTTTAGACTCATGAATATACCAGTTGCTTTTCATGAATAATACTTTTTATAAGTTTTTAGATAATTTTGTTGTTTATTACCTAAACAACATTTTAATCTACTCTAAAAATATAAAAGAATATGAATTATATATTTGTTGTGTGTTACAAAAACTTAAAAATATAAGATTGTATGCCAAGATAAAAAAGTATGTATTTTATATTATTCAAGTTGACTTTTTAAGATACATCATTTCAAATGATGGTCTCAAGATGGATCCTAAGAAAGTCTAGATAATCATGGACTAGAAGATTCTAAGAATAATAAAAGATATATAATATTTTTTAAAATTTGCCAATTATTATGAAATTTTTATCAAATTTTTTTTTCAAGTTGTAGCTCTATTTACATAATTTATAAGAACAAACTTGAATGGAATAAAGAAGCAAAAATATCATTTGAAGCTTTAAAGATAGCTTTTATTTTTGCAATAATCTTATATTGCATTGACTTTTTTAAGGTATTTTTTTAATAAAAAAAAATATATCAAACTTTGCTTTAAATGTGGTATTGTCACAAATAGGAGTAGATGACAAACTCTACTTAGTAATTTTTTTATTTTAAGAAACTTTTAGCAACAAAGACCAACTACAAAATCTATAATAAATTTTTTTTTATAATTGTGGATTCTTTTCAAGAATAGCATCATTGTCTAAAAGGCGTTGCTAGTTTAATTATTATATATACAAATTATAAGAACCTTAAGTACTTCATATCAACATATATATTAAATTATTGCCAAGCTTGTTGGAACATGTCTTTGTCAAAATTTGAATTCATTATCACTTATCAACTACAAAAATAATGTCTGCCTAATGGCCTTTCTAAATGTTCTTATCTTGTATGAAAAGAAAGAAATTTAGCTTTTGATTAATAAAGAACAATCCTCTCGAAGCCGAAGCAATTTCATCTTTGAGTAATAAAATTAACATTGACTATTGATTCAATTTTTTTCGAGCAAGTCCAGTCAAATATGTCTTTAGATCATCTTGTTTATGATGTTAAGAATAATTCATCTAAGTTTCATGATACTTCCAAGTTTGAGTTTAAAAATAATCTACTCTATTTTAAAGGATGCTTATATGTTCCAAAAGATGAAGCTCAATTACGTGTTCTTGAAGTTCATCACAACTTCCCTTTGGTAGGATATTTTAAATATAACAAGACTTTAAAACTAATATCAAGAGATTTTTGGTGGCCTAAAATATGGAAGGCTGTTAAAGAATTTGTACAATCATGTGATATTTGTTTAAGATCAAAAACTCCTTGTCATGGATCTTATGAACTTTTCCAATCATTATTTATACTAAAACAATCTTGATCTTTTATTTCGATGGATTTTATCACAAATCTTCTAAATTCAAGTTCATATGATTCTATATTCGTGATTATAGATTGTTTCACCAAGATGGTATATTTTGTACTATGTACAAAATCTATCATAATTAAAAAAACATCTAAATTCTTCTTTAAAAATATTTATCACTACTATGGATTATCAGAAGATATTATATCAAATAAAAGGACACAATTTGTATGTGAAAGGTATAGATAAGAGTAATTTATATTTAATACTTGATTATCTTAGTTCAATAGGAACTTAAGATACTTAAGAAAAGGGTTATAGAAGCCTCTTAGATTATTTTCTTGTTTTAATAGCTAACAGATAAAGGTTAGTTGTTAAAGTTTTCTTCTAGGCTATACAAACTCTATTACTGATTTTGAAAAGTCATAAGTTAATTAGAATAGGATAGAAAAGAAAAATAGTTATTATGGTTGATACTAGGATTAAGTTGAGGATAGGATTTAACTTAAAAATCCTTAGAATTAGTTGAATTGATACCCAAGGAAAGACCAGATATGAGACAAGGTTAATATTGTCTAGATTAATTTTGATATTGTCTGAATTGTTGGGTGTGCTAAGTTTATATAAAAATTTGTATTAATCTAGTGATGCAATCAGGAGATATTTGAGTTTTGATACAAAGGGTTGTTGGAAGTTGGCAGTTTAGGGTTGGATAGGGTTTCTGTGATAACTAAAGATCCACTAATTGGATCAACGTAATTTTTGGTATACTGATAGAAGACTTTTAGATTGAGCTACACACTAAGTTTGAGCTAAAGTTAACGATGAAAGAAGGAGAAATCACCACTAGAGTTTCTGCATCAATCTTCAAGTTGGCGGCCGAGTGTCATCAGTGCGCTTTTTGGATGTTTTCTTGCAATCTGTAAGTTGGGTTGGGCTAAATTTTTTTGAGCATGTAAAAGGCTTATACCAGCATGTGTGTGAAAAATTTAACACTAAGTGGATAGTTCGATTAAAAATTATAGCTTGTCGAAGCTCATTGATTAGGGTTAGGGCTTATAAACAAAAATAAAAATTGCTTAATTATAAAAGAAACGAGGTAATTGGGATGTATGTAAGATTGATTTTACTAAGAAGAGTGTTTTTAAATACTTTTGAATTGAAGCTCAAATTATATTCCTTATACATGGGTGAAACCTATTAGGGTTTCTTGAATATTTGCAAATAGTATTTTATCTTCTACAACCAAGTGCCTGATGCATTTCCGATTAAGACAACACATAATATGACATAAGTGGTGAACCCGACGTGAAAGTTTGAGGTGGAAGGTATTGGCTTTTGTTGTGATTATTTGGAATTAATGGCACAAGAAAGCAAAAAGGTGGATTTTGGAGCTATTGATAGAGCTTTGGGTGGAACTTCAAGTGGATCTTGTAGTGGAGCTTCTTCTGGTGGACAAGGTATGTATCTAGACCCGCATATTGCAAATATGTTTCAAGCTTTTACATTAATTATGCAACAGCAACAAGAAAACGATCAAAAGGAGGCTTTGGCAATCAAAGCATTGCAAGCAGTGGTTATCAAGGTTGACCAGTTTGATGGGAAGGACATATCTAAGTATTTGAGGTATTATATGTGGGAAATGGAATTGAATCAAGTCTCTGAAACGGACCTGATTTTATTCATTGGACTTGCTATAATACCAGAGATAAGAGAACATGTAAAATCAGTTACAGAGTAATTTGGAAGCTCTTGGGAGGAATTCTCTCATGCGTTGAGAAATGAGTATTTCTTAGAAGACTCTAATTGAGTCTCTAAAAAATCATTTTTGGAATGGATTGAGCGTCCTAACAAGAAATTGCAAGCTACTGAATTATTAAGAGAGTTTGAAAGATAGTATTTTTGATTATAGAAAATAGAAAAAGTAACTTTGGAACCAAACAAGGTTGAGTTATTTCTTCAAGTAGCAGATGAAGAATTACAAGAAAGGTTGGAGATTTCTCTTAAAAATATAGAAGAAGATGAAGGATTAACAACAAATTGGAAGAAGATCGAGGATGCAATAGGATTGTTGGCAAAAAAAGAAAGGAAGAAGGACAAGGGGGGTATCCAAAGAATAGTGCAGGTACTTAAAATTCAAGTGCCCACTTCACGGTTGACAGTACCTATTGTTCAACCTTCAACAACTGCATCAAAGAAAGAAGATATGGGGATTGAAAAACTTATATGCGGAATGCAGGATCTTCAAATTAAATTTGTAAGACTTGAGGAGAAGACTTCTGTAATGAATTCAATATCTACTTTTAAGCAAAGATATGTACAAAGATGTATCTGGTGTGATGATGATTCCCATTTTTGAAAGGATTGTGATCAGTTTAATGAAATGGTCCAACAAGGCATTGTTTTTTGGAAAGATAGAAAGGTGGCATTAAAGGATACTAGTGATATTCTCCAAACCAACTTTGGTAAGGGAGGTATGAAAGCATTGGTTAAGGATTATTTGGCAGCAAATGGGATTGCAATAATGAAAATTGCAAGTTATGGTACTAGAGTGGATGATAATGCTAAGCAAGAATTTTTTGGAACTATTGAACCAAGTGGGGTTTGGTCTTCTGCCATTTCTACAATGCATAAGAAGAAGATGCCACGAGAAGCTTTATTAAGAACTGCTGCAATAATTCGTGGAACTACGGGTTGGGAGGATCCTGTAGAAGCTTTATCAATACATGCCTATATTGCTAAAAATCAACATGAAGCCTTGATAGAAGAAAAGAAAAGACAAGATTCTAATGATACAAGAAAAGGAAATTCTTCAAAAAGACAAACTGGAGAAGATAAGGCTCGTGAGATGGCATCACAGGAATTACCAACAAAGGATGCTTCAATATCTTCAAAAGAAAAATCAAAGGACTTAAGAAAAAAAGGTAAGTCAACGGCTTATAAACTTCTCTCTGACATTGAAGCAGCAATAGATTAAAAGGAGGTGCTTGAAGAACATGTTTTCAATGCTAAAGTTGAATTCACATTGAAAAAAATATTGGATATTATAAAGAAAGAATTCCATAATGTCATTATTGACAATATTAAGTGAAAGAGGCAATTAATGGGTGAATCTGGATCAAATCATGCTATTAATGTACATATATGTGAGGATGAAGAAGATGAAATTGACAATTATTCCAAAAAATCAACAAATGGAGGAAGGAGTTATAATCAAAAAGCACGTTTTGATGATCCAAGTGATAAGGAAAAAAAATTTTGAGTCATTATACTCAAAAGCATTGGGCAAGAGCAACTATAAAGGCATTAATAAAGATTGGAGATATGGATGAGCCAGTTGTTGCCTTGATTGACCATGGTTCAAAAATAAACCTTATATCTAAGGATCTTTACATGAAATAAAAGTGGCCAATTGATATGGAGCATGGATGGATAATACGGACAGCTAATAATACACGAGGTGAATTGTATGGTGCTTACGCAGATATGAAGGTTCAGATTGGTGATGATGCAATGGAACAAAATTTCTATGTTCAAGATGCAACAACTTATCCTCTTATATTGGGACAACCATACATTATTGCGACTTGAATGGAAACAAAAGTCCTCGATGATGGATCAGCTTATGCATAGATTTGTAGTGAAGATGGAAAAAAGGCAGTATAATTTTTGACTGTTCCTCCAAATCATGAACGTAATCGAGAAAAATTGAGAGAGAAACCGTTGCCAAGAGTTGTTGAAGAATTTATGGATTTTTGAGAAGTACCACTATAAAGCGGGATTATGGAGGTACAAAAGGGGAGGTACTCTCGCAAGATATATATACCTTTGATGTAGGTTTTTTTGGCATTTTTGAAAATAGGAGTGTTATGTATAAGAGGATTGAGGATCTAAAAAGAAATGAGAGAAAAAGATTATGTACTGTTGAAAGAGAATTATATGGATTAAAAATATTAAAAGATGATAAAAAGATTATTGGTATTTATGAAGAAAATGGATTGGAAGATCCTTTAGAACTGATTGCATCTATTGGATTAGGTGATGATGATAAAATTATACAGATTCATTCGAAAGAAGTTTATGCTATGATTGAATCTTTTCAAATGCCAGAGGTTATGGTTGAAACAAAATACAAGACAGTAGATAAGAAGGTAAAATCCGTTGCTAGACCTTTGCCAAAAGACTGTAAAGAACAAGTAGAAGGAGCATCAAGAGAAACGAGCTTGAGGGATCTAAGAAATATTGGGCATAAGTTTACTGAAGAAACTTTTGAAGAATTAAAGATTGGTTCTGATGGTTCTTTGTTGCCAGAGAAAATTGTGTTCTTTAAAGAAATGCTAGCAAAACGAGATAAATCATTTGTCTTTGAATCTCATGAAATTGGGTGTGTGGATCCAAATATTGTAATTCCTATGGTTATTTTCACTATACCACATGAATCTTAGAATTTGAGGCCAATTCCAGTGCCAAGGACATATTTATCGGATTTGATAGAATTATTAAAAGAAAAGATGAAGATGAAGATTTTGGAGCCATCTTTTGCACCATATTCTAGCCGATGGTTTACAATGCCTAAGAAAAATAGATCATTATGATTTATTCAAGATATGCAGCCAGTAAATACAGTGACTATCAGAAATGCAAGAATTGGACCAATAAGAGATGAATTTACTAAAGCATTTGCAAGAAGGGCAATTTATTCAATGGATGACCTATATTCAGGCTATGACCAATTTCAACTAGCAAAAGAAAGTAGAGACATGACAACAATGAGAACTCTACTTGGATTGGTTAAAATATGTAGTCTTCTTCAACGTGCTACTAATTCAGTTGCACATATGATGAGCGGGATGAATAAAGTATTAAGGGATTTTATTCCTGAGAAGACTATGCCTTTTTTAGATGATGTTCCTATTAAAGGGTACAAAGAAGAAGACAAGGATGAAACTTTAGATAAAAGAAGGTGTCGCAACTATGTTGTCAATCATATGCAAGATTGTAAAAAGATATTGACTCGGCTTGAAGAAATTCATCTTACATTATCAAGTATAAAATCTATATTTGAAATATAAGAAGTTGTAATTGTTGGACATTTATGTGGATTTTATGGAAGAAAACCAGATCCAGCCATGGTTGATGAAATTAGAAGAATAAAAGAAGATTGCAGTTCTTTAACACAGGTGCGTAGGTTTTTGGGTGGATGTGTGTTTTATTGTATTTGGATTCTTCACTATGCTCATATAGCAGATCCATTGTATGAATTGTTATGTAAAGGTTATCATTTTAAATGGGAAGAAAAGCATATCAAAGTAATGCAGATATTGAAGGAATTATTAATATCACCTCCAGTATTGAAAAAAATTGATTATAAGTATAATAGACCAATGATTCTTATAGTGGATACTAGTTCAATTGCCATTGAATGGGCAGTGGATCAAGATGATTCAAATGGATATAGATTTGCAGTTCGATTTGGAACTAAGGTTTTAAGTGCACGCCAACGTGTATATTCTCAAGTGAAAAGGGAATTATGGGGAGTTGTTTCAGCTATGAAAGTTGAAAGGGATTATTTAATTGGGGCAACAGTGGTGGTGGAAACAAATTGTTTGCCTTTGCTTGGAATGATTATTAATTGCACAACTCCAGACATTGCAATGTTAAGATGGATTGCTTATATCAAGTCATTACATCTGGAATTTAAGCATGTTGCGAGAAAAGACAGTTACGTAGCAGCTATGTTATCTCGAGCAAGATATAATGGAGAAGATGAAATGATAGAGGATATTGATGATGTGGATACTAAATTTTATTCAGTTTCACAATTGAACAAGGAAATTAAGCCATTTCATGAAGAAAATTATGAAGGAGATTTATTGGATATTGGATATTATTTGAGCACGTTAACCAAGCATGCTAATTGGTCAGTTGAAAAATTTAAATAAATCAGAAAAAAAACATACAAGTTCATATTACAAGGGGGATTTCTATGGAATTGGCCAAAATCAAACATTGATATGCTACAACGAGTAGTAGGTATCCAAGAAGATCAACAAGAATTACTCAAGGAATTTTATGATAGTTTATGGGCAGGGCATAGAGGAATTTGGGCTACTTTTGCTAAGTTGAAGGAGCGATATTGGTGGAAGAATATGTATCGAGATATAACTTTATTTGTAGAATCTTGTATGGCTTGTCAAATATATTCAAATATACGACATCGAGATGGTTTGCATCCAACATATCCTTTGGCCATTCATTTTAAATGGCTTGTGGATTTGGTTATTATGCCAATGGGATTATGGCAAATGAGGTATTTAGTTTTGGCTCGTGAGGATTTATCAAACCAAGTGGAAGGCAGGGCTTTAAGGACAAAGTCTACAGAAGGAATTTGTAGGTTTTTACTTGAGGATGCATTTGCCACTACGGATGTGTGGGAAAGATCACTACAGATCGTGGAGAATTAAATGCACATAAAGCTCGTGAATTCTTCAAAAGATGTGGAGTTAAATTATCATTAACCACGGCTTATAATCTAGAAGGGAATGCAAAGAGTGAACGTGGACATCCACCAATTATAAAAGCTTTGATTAAAGCTTGCAATGGAAGAGTGAGAGAATGGCCTTGACTTCTAGCTTATGCATTATGGGCTGATCAAATAACACATAGTTCGATGACAGGATATATGCTAGTGGAACTTATGACAGGTCAAAAATCTATTATATCAATTGAAGAACAAGTGCCAACTTGGAGTGTACTACCTTGGAAAGATGGACTAACAAGAGAAGAGTTACTGGCTAATAGAATTCGACAGCTTGAACAAAGATCAAAAGATGTGGAACTAGCATTAAAATAGTTATAAAAGGCAAGGCTAAAGAACAAGGCTTGGTTTGATAAATGACATTGATTGAGGCTTAAAGCAATTGAAGAAGGTGATTGGGTACTTGTTTATGACAACAGTTTGGATAACCAGCATAGTATCTTACGGAAATTTTGAAAACGTTGGTTTGGATTGTATGTAGTGGTAACAGTTCAAGACAATGCCACATATTTATTGAAGGAATTGGTTGGTATAAGGTTGAAGATACCTATTGCCGGGAAGCGAGTAAAAATTTTCAAAAGACGAGATGGAGAAATAAACGTGGAAGATCATGTTGAAGATATCAATGACTTTGAAGAAGACAATTATATTGAAATGGATGATGAAGAAGAACTTGGTGCAGAAAATGAAGAGATGGTATGATGCCAACTATGACATATGCTTCATTTGGCGCATACCAGAGGATGCGCAGATTCAGAGGGGGTGGATGTCGTGTTGCAGCACGTTTATATAGTGAAAGGTATAGATAAGAGTAATTTATATTTAATACTTGATTATCTTAGTTCAATAGGAACTTAAGATACTTAAGAAAAGGGTTATGGAAGCCTCTTAGATTATTTTCTTGTTTTAATAGCTAACAGATAAAAGTTAGTTGTTAAAGTTTTCTTCTAGGCTATACAAACTCTATTACTGATTTTGAAAAGTCATAAGTTAATTAGAATAGGATAGAAAAGAAAAATAGTTATTATGGTTGATACTAGGATTAAGTTGAGGATAGGATTTAACTTAAAAATCCTTAGAATTAGTTGAATTGATACCCAAGGAAAGACCAGATATGAGACAAGGTTAATATTGTCTAGATTAATTTTGATATTGTCTGAATTGTTGGGTGTGCTAAGTTTATATAAAAATTTGTATTAATCTAGTGATGCAATCAGGAGATATTTGAGTTTTGATACAAAGGGTTGTTGGAAGTTGGCAGTTTAGGGTTGGATAGGGTTTCTGTGATAACTAAAGATCCACTAATTGGATCAACGTAATTTTTGGTATACTGATAGAAGACTTTTAGATTGAGCTACACACTAAGTTTGAGCTAAAGTTAACGATGAAAGAAGGAGAAATCACCACTAGAGTTTCTGCATCAATCTTCAAGTTGGCGGCCGAGTGTCATCAGTGCGCTTTTTGGATGTTTTCTTGCAATCTGTAAGTTGGGTTGGGCTAAATTTTTTTGAGCATGTAAAAGGCTTATACCAGCATGTGTGTGAAAAATTTAACACTAAGTGGACAGTTCGATTAAAAATTATAGCTTGTCGAAGCTCATTGATTAGGATTAGGGCTTATAAACAAAAATAAAAATTGCTTAATTATAAAAGAAACGAGGTAATTGGGATGTATGTAAGATTGATTTTACTAAGAAGAGTGTTTTTAAATACTTTTGAATTGAAGCTCAAATTATATTCCTTATACATGGGTGAAACCTATTAGGGTTTCTTGAATATTTGCAAATAGTATTTTATCTTCTACAACCAAGTGCCTGATGCATTTCCGATTAAGACAACACGTAATACGACAACAGTGAAATTCAACATATTTGATATCATGACCTTGGAAGAGACTCCCAATGTTTGGTAATTTTTTTAGAAGTATGAACTATCTTTGATTGTGTTTTAAATATTTTTTTTAAAAATAGGTTATAAAGGCCTAAAAAATGATCAAATATCAAAGTGGTCTTCTTGCCTTGGTATGAGATACTATTGATGGCTTAGAGGACCTATCAACTACCTTCAAAAAAAACAAAGATTAAAATATATAGCAACTATAATTTGGCACATCATAGACTTTCTCAACATGTAATCACCGCTCCTTGTGGAACTTGTTCCTAAAAGGGAGGATAATGTCACAGATACAAGATTTATTTTGATAATTATCTAATTAATATAGATATGTAGAAATAGATAGAAATAGAAAAAAATAGGTTAATTTGATAATACCTTATAGAGAAGCTTTTTAGAAGCTTCATAGATATAGGTTCACTTTTATACATGTCTATAGGTGATTGGTAGGTTAGAAACTTGGCCAACAAGTTAGCCACATGTTGTACATATTAGTAGCTTGTAAAATAAATTAAGTATATGGCAAACATATAAAAAACTTATCTTGTAAATTTGATACATATCTTATAAATTGGACATGTATTAGAGGTCCTATAGAATGTTGCTATGTAACTCTTAAGTAGATAGTATATATAGAAATAAGAATGAAGCCTTCTTCACTCTTGTCAATGTCTTTTTTGTTCCTAGTCTTATTTCAAGAGTCTCTAATCTTTTTGTCTTTTAATAATAGTTATTTTAATTTTAATATTATTTCATCTGTGAGTGATTTTTTATTTTAAGTGACACAAGAGTGTATTGACATTTTATTCCTTTATGATTCATATCTTTGATAATTTGATAAGAGTAAAGATTTATTATTTTTATTTTGTATTTAAACATTGAATAGATTATTCCATTTTTATTATTGTGTTTGAAAGTTGAGGACTATCCACTTTTCAATTAATATTTTTTATTTTTTAATCTTGATTTTTTTCTTAAAAGAAAGTGGATCACTTCTCTTTGTAGAAATTTTTATTTAATATTAGAGGTTGCAGATTATTTTCCTCTAATTCAAATTATAGAATTATTAAGTTGTCTAAGTTAGAAGGAAAGATTATAAATACTACATTTAGCAAAAATGAGAATAGATTTGTAACTATTATAGATCTTCAGGAGCTTGTCAACACTCTTATGGTGGAAATTTTATGAATCATTAATGCCAATCATGGAAGCAATATTCCTATGTCTATAGAAGAAGTCCAAAGCCTATTTCAAGAAGTTGTATAATTGAAAGAATCAAGTAAATTGACCTTATAATCAAATCTAAGAAGTCTTGCTTCTACAAGCATGAAAAAAACAAAGATTAATATGCCTAAGAAGTTTGATGGAATAAGATCAAAATTTTGAAGATTTCTGCAATAAGTCAAATTATATCTAAAATTGTATTCTTTTCAATATCCTAATGGATTTATACAAGTTGGATTCATAGGTGCACTTCTATATAGAAGTGATCTTTCTTGGTTTGCACTTTTGATGAAAAAATTTATAATTTCTTTATGATTTGAATTCATTTCTCAAAGTATTTATGATCACATTTGGAAAAAAATGATCAAAAGAGGATAATAGAAACCAAGCTCTTATTTTTATGATAAGAATCATAGTCAGCTATAACATATGTTGCAAAATTCTAAAACCTTCCTTGTAATGTGGAGTGGAATGATAAATTCCTTATCAATCAATTTATTATGGATTGAAAGATAACATCAAAGATTTATTATTAATAATATCAAAATTAGACTTCTTAGAACAATTCATTCCTCAAGCCATTGCATGTAACAATTAATTATTTGAAAGGTGTCAAGAATATAGATTTAGCTAGAGAGGAACAAGTCAATTAATGATAGCAATTTCTAATTCTAAGACATCCAAATCCTTATTAATAAGTACAAAAACTTCCATACATGTGGCAAAAAAAAGATTATCTTTTGTTATATATACCATACCTATTTTTAATATTGAAAAGACTATAAGTAGTATTTTTAGACAATATAAAGATTTTAAAGATATTTTTGAAAAAAAAAATACAGATATTCTTCCTAAGCATTTATTTTATGATTTTTTAACTGATCTTTAAGAAAGAGATCAACTACCATTTGAACCAATTTATAGTTTATCATAAAATGAGTTGGCTACATTAAAGGAATATATTAATAAAAAATTGGCTAAAAACTTCATATGCCATTCAAAGTCTCTAACAAGAGCTCCTATCTTATTTATGAAGAAAAAAGATAGATCATTGCAAATGTAAGTAGATTATCAAGGACTTAATAAGATTACCATCAAGGATAAGTATCTTTTATTTTTGATTTTAAAATTTCTTAATCAACTTAGTCAAGCAAAGATCTATACAAAAATAGATCTACGAGGAGCATACAACTTGGTACACATCAAAGAAGGTGATGAATAGAAGATTATATTTTGAATTAGGTATAGGCATTTTGAATATAATGTCATATTTTATGGGCTTACAAATGCACCAGCTATTTTTTAATATCTTATGAATGATATTTTTTGTAAATTTTTTGATAATTTTATTGTCTTCTATTTAAATAATATTCTAATCTATTCTAATAATATAAAATAATATGAACTTTATATTCATTATATATTACAAAAACTTAAAAATATAAAATTATATATCAAGATAAAAAAGTATATATTTCATATTATTCAAGTTGATTTTTTAGGATACATCATTTCAAATGATGGTTTTAAGATGAATCTTAAGAAAGTCTTGACAATCATAGACTAAAAGATTTCAAGTATAATAAGAGATGTACAATATTTCTTGAGATTTGCTAATTACTATCAAATCTTCATCAAGATCTTTTTTCAAATTGTAGCTCCACTAATACACTTTATTTGTAAGGATAAATTTAAATCAAATAAAAAAGCAAAAGCATTATTTGAAGCTTTGAAGATAGCTTTTATTTCTATATCAATCTTATATTGTGTCAATTTTTCTACGATATTTTTTATAGAAATAGATGTATCAAATTTTATTTTGGATGTGGTATTATTATAAATAGGAGTAGATAATAAATTTCATCTAATAGCTTTTCATTCAAAAAAATTTTTAGCAGCCAAGATTAATTATAAAATTTATAGCAAAGAACTTCTTGCAATCATTTTTTTTTTTTTTCAAGAATAGCATCATTATCTAAAAGGTGCTTCCAATCTAGTCACCGTATATACAAATCACAAAAACCTTAAATATTTCAAATCAACATGTATTTTGAATTGTTGCTAGGCTTGTTAGAGCATATCTTTATCGAGATTCGAGTTCAATATCATTTATCAATGAGGAAAATAATAAGGTTTGTCTAATATCCTTTCTAGATATTTTTATCTTCTACCAAAAGAAGAAAATGTAATTTTTGATCAAAAAAGGATAATTTTATTGAAACCAAAAAAATTTCATCTTTGAGCTATGAAATCAACATTGAATGTTGATTCAACTTTTTTTAAACAAGTCCAATTAAGTATGTCTTCAAACTCTGTTGTTTATAATATTCAAAACAATTCATCTAAGTTCAATGATACTTTCAAATTTGAATTCAAAAACAATCTATTTTATTTTGAGGAACACTTATATGTTTTAAAAGATGAAGTACGACTATATGCTCTTGAAGCTCATTCTAACTTCCCTGTAGCAAGCCATTTTGGTTACAATAAGACTTTGAAGCTAATATCCAGAGATTTTTAGTAGCCTCAAATGTGGAAGGCTGTTAGACAATTTGTACAATTGTGCAACATTTGTTTAAGATCAAAAACTCCTCGTCATCAATCTTATAGACTTCAATCTTTATCTATACCAAAATAGCCATGGTCTTTTATTTCTATAGATTTTATTATAGATTTATAAATTTTAAGTTCATATGATTTTATATTTATAATTTTAGATTATTTTATAAAAATGGTATATTTTGTATTATATACAAAATCTATTATAAGTGAAGAAACAACTAAATTCTTTTTTGACAATATCTATTGCTATCATGGATTACTAAGGGATATTATATTAGATAAAAAGATGCAATTTGTATCAAAATTTTAGAGAATTCTTTACAAAATATTGAAGGTGGATATAAAACTACCTTTAGCCTTTCATTTTTAAATTGATCGATAAACAAAACAAATAAATCAAGTTTTGAAGCAATATTTGAGATATACCATCAATTATCATTGAGATGATTGAATAACTCTTTTGCCATTGGCAGAGTTTGCTTATAATAATTTGATACATTCTTCTATTCAAAAAACACCTTTCTATGCTAATTATGATTATCATCTATGACTTGATATTTTGACTTTTTAAAAGCTAAAAATCTTATGAAAAAAGACTTAATAAATTGATTGTTAAAATTATATGTAATAATAAAGACACTATTAAAAAAAGCTCAAGAACAACAAAATACCAATGCATATGGCTATCATAAGGAATAACTCTAATTTCAAGTAGATGATAAGGTATAGCTACTTTGTCATACTATCAAGACTATTCGTCCTTATGACAAGCTGGATTATCACAAGTTTGTTCCATTTTTTATTTGTAAATAAGTCAATCCAGTTTCTTATTGATTAAATCTATTAGAGATCCATACTATATTCCATACATCTCTATTTAAATTATATAAGACAACGGATATACAAGAAAGAAGATAAATGTCATTGCCTCCTATAGAAGTGGATAACAATGAAGAATTTGAGGTAGAAGAGGTCTTAGATTTAAAATAATATTGAAATCGCCTAAAATATCTTGTACATTGGCATGGATATGATATTAATAAATATGCGTAGGAGCCATCTAAGAATCTAGTAAATGCATCAATAAAAATCAATGTATTTTATCAATGACATCTATCAAGATAAAAAGTCAAAAAAATCTTTCCTATAAAACAAAGCAGGTTCAATAAAGACTTCATTCTATCTTATATCATTGTTTGCTATTTCTTTGAATTTTCTAGTACTAAAGAGATAAAAAATCAACAATCAACAAATTTAACATAAGAGCTATCATTTGTTAATTTATTGGATGAAACATTATGACTATCACAACCTTTAAGACAACAAAATAGAAATAAAGATCTTCTAAAATGACATTCTTCCTTGAATTGATGGCAGAATATAATGTGTTTGATATCACAACCTTCAAAAAGGCTTCCAATATTCGGTGATACTTTTAAAAGTAGGAATTATTTGTGATTGTATTCCAAATATTTTCTTTGAAGGAAGTTATGAAGGCCTCAACAATGATCAAATACTGGAATGGTCTTTTTGCCTTGATATAAGATACTATCAATGGCTAAGAGGACCTATCAACTATCTTCAAAGGGAATAAAAATTAGAATATGTGGCAACTATAATTTGGCACATCTTCGACTTTTTCAACATATAATCACTACTCTTTGTGGAACTTGTCCGTAAAAGTGGAGATATTGTCATGTGTTGATATGAAATACTTAAGGTTTTTATAATTTGTATATATGGTGATTGGATTAGAAGTACTTTCTAGATAGTAGAGCCATTTTTGAAAAGAATCCGCAATTGCAAGAAGTTCTTTATTATAGATTTTGTAATTAATTTTATTGTTGAAAATTTCTTGGAATGGAAAGCTATTGGGTGGAATTTATCATCTATTCCCATATGTGACAATATCATGCCCAAATCAAAGTCTAATGCATGTGTCTCTATAATAAATATCTTGAAAAAGTCAATGCGATATAAAATTAGTACAGAAGTAAAAACTATCTTTAAAGCTTCAAACAATACTTCTACTTCTTTATTCTACTCAAATTTGTCCTTACAAGTTAAGTGTGTAAGTGGAGCTACAACTTAAGAAAAATTCTTGATGAAGATTTGGTAATTATTGGCAAATTTTAAAAAGCATTGCACATCTCTTATTATTTTTGGAATCTTCTAGTTTATGATTGTCTAGACTTTCTTAAAATTTATCATGAGACCATCATTCAAAATGATATATTCTAAAAAATCAACTTAAATAGCATGAAATACATACTTTTCCATCTTGGCATACAATTCTATATCTCTAAGTTTTTATAATATATGACAAACATATAATTTATATTCTTTTGTATTCTTAGAATAGATTAAAATATCATCTAAGTAACAAATAACAAAATTATCTAAAAATTCACAAAAAATATCATTCATGAGATGTTAAAAAGCAATTGGTGCATTTGTGAGTCTAAAAGGCATAATATTATATTCAACGTGTCCATACCTTATTTGAAATGTAGTCTTTTATTTATCTCTTTCTTTGATGCAAACCAAGTTATATGCTCCTCATAGATCTATTTTTGTACACACCTTACCTTGATTTAATTGATTGAAAAGTCCAAATATCAAAAGTAGAGGATACCTATTCTTGATATTAATCTTATTGAGTCCTTAATAATCTACATACATCCATAGTAATCTATCTTTTTCCTTCACAAATAAAATAGGAGCTCTTATTGGAGCTTTTGAATAGTATATGAAATACTTAGCCAAGTTCTCATCAATATATTCTTTAGTTCAACTAACTTATTTTGTGATAAATTATAAATTGGTTCAAATAGAGGCTAAATTCCTTTTTTGAAATTGATTGAGTAGTCATATGGACAATACTCTAAAAAAATATTTGCATTCTTCTTTTTAAAAATGTCTTGATAATTTTGATATTGGCTTGAAATACTACTTGAAGTCTTTTCACTATCATAAATTAGTATAATATAAATAAAAAAAGATAATCCTTCTTTTATTACATTCATAAAAGCTTTTGTACCTATAAATATGGATTTTATTATATTAGACTTATAGCTTTTTATTTGATTAAGAAGATTCTTAATAATTCTCTAAAAAAATTTAAATCTACGAGAAATCAAATATATTTGAAGATTATACTTTTTTAGCCATGATAAATCTAAAATGCTTAAATTAGAAGAAGATTTAATTATATTAAATATTATATAATTATTATGATTATTTATTGTTATATTAATAGAAAAGATTTCATGAATAATATCTCCAAAAGAAAATAGAAGACCATCTATGACTTCCATATGTACGGATTTAGTTTTTTGTACTAAAGATATTTTATGATTTTTAATAAATTCTTCATCTAAAAAATATGTTGAAGCTCCTAAATCTAATAAAATATAGACTTTATGATTTTAAGGTCCTAAATATATATCTATTATAAAATAAAGAAAAGATTCTAAAAAAAAAAAAAAATCTTTATTAGGAGTTGTATAAGATTCCAATTGCACAGCCTCTATTGTAGTTGGACAAATTTGTTTTCTAACATATTGTCTTCTTTGAGAGCCATATTCTTCATTTTGTAATTGCATTATTTCTTTGGATAATATTAAATAGTGTGCTTAGATTTTTTATAATATAAGTATAATCTTTTTTAATAACAACAAGTCTTTTTTTGTTCAATAAGAGGTTTAAAACATATCAGGTCAATTTATATGTATTCTACTTCTGAATATATGTATTGAAAAGAAGTTGGTATTGCCATTGTATTATAATAATATTGAGGCTTCCTTGTGTGACTCTCAAATCAAAATTCAAAAAGCAGTTTGTCACACTTCTCAATAAAGTCAATTCTTTGATTTAATGTCTAAGGATTAGATAAGTTAAGCATCAATTTTTTTATCTCATATTATAATCTATAGAAAAATTGATTGATAAATGCAACATTATTCTATTTGATACGAATTGCTAATTGTTAAAATTGTGAAATATATAATATCATTGATTGATTACTTTGTTACAAGATATTGATCACTTTATTACAAGATATTGATCATATTGATTGTAATACAAATTATATCAAATTTTTTATATACAGATCAAAATTTTACTAAAAATATCTCTAAATTATTCAATACTGAATCACATTGTTTAAAAAAGATAAAATCATAATAAAATAGAATATGAAAATAATATTCTAATAAACCTGACTTATGATCCTTAAATTGGATAACTTTGAGATTGAAGTTCAATCACTAGTTGTATCTAATTGTTGAATCCTCAAAACTTAGATCTTATACCATCAAACTTTTCAAGCAAATTAATTTATGGTTCTTTGATATTTGAATGGTGTTTTATCATAGGTGAAGTAGTATGACTTAGTATAGATATTGAAGTAGCTCCAATCATCTCTATATTTTTACTTTCTGCTAATCTTGTTGCTCCTTGTGGTAGTAAATTGAATTGATGCATTGCAAGCATTAAATCTCTTATTTGCTCTTGTATTTGTACCATTGTGCTCTTTATTTCAGCAAGCTCTACTATGATAATGTAATAAAAAAGAAGGTGTCTACTTTTATTTAAGAAATACATAATAACACACTCAAAAAAAAAAAAAAAAAAAAAAAAAATTTAAGAATAATATCAATTTAAAAGTGGATAATCTATAACTTTTAATTTTATTTATATCTTATCAAGAAAAAAGGATATTCCATTCTTAATCAAGAAAAAATAAAACTTTGATATATATATATATATATATATATATATATATATTCTTTTCAATCAATTAAAGATATAAATTAAAAAAAGATGCATAAGCCATTAAAATTTGTGTAAAAAAAAGTGACAAAATAAAATTAAAAATAAAAGTACATATATTCAAGAAGAAATTAGAACAATTGTTATCAAAGACTAGAAAATATAAAGACAGTTGAATTAGACTAGAAGCAAGAAAAGAGTTGATAAGAATAAAGAAGACTTTATGCTTGTCTCTATATATACTATCTATCTAAGAATAATGTGGCAATGTTTCATAGAACCTCCAATATGTGTTCAATTTACAAGACATATGTCAAACTTATAAGACAATTTTTTTACATGTATGCCACGTAATTAGCTTATTTTACAAGATACCAATATGTGCAATATGTGGCTAAGTTGTTGATTAAGTTTCTAATCTATCAATCACCTACTCACATGTATAAAGGTGAAACTACATCTATGAAATTCTTAAAAAGCTTTTCTATAAAATATTATTAAATTAAAATATTTTTATCTATTTTTATCTATCTATATTATCTAGATAATTATTAGAATAGATCTTATGTCAGTGATAGGTTTAAAGAAGAAATCAATAAGGACTTGAATTATCTACATGAGTACATAAACAACACCAAGAAAGGTGAGCTAAAACTCTAAGAGATGTGTTGTCAAGATTCAAGAATTCTTTAGCTTCAACTCCAATATATATCTCTATCCAGGAAGCTTTTTGAATAGCTTTTATCAAACTAGAAAACTTTTCAAAAAGCTTCTTTTAACATTGAAGCTATTTGAACTCTCTTTCTATCAAATTAAAAGCTACTCAAGCAACTTTCACTAATTAAAAAATCTTTAGAATGTTCTAGAAGATTGTATGAACTTTCAAAGTATATCTTTCTAACATCACCCCCTTCTCTAATAACAAGTTCTAAAAAGAGCTCATACCTTTGGAAATCTTCTTATATACATAAAAAGTCAAGAATATGCTGTACCAATGAAGCTATATATTTTGATCTCCCTTCTTGGATAATAGATTCTATTAATCTTCAAAAAAAAATTCTATAGCTTTAAATTAGTACCTCTATTGTTGAAACATTCTATCCAAGGATTTGATCTTTATTATAGCCTTCAAAATATCTTCCAAATAAGATCTCAAGTTTAAGAAAATTTACCTTTCCAAACTCAAGTAATATCATTAAAACTTGAATATTGGAAACAAGACTTACATAGTTGGATGTTGCTCCTAATGGCTTCAACTATGGTAGTACTTGGCACTAAAATATATTGTCTTTACTTTGTTCAATTAAATGCTATAGAAGTTACGTTGATTCACTTGAAGCTTACATAGCAAGTAAATCTTTTTAATCTTATTTTATTAAATCTCTCAACACTTGAAGGTTTGATATGGTAATTGACTTGTTTCTACAATTCTATTCTATCTTAGAATAGATGACTATATATTAATGAAGGCTTTAATTTGACTCTGTTTTTCTTATAGATATTTTTCAAATCCAATCTTTATAAAGAAATTATCATCAAACATGTTTATACTTGTGGAAAAAGAGACAATGAAATAGAGACGTTATTATATTGCGTGATCAAAATATATAGCTTCATTATATAGCGTGATCTTTAATTTGAAAATAACGTTTGACAATAGAAAAATGGATCATTATGATTTATTCAAGGTATGCAGCCAATAAATGCAATGACTATCTGAAATGCAAGAATTGGATCAATAGTAGATGAATTTGCTAAAGCATATACAAGAAGGGCAATTTATTCAATGGATGACATGTATTCAAGCTATGACCAATTTCAACTAGCAAAAGAAAGTAGAGACATGACAACAATGAGAACTCCACTTGGATTGGTTAAAATGTGTACTCTTCTTCAAGGTGCTACTAATTCAGTTGCACATATGATGAGCGGGATGAATAAAGTATTAAGGGATTTTATTCCTGAGAAGACTATGCCTTTTTTAGATGATGTTCCTATTAAAGGATACAAAGAAGAAGACAAGGATGAAACTTTAGATAAAAGAAGGTGTCGCAACTATGTTGTCAATCATATGCAAGATTGTAAAAAGATATTGACTCAGCTTGAAGAAGTTCATCTTACATTATCAGATTCAAAATCTATATTTGGAGTACAAGAAGTTATAATTCTTGGACATTTATGTGGATTTTATGGAAGAAAACCAGATCCAGCCAAGATTGATGCAATTAGAAGAATAAAAGAAGATTGTAGTTCTTTAATAGAGCTGCGTAGGTTTTTGGGTGCATGTGTATTTTATCGTATTTGGATTCTTCACTATGCTCATATGGCAGATCTATTGTGTGAATTATTATCCAAAGGTTATCATTTTAAATGGAAAGAAAAGCATATCAAAGCAATGCAAATATTGAAGGAATTATTGACATCACCTCCAGTATTGAGAAAAATTGATTATAAGTATAATAGACCAATGATTCTTATAGTGGATACTAGTTCAATTGCCATTGAGTGGGCAATGGATCAAGATGATTCAAATGGATATAGATTTGCAGTTCGATTTGGAACTAAGGTTTTAAATACACGCCAATGTGTATATTCTCAAGTGAAAAGGGAATTATGGGGAGTTGTTTCAGCTATGAAAGTTGAAAGGGATTATTTAATTGGGGCAACAGTGGTGGTGGAAACAAATTGTTTGCCTCTGCTTGGAATGATTACTAATTGTACAACTCCAGACATTGTAATGTTAAGATGGATTGCTTATATCAAGTCATTAAATCTGGAATTTAAGCATGTTGTGGGAAAAGACAGTTACGTAGCAGATATGTTATCTCGAGCAAGATATAATGGAGAAGATGAAATGATAGAGGATATTGATGATGTGGATACTAAATTTTATTCAGTTTCACAATTGAACAAGGAAAATAAGCCATTTCATGAAGAAAATTATGAAGGAGATTTATTGGATATTGGATATTATTTGAGCACGTTAACCAAGCATGCTAATTGGTCACTTGAAAAATTTAAACAAATCAGGAGAAAAGCATACAAGTTCATATTACAAGAGAGATTTCTATAGAAGAGGCTGAAATCAAACATTGGAATGCCACAACGAGTAGTAGGTACCAAAGAAGATCAACAAGAAATACTTAAGGAATTTCATGATAGTTTATGGGTAGGGCATAGAGGAATTTGGGCTACTTTTGCTAAATTGAAGGAACGATATTGGTGGAAGAATATGTATCGAGATGTAACTTCATTTGTAGAATCTTATGTAGCTTGTCAAATATATTCAAATATATGACATCGAGATGGTTTGCATCCAAAAACTCTTTTGGCCATTCATTTTAAATGGATTGTGGATTTGGTTATTATGCCAATGGGATTATGAGAAATGAAGTATTTAGTTTTGGCTCATGAGGATTTATCAAACCAAGTGGAAGGCAAGGCTTTAAGGACAAAGTCTACAGAAGGAATTTACAGGTTTTTATTTGAGGATGTTATTTGCCACTATGGATGTGTGAAAAAGATCACTACAGATCGTGGAGAATTAAATGCACATGAAGCTCGTGAATTCTTCAAGAGATGTGGAGTTAAATTATCATTAACCACGGCTTATAATCTAGAAGGGAATGCAAAGAGTGAATGTTGACATCCACCAATTATAAAAGCTTTGATTAAAGCTTGCAATGGAAGAGTGAGAGAATGGCCTGACTTCTACCTTATGCATTATGGGCTGATCGAACAACACATAGTTTGGTGACAGGATATATGCTAGTGGAACTCATGACAGGTCAAAAACCTATTATGCCAATTGAAAAATAAGTGCCAAGTTGGAATGTACTACCTTGGAAAGATAGATTAACAAGAGAAGAGTTACTGGCTATTAGAATTCGATAGCTTGAACAAAGTTCAGAAGATGTGGAACTAGCATTAAAACGGTTACAAAAGGCAAGGTTAAAGAACAAGGCTTGGTTTGATAAACGACATCGATTCAGGCTTAAAGCAATTAAAGAAGGTGATTGGGTACTTGTTTATGACAACAGTTTGGATAACTAGCATAGTATCTTACGGAAGTTTTCAAAATGTTGGTTTGGACCTTATGTAGTGGTAATAGTTCAAGATAATGCCATATTTATTGAAGGAATTGGATGGTACAAGGTTGAAGATACCTATTGCTGGGAAGCAAGTAAAGGTTTTCAAAAGACGAGATGGAAAAATAAACGTGGAAGATCATGTTGAAGATATCAATGACTTTAAAGAAGACAATTATATTAAAATGGATGATGAAGAAGAACTTGGTGCAGAAAATGAAGAGATGGTACGACGCCAACTATGACATATGCTTCATTTGGCGCATACCGGAGAATGCGCAGATTCAGAGGAGGTGGATGTTGTGTTGCAGCACATTTATATAGTAAAAGGTATGGATAAGAATAATTTATATTTAATATTTGATTATCTTGGTTCAATAGGAACTTAGGATACTTAAGAAAAGGGTTCTGGAAGCCTCTTAGATTATTTTCTTGTTTTAATAGCTAATAGATAAAAGTTAATTGTTAAAGTTTTCTTCTAGGCTATACAAACTCTATTACTGATTTTGAAAAGCCATAAGTTAATTAAAATAGGATAGAAAAGGAAAATAGTTATTATAATTGATACTAGGATTAAGTTGAAGATAGGATTTAATTTAAAAATCCTTAGAATTAGTTGAATTGATATCTAGGGAAAGACCGGGTATGAGATAGGGTCAAAATCAGAGCTCCAGGGACAAAAACGACCACCGAAGGCAAGGAAGGGGAACATTTGAAGATCAAAAATTAGGATTGAATAGCTAGCTTGAAGGGGATTCTAAGGACATTTAGCTTGTGGCCATAGGGTTTTGGAAGACTTAGCAATCGCTATTCAAAGTCAAGGTTTGTATTAGTATTTTGGATTTTATATAAGGCAATGATGGCTTGGATTGTTGAGTGATTCTTGCAATCTGTAAGTTGGGTTGAGCTAAATTTTTTTGAGCATGTAAAAGGCTTATATCAACATGTGTGTGCAAAATTTCACACTAAGTGGACAATTAGATTTAAAATTATAGCTTGTCAAAGCTCTTTGATTAGGATTAGGGCTTACAAACAAAAATAAAAATTGCTTAATTATAAAAGAAATGAGGTAATTGGGATATATGTATGGTTGATGTTACTAAGAGGAGTATTTTTAAACACTTTTGAATTGAAGTTCAAATTATATTTTTCATACATAGGTGAAACCTATTAGGATTTCTTGATTATTTGCAAACATTATTTTACCTTCTACAGCCAGGTGCCCAATGCATTCCCAAACAAGACAACACATAATACGACACCGATCCTCTATTGCTCTCTTTACACGCAAATTATATCAAAAATAGTGACAGTAGGTACAATTTTAATATCCTAACTTTGAGCACGTATATCTCATTTATAAAAAGTCCAAATCATACAAGATTTGCACCAAAACCATATCCAAAAATCCAAACTTATTGACCTTAGCCTTTAATATTCGACTCTCTCCAAAAAAAAATCCTAATTCCCAATAAATCCTTGGGCAGCCTCCTTGAAGCGTATTGGGCATGATTTTTGGCCAATAGGAATAGAAATTTCTATCATCTATCTCCATTCATCCATATAGATGGCCTAACTATCCCGTTTTATATTATAAATTCCTTTCCAATCCTTTTTTTTAAAAGAATTATATAATATGTATTCTAAATACCAAATACAAGAAGTAAATAAGATCTTAAGGATCACCAATGTCTACCAAAGGTGACTTAAGATATACAAAAGTTATTATCAATATAAAACTAACTTCAAAATCACTATCAAAAGAAGAAATAAGGTTGTATAAACCTCAATAATAATCTTTTTAATAGATCTCTTCTAAATTAGTGATCTAATTATATCCTATAATCAATAAAATCTATTATTATAGCTTTTACTTAATATATAATAAATTATATATTAAATATACATATATAATTTTTTCACATGGTAGCCAAACTACAACACAATACCGTGTTATATAGCAGTTACTTGGCAATTATCTAACAATCATCTGTGTCATTTAATAGTCACTATTATTACCAACCAATCACCTATCTTACAACCAATCAATTGCTTGCTTTCAATTAGTAGTTGTTGCCTACCAATTGCCTAGTTCATAACTACCTAGTCAAGTACTCCCGACCATTAGATGGAACAATGCTACAAAGAATTGCCTCTGACCAAAAATTTAAGATAAAAAGTAAAAAATTAAAATGTTAGTATTCTTACCTCAAATGTCTAATTTTTATATAGTTTTTTTTTTTTTTTTTTTTGTTATAAATTTCAAACCTTAAAAAAAAAAAAATAAATAAATAAATAAATAAAAAAACTAAAACTAAATAAAAACTTATATATGATTAATTAGCATTAAATTTATATATTTTGAATACTAATATTAAAATTATATAATTTGAAAGTCACATCATTTTTTTTAGATACTTTTAAAATATAAAAATAAAAATATAAAATATAAAAAATAAAATATCTTTGTCAAGTAAGAGATAAAAAATTACAATATAAGTCAAGCATCTCTAATTCTATCATATAAAAATTGAAGAGTGCAAATATAAGTAAAAAGCATTAAGCTTTATTAAATGGCTAAATAATCATTTCCAAGAAAAATAAAAAATTACCATGAACTTAGTTAAAAATATCTAATCTTATAAAATTACTAAATATTATTGTTAAAATAATATTAAATTTGATCATGTAAAAATTATTCATATAATTTCTAGCAATCAAAAAAATCCGTAAAAATTATTTGATTCTTGATTTTATAAGCCTACAAATACATATCTATCATGGATCTATAATAGAAGAAGATTCTAAAAAATTCTAGAAGGTTCTATTTAATCTTAAAAGATTCTATAAGATTCTATTTGGTCCTAAAAGCATTTAGAAGGTTCTTAATGATTTTGAAAAAATCCTAATAGGTTCTAGTAGGTTCTAAGAAGGTTTTGGAAGGTCCTAAAAGATTCTAAAAAATCTTAGATGGTCATAGAAGGATCTTAGATTTGCTTCACTTCTAAATATCAAAGAAGTTTTTCAAAAAGCTTCCTTGCACTTAGTATATATATAAGCCAAGGTTAAGAAGATGCCCAATCTCAACAATGCAATCTATGAGGTTTAATTTGGACCTTCTAGTCTTTTTTATTTGCCTTGTTGTAGCTCCTTACTTGTAATATAAAGTAAATTTTTCTTTTTTCAATTTTTAAAATTTTTAGAGTCTTATTTTACTTGAATAGTATATTCATAATAATTTATTGAGACTAACATAGCACAATATTAAAGCTTGGTCTTTTTGAATAGAAAACAGATTATCCTTCTTTTTAGAAGTATTATAGCAATTTAAAAGTTATAAATTATCTTTTCCTAGAGCAATATTTTTTTAATTTATTATATCTATATTTTCTTATTTTATTTCTATAACATAAAATAAAAGATTCAATATGACAAATTCTAAAGAAGCCAAATTGGATTTAATTATAAATACTCTTAAAGTATTGAGAGTCAAGACTAAGATCTTATTTAAGCAAAATAAAGAACTTTATATAATCATATACAATGATCAAAGAGCAAACCTATATCAACCATTATCACAAGTCACCTTAAGAACTCTATTACTAACGTCTATTTTAATAAAAGATGTATGTATTTAAGATGGCAATTTAATATCAACAATAAAAGAACCAAAAATTAGCCTTTCAAAGAAATTTGATGGAACTATTCAAAATTTTGTTGCTTTATAAACGAAGTACAATTTATTATTTTAATTCAACCTTAGCGGCATTCCGTGGAAGCATCTCATATTGATTTGATTGGAACCTTATTCTCAAGTCAAGTTTTGTCTTGGTTTGTTCTATTGTTTAAAAAGAAATCTTTCATATTATATAACTTTGAAACATTTTTGGTAGCATTTGCCAAAAGCTTTTGAAGAGTATGATAAGATTTATTCCATCACAATTAAAATTTGAGTCCTGTAACAAAGAATCTGTTCTACATTTGTTTATGCTTTAGAATTTTGACAATTACTATGTGATATCAATTAAGATGAAGATATATTAATAAATCAATTTTATAAGAAATTATAAGATGATGTTAAAAATCTATTATTATCTATATCTAATCTTTAAATTCTTAATGAAGCCATCAATCAAAAGATGAAATGCAATAGCTGGATATTTTAACATCAACAAGAACAACATTATCGTGGTAGAGAGAATTTGCCTTAAGAAAGCATAGAGCTTTTGATTGCTACTAATTCTTCAATCAAGATCTAATTATAACAAAACCTCCAAATTTATATAAAAGATTTCTTCATATGGCTATTACATTCATTATATAAGTCTTATTTTTTCAAAACACTCAAAATATAACAAATATTCTAAAACCCTCATTTTCTCGTAAGAAGAGAATTTTTTTCAAACTTCAATAATCCATAACTTTAAATCCAACCCTTCAAACCAACTCAAAATTTATATAAAATACTGATGCACTCTTAAAAACTATCACTACAAATTTTAATTGTTGATTTGTTATTGATTTTAAGATATTGCCAAAACCCTAATAGTAGCTTCAAATCCTTATTTACAAACACCCGTATACTAAAGTCTTCATATCTTACAAACTAAAAGTTCAAATACTATGAAACTTTGATATATAGCTTTTTGGTATAATACTACACCTTCTTAGATAGTTTTAGACAAAAATTTATTTAGAAGCTTAAGATATGGCAAAATCCATCACTATCAATAAAACGGTTTATTTATTGCTTTGGAATTCAATCTATTGTCTTTGACTTGTAATATTTTTTTCTTTAAAATTCTAAATATAGAAATTTTTCAATATTAAATATAGATCTTAAAACCACCTTCCTAGTCACATCTTCCAATCTCTAAAAGCTCTCATACAATTCCTTATATACTCAAAAGAAAAATAGTAGATACAATTTATATACCTTAATTTCAAGTGCCTACTTCTCTCTCATAAAATCTCCAAATCTCTTATTTTTTATACCAAAATTATAATAAAAAAAAAAGATTTTTAATGCTAATCTCTAATTTTTGAATACTTTCTTAGAAGTCATCAAAATCCTTGTTCTCCTTGCCAACAGCCTCCTCAAAGCCTATTGGACATGACCATTGACCAATAGAAATGAAGAACTTCATCCTTTGTCTTCATTCATCTATAATTCATCTTCATCCTTTTAAATAAGCCTCTTAGTAGTTTAATTCTTCTTCTTTGGACTCCAATTGCCTCTCAAGGCTTTATATTAAACATTTAGGTCCTATATAATTTAAATACCATAACCAAATTAAATAACAATCTAAAATAAAGTTTCTTATATCAATTCCTTTTAATTCACTTTTCTAACCATTCTATTATATAATAGAATCAATGAACAAAGTATATATTTTGATTGGATTTTACGTATTGTGAATAATTATAGTACGACAACATCCACTATTTATACTATAAATTTATACCAATTATTTGACATCTTCTATATCTCCCAATTCTAACATACATTTGGAAGTAGGAGATATGCAAATTGATGTAATTTGCTTCAAATCTCTTTTAAAGTAAAAAAAGAAGTATAAAAAAAATACAATTTATATATTTATTGTAAAAATCTAATTACAAGGCTAATAATTGCTACAAAAAGTATCAACATATATACTAAATAAGGAGTGCAGCCACATCACTAGATACTTTGTAGGAAAATGAGGGTGTCTAATCACAATAAGAACCATGCGGGTGAATTCTTCTACTCCATAAATAAAAAAAAAATCTTGTATTATCATCTAATCCTTCTTATTACTTCACCATGCCAATATGTTTGGGTGTCCAAAAATTCAAAATCCTTATTTTAATAGATTCAAGAGTCTTTGCTTATTTTATTGATTTAGAACTTTTAAGAATCCATAAACTTTCTATAGACAAGAAATCCAAGGCTATTCATATAGAGGTCATAGATAATTGACCCTTATCCTCTAGAGATGTTATTTATGAAATTGATCTATTAGAAGTAATATCCAAGAATCATAGTAGTCAGATCATATTTAATATCATTAGATCTTCATTTAATCCCATCATTTTAGGACTTTCTTGACTTAAAAGATATAATCTTTTTATAGATTGAATATCTTATAAAACAAAATTTTCTAGAATATACAAACTTATTATTACTAAATGTGATAGAAAATATCATACACCTTGTAGATCTAAAATCATAAAGTCTCTATATATTGGAATTAGATCTTTTATGAAAGCAACTAAGAAAGACACTTCTTTTATTGTTTATACAACTTCAACATCTAAAGTAGCAAGTACTCCAACAATCCTTTCAAAAAAATACAAAGATTTTCAAGATGTATTTGAAAAAAAGAATATAGATATCTTACTAGAATATTGTCCATACAACTATACTATTAATCTTCAAGATGGCACACAACCACCTTTTGGTCCAATTTATAACTTATCACAAAATAAGTTTATAACATTGAGAGAATATATTGATAAGAATTTAACAAAGAATTTTATTTAACATTTGAAATTTCCTATTGGTGCATCTATACTCTTTATGAAGAAAAAAATAAATCTTTATAGATATGCATTAAGTACCATGAGTTCAAAAAAGTAATAATAAAAAATTATTATCATTTGTTATTAATATTTGGACTCTTTGACTGATTGAATCAAGCTAAGATCTATACAAAAATAAATCTCTACAAAGCTTATAATCTACTATGCATCAAAGAAGGAGACAAATAAAAGACTACTTTTTATATAAGATATGGACTTTTTAAGTATAATATTATGCTTTTTGGTCTTACAAATGTGCTAGTCATTTTCCAACATTTAATAAACAATATAATTTATGAATTTCTTAATAACTTTGTTATATGTTATTTCAACAATATCTTGATTTATTCTAAGACTTTAAAAGAATATAAATGATATGTCTACCTTGTCTTATAAAGATTATGAGATATTAGATTATATGCCAAATTAAAAATATATATTTTTCATGAACCTTAAATTAATTTTTTTGATTGTATCATCTCAAATGAAGGCTTAATGATGGATCCAAAGAAGATTAAGACCATAAGTAATTAGAAAATTCCAAAATTGGTGTATAATATCTAATATTTTTTTAGATTTGTAAACTTCTATAAAATCTTCATCAATAATTATCCTTAAATAAATGCTCTGTTCACACAATTGATATGTAAAGATAAATTTGAATGGAGATTAGAAGTTAAGAAAGTCTTTGAATGCTTAAAGACAACATTTACCATAGCTCCTATTTTACTTCATTAAAAAAATTTCAAGCCATTTTTTATGGAAATTGATGGCTTAAATTTTATATTAGAAGCAATCTTATCACAATTTGGAAAAGAAGGGAGACTGCATCCAAATGCGTTCTATTCTAAAAAATTCTTAGCTATAAAAACTAATTATGAGATCTATAATAAGAAACTTCTTGCTATTATGGATTCTTTCTAAGAATGGTGCCATTTTCTTGAAGGTGCTTCACATCCAATAGTTATATATATATAGATCATAAAAACCTTAAATATTTTATATCAACTTGTATTTTAAATTATTGTCAAGTCTTCTAAGCATGTTTTTATATTATTTTGGCTTCAACATCACATATTGACCTAAAAAAGAACAAAAATTATCATATGCTTTATCAAAATAATCATACCTTATATCAAAAAAAAAAAATAATAATAATAATAATATACAATCAACAACAAATAACACTCTTGAAATCCAAGAAATATTATACTTAAGCAACTTTTATATTAATTCCAATGGATTTTTTATTTTTTGATCAAGTTTGTGCAATCTTAATTATAAATTTTTTTATTTTTTATGTTAAATATTATTTTAGCAATATCCATAATAATTCAAATAAATTTAAGTTTGAAGATGATTTCTTCTATTTTAGTAAATTTATATAAATTTTAAAAGGGCCATTGTGTATTTGTATTCTCTAAACATATTATGACTTTTTAATTGTAAGATATTTTAAATTCAACAAGACATTGGAATCCATTTTTAAAAATTTTTAGTGGCTTCAAACATAAAAAGCTGTTAAGGAATTTATCTTCTCTTGCATTATATGTTTTAGATCAAAGAATCTTTAATATTGTTCATATGGACTTCTTCAATTACTACCAATTTCAATACAACTGTGGTCTTCTATCTCTATAGACTTCATAACAAATCTCTCACTATCAAAATTTTTTGATATCATATATATAATTGTCAATTGATTTATCAAGATGGCACATTTTGTTTCTTACAAAAAGACCATTATTAGTAAAGAAGCAGCCAAATTCTTTATTAATAATATCTATTGATGCCATAGATTATCAAATGATATTATATCAAATTAAAGATAGCATTTGTGTCTAAATTTTAGAAGTCACTTTTTGAAATTCTTCAAGTAAATATCAAGCTTTCTTTAGCATTTCATCCACAAATTGATGGCCAAACAGAGCCAATCAACTAAAGCTTGAAGCAATACTTAAGATGTATCATTAATTATTAACAAGATGATTGGATATTTTATTTGTCTCTAGTCAAGTTTGCCTATAATAATATAATTCATGCATCAACTTAATAATTCTATTTTATTCCAATCATGGCCACCATCTAAAATTAAATATATTATCTATTAATAATCTAAAAACCTAGTGGTACATAATTTTATAAGCCAAATTAATGATATCTAAGCTACCTTAAAACTTTAAATAGAAGAAGCTCAAACATGCTCTAAAAAAACAATTGACATACTGAGGAAGAAACAACCTCTATTTCAAGTTGGCAATAAAGTATAGCTGCTTCAATGCAACATAAAGACTACTCAACTATTTAATAAGTTGGACTATCAAAGATTGGGACTATTTCCTATTCAAAAATAAATTAATTTTTTTGCTTATCAATTAGAACTACTAACATCCATAAAGGTACATCCTATTTTTTATACATCTCTTTTAGAATCTTATAAAAAATCAAGCATATCAAGAAGAATACAACTACTAATGCTTTGTATTGAAGTGGATAGCCATGAAGAATTTGAAATAGAAGAAATACTTGATTAGAAACTAAGGTGAGGATAGTTGGAGTACTTTGTGTATTTGCATGGTTATAATATTAGTGAGCACACATGAGAGCCAATCTTAAATTTAATCAATGCACTATAAAAGATACATGAATTTTATTAACAATATCTTTTTAGATTTAAAGTGACAATATATATTAGGTAATACTTCCATCTAACATATCCAAATGTGATATGTTGTAAACTTTGTAATTTTTTGTAAAAAAGGTGGAAGTAGTTCCAAAAGTTTCAAAACTCAACCTTCATATATATATTGACAAACTCAAAAGTAATTCCATTCCACCTTAAGATTGTAATATGTCTTTGATTTAACTTATATATCAAGATATGAATGGATAAGATGACAATATCATACCAATTAGGTCATTTCAATTGAATATTTCATATTGTTGACCTTGAAATAAAGAATTCCTTGAACTAAGAAGACGTCAAAGAATACCTAGCAACCGCTTTGTAATAGTCATCATTAAAGTAAAACTTATCCATGAAAGATATTCTGTAGCAATTCTTGAAGGATGTTTTTGCAACAAAGACTTAAAAGTTCAAACTTGGTCTAAGATAAAAGGCATTGATAACTATTATTAATTACAAGGATCAATGAATCTTATGACTCACAAAAGATAACTTGAGTATGTAGCAAATGCCATGTGACACATCTTTGACTTCTTTTGTATTTGATCAATTTTGATTCTATTGCTCCTTATAGAATTCAAAGCTAAAAAGGGAAGTGATATCATAGACATATAATAGAAGAAGATTTTAGAAGATTTTAGAAGATTTTATTTGGTCCTAGAAACTTCTAAAAGATTTCTAATGATTTTAAAAAGACCCTAGTAGATCCTAGTAGGTCTTAATAGGTTCTTAGAAGATCCTAGAAGGTTCTAAAAGATCTTAGATGGTCATAGAAGGATCTTAGGCTTGCTTCACCTCCAAGCATCAAGAAAACTCTTTAAAGAGCTTTCTTGCATCTAATATATATAGGAGTTGAAGTTGAGAGGATCTTTAGTCTCAACAACACAATCTTTGTGGCTTAATTTGGACCTTTTGATATTATTCTTGTATCTTGTTATAACTTCTTATTTATAATATAAAGTGAATCTCTTTTATTTTAATTCTTTGAACTTTTGGAATCTTGTTTTATTTGAGTAGTGTGTTTGCAATACAAAATTTCAAATGTATAAGGTATATGTAAAGATATTTAAGAAGGATCTCAAATTTATATTGGAGCACTTAAGATTTTATTGGAAAAAAAAGACTTAATAAATAAAAACCAATGTACAAACTTATGTAAGAAAATTGAATATGTTACAAAAGTATTTGACAACCTAATGATATATAGCAATGATAGATTGGAGTATGGACTTTTATTAAGTGAGTTATTTTTTATATTAAATAAGTCTTATTTATAAATAAAAATTTATAGAGAACCAAATTGGTATAAAGAAGCTATCTTTCAATTGAATAATAAAAAATCTTTTAGAAACTTGATTTGAAATTTGAAATTTGAAATATTTTTGTAATGTAATAAGTGATATGCTTTTGAAATACTACTCCAATAAATTTACAAACAACACATTTGCTACTTTTGATGTTATAACATTTGATAAAGTGGAAGGTGGTGATAACTATCTATATAATAGGTTGATCCATGCAATTGAAGATAAAGATTTTAAATATTATAAATTAGCAAAGCACCTATTATAAAGATTGAAAGACTTATGTTGTATTGAAGGTGGAGAATTGGATGATTTAAAACTATTTTCAAACATAAAAAGTGTTGAAATTATAGAATTTATAAGCAAAGGAGCTTTTGAATAAGTACATATTTTAAAGTGGTTGGAACTTCTATATGCAATTAAAGAGATGGATGTTGGATTTTATAAAAAAAATTATCAAAGAAATGAGCATTTTAGCAAGTTTAAGCCATTCCAATCTAGTAATGTATTATTTTATAATAAAAGGTAATGCCAATAAAAGTGATAAATCTTCTATGGAAAAATATAAAAATTATTATTATTACAATATAGGAATGGAATTGATACAAATAAATTTGAGCAAAAAGATATTACAAAAAAAAATAAAAATAAAAATAAAAAAATCAAGTATCTTTCATTTTTTGTATTAATATTATGTGTCAAATTGCAAAAATAATGTATTACTTATACAATATTCACATTGCATATTGTGATTTAAAGCTCAATAATATTTTGGTTAATATTATAGAAATAAAAATAATAAATAAGATTGTTCAATATGCTATTGTAAAAGTGATTGATTTTGGAATGTCTAAAATTGAAGTTGAAAAGAATCCAAAAGCCAAAGAGAATAATTGTGTTTATAATAATGCTAATTATGTGGCTCTTGAAGCATTAAAAAATAATTATCAAAGAATGACTATGTGCTATATTGAGACAAATACTTATTTATTTGTAATGATATGTTCTAAGATTCTTTCAAACAAAGATCCATTTTATGAAATTTGCATGATAAAAAAATATTGGATAGAATTAAAAAAATATGAAAGATCAAATTTATCTTTAAATTGAGTTGAATTGACTGAGCTTATTTAAGTGTGTTGGAGCTTGAATCCTTTGCATATGCCAAAGTTTATTAATGTTTGTGAAAGATTAAATATATTAAAGTATAAGCTTTTAGTTGGAATTAATATAGAAAAAGCACCATATTATGAAGCATCAAAGAATAATAATCATTAAAATATAAAATTTCAACAAACACACCATAGGTTGCCAATGGTAAAACCTGTACAAAAAACTATAATAAATATATATTAAATTTATTGGACTAATTAGATTTAATATTTGCATACACTTTTTTACAATATGATAATATTTATATGCTTTAATATAAGCTCAAGTTAATAAAATAAGATTAAAATGTGGAATATGCATCATATTTATTTATTTATTTGTTAATTTTTAATTGAATTTCTAATTGTAGGTTGATTTATCTAAAAAAAAAGGTACTTGATAGAATACAATTTTTATCACAAATAAGACAATAATGTGCAAATAAAATAAAGCCATTGTGTCTTATTGGAGTGGGTGGAATAGGCAAGACCACAATAGCAAAGGCCACATTCAATGATGTGAAGCACATGTATGATGCTTCATACTTTGTTGAGTTTTTTGAAAATAGTAATGATATTTATATAACTTCTTGCAATATTTTAAAACAATTTAGAGTAGAGTTAAAACGAAGGGATTTAAAAGAAGCTCAAGAAATATTAAAATTATTCTTAATCAAGAATAAAATCATCTTGGTCTTTGACAATATGAAGAACCAAAGTCAAATTGAAGATGTTGTCTCTATAGATAATTTATTTACTAACGATGGTAGTACATTGATTGTAACAACTTAAAATTAGAAAGAAATAGAAAATTATAGTGTAAAAATTTATAAAATAAATGAAAAAAAACTTGATGAAGAAACAAATTTAAAGTTGTTTATCACTCATTCTTGTGGATATCAAGAAAAGTTGTCTAATGAACTTTTTGAAATTGGCAAAAAAATTATAAAAGCTTGCAATGGCCTACTATTGAATTTAAAATTTATGGAAGCATTTTTAAGAGAAAAAAAAGATGTTGAGATGTTGGAAGCAAGCTTTACATAGGTTAATAAGAAAAAGAGAGTTGGATTCGGATGAAAATAATAGTGGCTATAAGATTTAGAATATATTAAGAGTAAGCTTTGATAATTTGAAAGTTAAACATATGTTTTTTTTTTTATATATATAATGATGTATGTCCAAAAGGTATGTTAGAAAAAAGAGCATTGTAATTATGGACCAATAGTCAAAAAAATATAATGGAACATAATGTGGAATTTATATTAGATACATTGATTTATCAATCATTAGTAAAAGAAGACAAAGATGGGATTATAAGAATTCATGATTAACTACAATACATGGGTAGAAAGATTGTTGAAATTGAAATTTAATATAAGAAAATACAAATATGGAGCTTAAATACAAAAATATTTTATGGATTATCAAAAAAGATAATTTTCTTAATTATTATCCAAATGGCATATATGGAAATAATATTGATATAAGATAATGATAATATTTGAGAATTTAAAATATATCATTTTTATATCATTTATTTTTTATTATATTTTTTAGATATCTTTTGATATAAAAATATTAATTAATTATTTGGTTTTATATTCTTATTTTTATATAAAATAAATATACTACTAATATAAAAAATTTGAATTTTTTCTTTATTCAATTGTGTTAATGTATAGTTGGAGGGATTATTTTATAATAATATAAGGAACAATATACTTAGTAAAATAAAAAGTGTTTGTTTTTCATCACTTTAATTTTTAAGTTGTAATGTTAGTATATATGCAACAACAAATGCTATAAGAGTATTAAATATAATTTTTATGTTTGTAAAATAATCTCTTAATATAAAATACTTTCTAACAAATATATTATATGAATACTCATCCCAAAAAGAAAAATTCAACAAAATCATGCATTTTCTAAATGACCCAAATATTTGAAAAAATTTGAAACTTTAAATATCTTGCAATTGAAAACTCATACTTTTATTCAAAAAATCTTAGATTTATTCTTTAAAAGTGCTACATTATTGAAACTTGACTTGGAAGGATGTTCAAATTTGATCATACTATCTAATAAAAAAGAATATATAATTTTTTAAAAAATCTTAAATTTAAAAAATTATAAAAGATTAAAATCATTACCAAAACTATTAAAAAATCTTGATATAAATTTGTGCTCAAGCTCGGCATTATTGCCAAATAAATTAGACAACTTGACATCTTTAACCATTTTTTATATAAGTAGGTGTACAATCTTAATATCATTGCTAAATGAATTGAGCAATCTCATGTCTTTGATTACTTTTAATATAAGCTAATACTCAAGCTTGACATCATTGCCAAATGAATTAGGCAACTTTATATCTTTGACTTCTTTTTATATAGACTAGTGCTCAAGCTTGATCTTATTGCCAAATAAATTAAATAATTTCATATCTTTGACTACTTTTAACATATGGAGGTGCTCAAGTTTAACATCATTATCAAATAGATTGAGAAACATAACATTTTTTACTAGCTTTGATATAAAATAATATTCAAGTTTGACATCATTGCCAAATGATTTAGGCAATCTGACATCTTTGACTACTTTTGATATAAATAGGTGCACAAGCTTGATATCATTACCAATTGAATTGAATAATTTTATATCTTTAACTAATTTTTATATGTAGAGATGCTTAAGCTTAAAATTATTGCCAAATAGATTAAGCAATCTGACATCTTTAACTACTTTTGATATATGTGGATGTACAAATTTGAGATCATTGACAAATAAATTAGGCAATTTTATATCTTTCACTACTTTCAATGTAAGCAAATATTCAAGCTTGACATTACTACCAAATGGATTAGACAACCTTATATTTTTTACTACTTTTAGAATGAGTTTGTATTCAAATTTGACTTCATTATCAAATACATTTGGTAATCTAACATCTTTGATTACTTTTGATATAAATAGGTGTACAAATTTGAAATCATTATCAAATGATTTAGACAACCTTATATCTTTAACCTCTTTTAATATAAATAAATGCTCAAGCTTGACATCATTATCAAATGAATTGAGCAACCTTACATCTTTTATTACTTTTAAAATGAATTTATACTTAAGCTTGATATCATTGCCAAATAAATTGACCAAATTCACATCTTTGACTATTTTTAATGTAAAATAATGATTAAACTTGATATTATTTCTAAATGGATTTAACAACCTTATATCTTTGACTACCTTTAATACAAGACAATATTGAAGCTTAAAATTATTCCCAAATAAATTGCATAATTCCACATCTTTAACTACTTTTAATATAAGTGGGTGTAAAAATTTGAAGAACCATCATTGTCAAATAAATTAAGGAACCTCACATCTTCTATTACTTTTAATACAAGCAGATGTATAAGCTTAATGTCATTGCCAAATGAATCGGACAACCTTACATCTTTGACTACTTTTTATATAAGTAAATATTCAAGCTTGACATCATTGCTAAAAAAATTAGTCAACTTTAGATCATTAACTATTTTTAATATAAGTGGATATAGAAGCTTAATGTCATTGCTAAATAAATTGGACAACTTCATAACTTTGATTAGATTTATGATATAAGAATTTAAAAAACATGTGTGGATAGGTGGAACAATCTATTATAAAATTTAAAGAATTTTGTATAATTTGTGGTTAAGAATAATTGATATTTGAATAAATTTGATTTCTAAATAATGTATTAAATTTATTATATTTTATTAAAAAATTAGATTTTAGGATTTAAGTATAATGTTTCTAAGATAGTAATATCAAATTTAAGCTATCTTATTATACCTTGGTAATTTTTTTATAGCAACAAAATTAATTTATATCAACTGAAAATGTTATTTTTTACATGAATTCTTAAAAAATCATGATATTCTTTCTTATGCTTCTTCTACCTATTAACTATCATTTACAAGTTTTTAATAAATAATACATATAAGTAGAAGACTATTTTAGACATTGGTCTTAAGAACTAAACACAAATTATCACAATTAGGAGAAAATACTAAATCAATTAGGATAATTGCCTCTAAGACTTACTAAGATTCTATTTTTATGATTTTTTTCTTAACAAGATTGTTGTAGTTTATAAAAAAACTCTTGTAGTTTAATTTATAAAATAAACTACAAGATTTTTTTTATAAACTATAAGAGTTTATTTTATAAATTGACACTAAAAATGCTTGATTTTATTTTATTAGCTTCTTTATTTTAGAATCTTCAGATCAAATATTTCAATTAGATAATTTTAGTTGTTTTTGATTTTTTAATATAAAAGATATTATGTTTTCGGTTTTTTAAGTAAATTTTATAAATACACCTTCTTTTTGAAATTTTGGATGGATATCTCTCTTTACTTTGAAAATATACAAATTTAATTGTATATTAAGAATACTTTATAATTTCTTAGATTTATAAATATAGAAGGTTTGAATTTTTTGGATTGATGTTGATTTCTTTATTTATATATTTTATTATATATATTTTATATAATTATTTTATTTGTGTTTTTATTTTTTGATTTGGTTAAATAAGAATATACAAGATTTTTATAATCTTTAAGTTTTTATTTAAAATATTATTTTCTCATCTATAATTATTACTAATACATCAAAACTTTGTAGTACTTATTAGATTATTAATGATATTATAAGATTTATATTCTTACAGCAAAAATACCAATAATAAGTGAATAAAATATCAAATTGAGTACTAAGATTAAAATATGTTATTTTGTCTATATTATAAATAAATTTTTAAGATAAAAAATTAATTTTAAGTTACAAAATATTGTTATATAATTTAATACAAAAGATTGAGTTATACTAATTGTGTGCTATGTTAAATAGGTATTACTATCTTATTTGATAAATGATATCTTATGTTTCTTATAAAATATTTAATCTAAAAAAAATTAATATCTAATTTTATAGATATATTATATATTATTTTTACTAATTTTAATAAATATTTAATAATAATTATATACTAGATCTATATTTAAATTGAATTTTCATATATTAACTATAATTATTGTTAAAAAAATATAGGTGCATTTGATAAATAATTTGTGAAAAATTCATATCCCAAAAAATATTTAGTAGTGATTTTTTTAAAAAAACTAAGATGAATATAATAAAACCATTAAAATTTATTTGAAACATCTCAATTGAGTTTTTTTCATCAATTCTTTTCTAAAATACTAACAAAAAGAAAATAGATAAGAAGACTTGTATATTTTATTTTAAAGACATATTTTTGAAAATTAGAATATATAACAATTTTAAAAGAAAATTTTAGTAATATTCAGATATTTTCTTATAAATCTAAAACAAATATAATTTTTATTTTTATTTTTATGTTAATTAAAACAACTCTACACTTAATATGAATTTATATATATATATATATATATATATATATATATATTGAAAGAGAGATTAAAATTGTTTCAATATTTCCAAAAAATAAATTGATCAATTACTGATTTTATATTAATTTTTCAATTCTACAATCAATTTAAAAAATAAATACGATTTTTATTTTTCAACAACATATCTTAATAAGTCATTTGAAAAAAGTATTAAACTATAACAATATTTAATTAAAAAATTACTCTAAATATCTAATAAGCCTTCTTACTTTGATTCAACATATATACTCTGTCAGCTATTTATTTTTAAATTAAATAGATATTAATTAAAGTGTTAAAGATGTTAAAGAGCTGCTTATATAAAATTAAATACATAAATGAAACTTACACAAAATTAAGAAGATTACATGTACATCTTTTATATTTTTTTATAATTTTATAAATGTCTTTGATGAAAATAAAGTATCAAGTATTAATGGTTTATTTCTTAATGCTTATTTAGAAGCTTGTATTATATATTTTATTAAATTTATATTAACTTTTATATAAAACTAATATATATATATATATCTATTTTTAGAATTTAATATAGATAAATAAATAATACATAAAATATAATTTTTATGTTAATAGATAATAAAATATACCAAGGTAATTAGTATAAAAGTATAATATATAGAAAAAATTAATAATAACTTAAAGTATCAAAAAATTAAAACTAATAAACATTACTAACAAAGATTCAAAGATTTTTACTTTTAAAAATTATATATGTATTGTTGTCTTATTAAACCATATAAGTCTAAAAAATTGTATATCTATCTATTTTTATATAAATACATAAATATGTGAGTAAAAAATCTTAATTAAAATTTGTTAGATTAAATTTTTAAATTTTTTTTTAAATTTTAATATTTGTAGAAGTACATCATTGAAAAGTATAATGTCTTAAAAAAAAATTGGAATAAAATTAAATAATTTTTATAATAATTAAATAGTTATATATAGTAATTTATTAATATTATTAGTATTTATATATTTTATTTGATATTTTATCCTTCTTCAATATATAAATTTGATTCCTAAATATTTTGAATCAAAATTTTATAAATGCATATAATTAAATATTAATTTTAGTATTAAATTATTACATATTTTACTTAAATAAAAATATTTATATAAATTTATAAAATATATTCTATTTTTGGTATAAAATAGTATTTATAATGAAAATAACTTATTTTCTAATTAATAATATAATATTATATAAGTAGAAAATATTTTAGTTGTCACAAAACTAAATTAATTTTGTTGTATTTTATTTTATACACATTTTTATTTGTACATTAAATTTTTTTGTACTGACATTTGTATATACATATAATTTTAATGTATATAAGTAAGTAATTTGTAGCTCCCATATTTCAATATAGAAATAATAAAGAAGAAGAAATGCAATTAAAATAAAGAAAAGAAATTAATATGTGTATATATAATTGAAAAATAGAGTTTTTTTGTAATTAAATAATATAAAAATATATATTTACTTTTCATATAGAGATAATAATTTTTAAAAGTATTAAATATTTTGGTGTTTTGATATATTTGTAAAATAATAAAACACCACATAAATACAAAGTATTGTTGAATCTTGATGTTTTGCTTGCATATGGTGCTATTATTGTTAATTTAATCATATTTTTATATTATAGAATATTAAATAAGTAAGATCAAATCAAAATAATAAATGTAATTTAAAAGCCTAAAAATAATCAAGTATTTATGTATAGTTAATTTTATTATTATTATAAATAAAACCTAAATTAGTGATTTAAATTAATGGATTTTATGTAAAAAATGGTATTTTTATAACACTCTTTACACATTAATATTTATTAAATTTTAAATTTAAATATCTACATATAATTTGATGTAATACTAATTTTGATTATATTTCATAAAGATAAAAGATGTTAAATAATGTTTTGTAAATATTAAAAAAACCTCATTGTATATTTTACACTATGTCTAAAAAAACTAAATAATATTTAATGTGCAATAGACTGATAATATAACCATCTTTGTAACAAAAATAAGAGTTGTCCCACACCCTCTAGGATTGTAGTTAACATTCCTAAAACCTCTTGACCAAACTGTCATGTACCAACATTTTCATGTTTTTATCTTCTCACGATTATTGTATAGGCTGGGGTAATAGACAAATAAAAAAACACACTTACCACTACAATAAAGAATATTTTATCATATAATATTTTGTATTTATACAAATGTTATATATATATATATATATATATGAATTTAAATGATTTGTAATATTTGAATTGGACTATGTTGTAGTTGAAATTTAAAATAATTATTTTATATACATATATATATATATATATATATATATATATTGATTTCTTTAGTATAATAATATTTATTTAATATAGTTATAATTTATTTGAATAATAAAATAATCATATTTTTGTTTAGTTGAATGTAATATTCTAATGACTTAAAATTTTAAAGAATATTCACATAACATCAATTATATAATATGTAAATATATTAACAATTTTTTATTTTTTATTTTTTATTTGAGCCATTGAATACTTGTTTAATGAATTGTCATTTAAAAGTTTTTAGAAATTTTTGGCAATAAAATATTTAATCTATATATATATATATATATATATATATATATTTAATAATTGATCTTGCAATTAGATTATAAAAAAATAGTTTAGTTAAAGTTTTAAAAGTGGATTAGAATAGGAACTTCTTAATAATATTTATAAATGTATTGTCCAAACAAAGCTTGTTATGCAAGCTTTATAGTAATATTTGGTAATCAAAATTCTAAAACAAGCTGATTGGAGTACTTGAAATGTTTTGAAATAATTTGGATGATTATGGACTAATCAAGAATGCTTAAAAAGATGTTTAAGATTTTAGATTTTATTAAAAGTTAATATATATGACAAATTTGAAGCTTTGTAAAAAATACATTTATTGTTGTGAAAACTCTTTAATTTTTTGGTTCAAACATCATCACAAGAAAGAAAGAAACTCCACCATACTTATATATATATATATATATATATATATATTAACAATTGTTTTTGTTCTTATTTTTTAAAATTTATGTGTGTATTTTGGTTAGCATATACATACTTTTATTTTATTTTATTTTAAAAATTTAAAAATCATGTTTTATTAATTATAGTATTTAAAGTAAAATCAACTTTGTAATAATAAAAATAAGACGAATTATCATTTTAATATTTGTTAATGTAAGATTCACACCATCAAGCCTGACCATTTAAAGCTAACTACATCTTTAAATTAAAAAATTATGAGTAAATCTATTTTTAGCATACAAACAAATCCTAAAACGTTTCAACAACAAATCAGTACAAATATATATATGCATATATTGATGTTAGTTTTTTCTGTTAAGCAATAATTATTGCAACTAACACCAAAATTACAAATAACCCAGATTACGTCCATAGAACACAAGACAAAAAAACTGTCCCATTCAAGAAACCATATTCTAGGTCAAAAGCATCAGAAACCACATGCTTAATCAACAACAACGAATACAATTAACCACACTAATTATCAACAATCAGATGTCTGCGTGTGGATCCAGACCCGAAAGCCACAAGGAAGCACCCGCACTTAGGGCAGCAGCAGCAGGGGCAGGTAAAAAGGAGGGGGTGAAGTTACCTTGGGTAAAAATAGAAGGGGACGGGACGGGGTGCGGAGAAGGGGACGGGACGGGAGACGGGGGACTGGAGGGGCCATGGCTGCCGGCACCAGGGAGGGAGGGAGGGAGGGAGGGCGGGGACGGGGGGGGCGGGGCTCCTCCTTGCGGAGCAGCAAGCAATGTTCACGGCATTAGGCAGAGACGATCTCAGCCATTGCTGCGTCGACGTCGCATGTGTGTGTCCAATAGTCACCCCGCCCAGCCCAGTCCAGCCAGCCAGCTTGCTAACCTTCACTCCGGGCTCACTCTCTCGCTCGCCAGGGCTTGTGTCTTCCGCGGGGCCTCTCTCTCGTCTACGACACGAGGCCGGTGCAACCGAATCGATAGCAGCACGATTTCGCGGGCGTCGGCGACGTGCGACCTTCGGCGCTGTGTCGAAGACGAGGTCCATCTAGGAAGCCGTCTGCTGCGTGACGCTAGGAACCGAGGCCGCGAGGAGGAGACGGAGAAGGAGAAGGAAGAGGAGGAGGAGGAGGAGGAGGAATGCGTTCGGGCAGTTGCGGACGGACGTGGTGCGGGTTCGGAGCGTATGGAGAGGCGTTTGGTAGTAGTCAGGTAGTGGATGTGCTGTAGCGGGAGTGATCGTGGAGCGTGCCGGTGGGAGGGAATTTTCAGTGTTGTAGCTAGGGTTTGGAATCGGCGTTTTGGGGGTTAGGGGGTTAGGGTCGTGTGAGATCACTGAGAGAGGCGTGTAGACTGGGGTAGTTAAAGAGGGGCGGCTGCTAGCCGCGGGAGCCCTCTGTCTTATGGAAAGGCAGTCTGAGGTGCAGGAACCGAAGAGAAGAGCGACTGGGAAACGGAGGCTGAGCAGCAGCAGTAGCAGTAACGGACACGGGATTGGGGACGTGGAGATGGCCACTGCGACCTTGTCGGTTCCGAGTAGATCGAATGGCGGTAGGAAAAAGAGTAACCACAAGAAGAAAAAGGGCGCGAAGAAGGATGCCCCGTGTCGGAATGGTCTGAGCGAGCGCGTTGAGACTGTTTCTGTAGTGGATGCCTCGCCGTCTCCCGAAGCTAATCGGTCTACGTATCTGCCTCTCTTGGGAACAAGCGAATCTTTGCCAGGTAGCGACGCAGGTTCTGCACCAGAGTTTGATGTGGCGGGGTCTTCGAGAGAAGATAACGTTGCAATCATCCCTGGCCTGTCGGATACCCTGGCGTTGGTTATCTTAGCGCTTGTTCCGCTCTCTTATCACCAACAATTGAAGGGAGTGTGTAGGAAATGGAACAAATGTTTGACGACGACAAAGACTGGTAACGAGGTACTGGAGATGCGCAAACTGCAAGGTGTAAAAGAGACGTGGGTGTTCTTGCTGGCTAGTGGTGGACCGCAGCGCCATCCGCAGTGGCGGGCCTTCGATCCAGTGTACAATAGGTGGAGGTGTTTGCCACAATGCCCTTGCGACTACACGTTTGACAGCTGCGATAAGGAGTCTGCTGTAGCAGGAACTCAGCTCTTGGTGACCGGTCATAGTTCGACTGGCCCGACCGTCTGGAGGTATGATCTGCATACTAACGCCTGGATGAAAGCTTCCAAGATGCTACAGAGTCGATGTTTGTTTGCATCTGCAAGTCACGGAAAGTATGCGTACTTCGCTGGAGGATCATGTGAAGGCGCGGTTTTGAGGTCGGCAGAACGGTATAACTCTCTGACCGAAGAGTGGGAGCGTCTTCCCGATCTTCATGTAAATCGGAAGTGGTGCTCTGGATGTATTTTGGATAACAAGTTCTTCGTTATAGGTGGACAGGGTAGTGAAAGGCAACCACTGACTTCTGGAGAGTATTACGATGAGTCAGAGGACAAATGGGTTACAGTTGAGAACATGTGGCCGGCTGCTAGGACACAGCCTCCAGGACAAACAGCACCGCCTCTAGTTGCAGTGGTTAAAGATCAACTATATGCTGCAGATGCCAGCACTATGGAACTGAATGCTTACCACAAGGGAACAAATACCTGGAGACCCCTAGGGCCCGTTCCTTATCGTAGTGTTGACTCCAGTGGATGGGGTATGGGATTTAAGGCAGTGGGAGATGAGATTTTTGTAATTGGAGGATCCAGCGACAGGGGTAATGGGACCTTTTGCGATCAGATTCATGCATGGCCTCCTGCGCAAATGCAAAACGCGGATGGCTGGCGTCAGGTCGGCCAACTCTCAAACACAAGTGGCTTCATCTATAATTGCGCTGTCATGATAGTTTGAAGAACATTTGTGCTTGGCTTAGGTTAATCCCCGCATACCTGGTTACGTATTAGTGACTCAGAGGCAGGAAAGAAGGTAACATTGAAGTGGCCTAGAGAGGCTCCATACAGAAAGTTCAATTCATTCGAAAGAGGCATTTGACATGAAAGTCGATTGCATGTTCGTACATTGCGAGTTGATGGAGAACTCAATCTGTGCAACGGAGTTTTCTTGGAGGTAGGAAATTGGAATGGCGCAGTAGGAGGATGATTTCCAGCCTTACAGAAATTGTAGGCATGGTGGTCTCCACATGTGGAGTGAATTTGGAACAAGATCGGGCTGCCAACAAAAGGATGCAGCGATGTTGCGGTGGTGGTTTCGGTCTGGATCTACAGAGGTCAACATGGAATAAGCTCTGCATTTGTACGATTGTCGAATTGTTAGTAGGTTTGCTGGAGATGCAAACACTGGCCTCCGGGATTCAATTTGTATAGAGGAGAGCTGAATTGCCATTCTTTCCAGGATTTTGTATTGCAAACCAAAGAAAACCTCGCTGACTAGGCATGGCTCTGCCTTAAGTTTTCTGGGCCGCAGAGAAACTATTTGTTGGTTTGAACTCGTTGAGTTTAACCTCTGAGTCAGAGATCAAGGTTGTTATCTCAGTGATCAGATTCGTTGAAGTGGGTAAGGATGCACTGGCTTCTCTTTCATTCTTGATGTTCTTTTAGAAGGAGAAGATTAGGTTTTAGGTTTTTCCCTGTAGATTCTTGTATTTCAATGGCAGTCACCTCTGAAATCGGCAGTGCTTGTCTATAGTACTGAATACTACCTTCAGACTGGTTCCTTGTGATGTTGCTGCGCAGTGGGTTCAAAATTCTCTCCTCTTGTTCCCATTTCTGCTGTAAGCTACATCGTGAATTGTCCCAAGACGCATAGTAGGTTAGCCGGTACTGCTTCCGTCCTCTCTCATCTTTTGCTGCTGATCATCGTAGTGGTACTTCTGTGTCGTTCTTTGGACACATCTATTTATGTTTCATCTTCATAGGCTTGTAAATGAAAGTGTACAGAGAAACTTCTTTTTTCGGCCCGTTGAATTGCCTATTCCTCAGAGTTAAGCTTACTCTGAGTCTATGGCTATGCTGTTGTAGTTGGTGCCACCTCTTATATGGTTCTTCAATATGATTTACTTCAGATATTCCCTTGCATTAAATGATATTGTGCATTTTGAATCACAAGAATGATGTCTATGGGCTTTCTGCTGCTGTATATGGATGTGCTGCTGGGTTGAGAGGATGATTTAGCAAGCTTGAGTGTGGTAGGGGAGTTGATTGCGTGGTCTTTGACTGGCCACTGTTTTTGAGTACCAATTTTTTCAAACCCTTAACGTCTGAAATTCTTTTGCATGACAAATGATTTGGAGATTTTTTAATACATATATGGCAGCAAAAGTACAAAGTTTGGAATCTTCCTGGCCTTGTGAGATTTTGGGTGTCAGATGTCCTATAGTTTTTGTTTTTATTAATACTTTTCTCTCATACTGTAACAGTAAAGCGTATGATATTTAGCAAGGTGTATGATGTCCTGGTGGACTTAAATGTTATGTCGTATATCAAGAATCAAAGAATTATGAATTGGGATTTCAGCAAATGATTCATTATGATGTGAAATGTTTTTCTATAATTAGATTTTTATTGGTCATACACAAGTACTTGCATACAAGACTCAAATAGAAAATTCAGTCTTGTATGCATGTATTTGATATCTTATAGTGTGTGTAACGAAGTGAATTCAAAATAATATTCAAAGTTGCATATGTTGAACAAGTGATTTAAATTCATATTCATGATATCAAGATTGATTGCAAATTTTTCAGAAGGTATAATTTCTGTCGAACTAGTGGGAATTTTTTTAATTTTATCAACAAAATAATAATAATAATATTTACAAAATTAGATAATGCTGGTTTTTTTTGGGTTTTTATCACTTAATTTTGTTGAAACAACAAAATCTTACATTTGTGCACAAGGTTGCTTTTACAATCTTGTGCACAATAAAATTCATTTACAAGATTAAGATGTGATTTTTTAGTATATATTAGTTTATTCTTGAAATATGTTTTAAAATATAAAGTTATTACTCATATAACTATTCATTAAAAATAACATGCTGATGTTTGTATTTTTTAAAATTTTAAGACATGAATTATGAAGTGGCATAAAACATATATATATATATATATATATATACATGTTTTATACATACATGTATGTTATTAGAGGATTGTCCTAATAAACACAAAAGTAGTTTAAAATTAAAGTATAAGAAATATAATAAATTATTCTTAAAAATTGGGTCATTTAAATATATATATATATATATATATATATATATATATATGTTTATATATAATGCATAAACTTATGGTAGAAAAATAGAGTTTTGAACTAATCAAAATAATATAATTGTAAAAAAGGTAAATGAATTATAACAGAGTTTGGAAAAATATATTTAAAAAAGGCTAAATGTATTTGGTGTAAGCAAATACCAATGCTTGAATTGAATATATATATATATATATATATATATTCTTGCATTTTGTAATAATTGGCCTTAAAGCTTATGGATACTTATAACTTGTGAACTTTTAATTAGAAATTGTTCTTGATAGAAGTTAATAAGAATTTATGATAATGATAGATTTTAAGATATTTTTTTCAAGAAAACATTACTTGATTTATGTAGATTTCTATTAGTTTTTTTTAATTATACAATCTAAAACTATCATAATAATGAAATAAGATTCATTGTAAAGTTCTTAATGTGAAATAATGTTTTGTAACAACTTGATAAGATATTCAATACCATTTTAAATTGTGAAATTACTTAATCTATCTCTAATATTTTATTAAAGATATTTTAGCTATTTAAAAAAAAAAAAAAAAAAAAATTGTAAAGAAATTAAGCTTTTGAAAATAATTTAAACTACAAAGCAATTAATCTTTAAAACAATAAAGCTAAAATTATAATTTTTTGTTTTTATTTGTATTTTAATTGTTTCAAGATCTATGTATATATTCTTTTTCTAACTTCTATATTTTGATGTAATGTCAAAACTTTAGGTGTTGAATTTATATCTCTTTTAGAATTCTATTATATATATATATATATATATATTTCACAAAAAGTTAGAGTAGTTCTATCAAATAACATTTTATTTCCATGTGTATTTAACATTTCCAAACATGGACAGTGCTATACAGACACCTCATCTAAATCTATGGAAATAATTAACATAAAATGTTTTCATATGCATTATCTTTAAGACATTTGAATATGTTAATTATTGCATGGGTCTTTTGTTCTTACTTTTATTGTTATTTGTTTTAATTGGAATGTGCTGTAAACTTCTTAAAGATTAGTTATTGTGCATTAAAGCAAAATAACAGCAAAAAAATGCTTGTAATTTCTTTTCATATAATAATATTTTATTAATTTGAAATCATTGCAAGAAATATTTTAAGAAGTCAATGTCTAAATACACCCTCTTAAGTATTACGTGAAATAATTTATATATTAAATTAAAAAATATCATATAGTTAAAAATCATAAACAATTGCAATTAGAAATTAAAGATGTAAAATTTAATTTTGATAAATTATTTAATAAATCCTGTTTTTTAGTAAAATATTTATAAGGATATAATAAAACTATTATAAAAAATATTTATATTATACAAGAGATAATATTTATGCAGCCTTATTTCAAAACAAAATACAATACAAATTCTTTGTATATACCAATAGGCAACATTTACTAATACTTATATTATAGACAATGATGTAAGTATTGTAGGTTTTTATGAAGGCTTGTACATGGATCAAATTATCATTCAAAAATTATTAATAATATATTTAAAAAATAAAATATATTATTTAAATATATTTGGTATTTTCTATATATATATATATATATATATATATATATTCTAAATTATTGTCTCATAAATTTTAATATCCTAATGTTGCATGCAATGATATTTAATTTTACATTGCCCTTCATGTCTTATTTTTGTACAACTCTTTTTTTTATGTTTTCATAAATAAATTTGTAAGTATAACTTATTACATGCATTGAAGTAAAAACTTTAATGTCTTTGTAAAGATTGTAGTTTTGACATAATTAAAAATTTTAAGATTTAATATCTAAATTTTCTACTAATAATGTCAATATTTTATTATTATTTTATCTACAATAAAAAGGTTTAACTATTATTATATTAATAAGAATAATAATAATTATTATATAACTGTAAATGGTTTATTTCATACCTACTATCTATCCTATATAATATTTATAAATTGTTTATTTTTTATAGATTACTAATGAATCATTTTATTATAAATTTATACCTAATAGAATTTAAAAAGAAGAAACAAAAGAAGATAATATTTAGTGTTAATTAATTAATTAATTAATTAATTATTTATTTATATTTATATTTTACTTAAAATAAATATAAATTATTCTTTGATTTATTTATATATAAATCTATGGTCTTTAGATTTATTAGTATTCACTTATAAAATAGTATTTTTTAAATGAATCTTTCTATTTTATAAAATAAATATATATTTTCTAATATGAATAGTTTTTAGCCAAATTTAGAAAATATTTTACTACTTATTTTAAGAAGCTCACTTTAATCATTATTGATTATGTAGAATTTAATCTCATTGTATTAATTTTTAAAAATTAAATAAATAAGTAATTCTAATAAAAATAAACTATATTTTTAAATCTATTTTCTTACCTCTATTATTTATTTATTTTTTAAGATAAATACTTTAACTTCTTAAATTTTTAGTATTATATGTACGTTTAATTTTTCTAAATATATATAATTTTAAAATCAACAAAGAATAGTTTTAGATATTTATTTGAATATTTTTCTATAGTAAAAAAATATAATTTTTATATAATTATTTTCTATTTTATATTAGATAATTTAAAAATTAGTTATATTAAATAAAATAGAATGATAAAATTTTCTTAAATAATTTTAATCTTCTTAATTTAATATTCTATCAAATTTATTGATTAGGCTTGTGTCATCTAGCCTATAGATTTTTGATGTAATTATCTTTATTTTATTTTATAAATAGATTTAAATAGGTAACTTTAGAGAAGTAGTTTTTATTATTAAACTTTTGGTTAATCTAGAAAATATTATTATGTAGTAGAATACTTAAGGATAGCTTTAGCAATGGATAATTAAAATTCAAAAAATATCTTAGTAATTTTTTCACTAAAAAAATTATTATAATAATAGTAATCTATCGATCTCTTAAAAATCTTTAAAATTTATAGATTAGAAATCTATAGGACATGTTTGTGCATAAGTCACTTTCCAATTTTTATTGGTATATTGTACCTTCAATCATACAAATGAATTTAATTTTGCTATAGTGGCTATTTTGCATAATATACTTATGTTTGGTAACAAAATAGAATGCATTATTGTTGTTTTGGAGTAATTCTATTTTATGAACTTTGTCTTTTTTTAACTCATTAAGAATTTGATTAATAGAAAAACCAAAAATAAAACTAAGATTTTTTTATATTTTTATATTTTTCAGTAAGAAATTTTAAACTTTTGATTTATTATTTGATTTATTTATTTTAAGTTAATTTTTTTTTGGTTTTATAAAAATATTTGTTCTAATTTATGCTTAGATTCTTAAAATAATAGACCAACTTGAAGAGTTATGAAGGTTGTTTGGAGGATAGACAATTGATTGTAGCCAAAACAAACTTAGGACCATCTTTAATTTAACAAATCTTGCCATTTTAAGCTGAAAAATTAGAAAGTGATTCCATTTGTGTAGTATGTTTTAAAATTGTTTCTTTTGGATATTCAAGCAATATATTGTAGAACTTTTTTTATATTTTTACATATTATATGCAAAGTATATTTGGATTTAATAGTCTTCCTTTTTGTGAGATATTCTATGTTTGCATATAAGTATTTTGCAAGATACTTTAATTTTTAAAAAATATTATTCAATAAGTAAACTTAAAATTTTTATGCAACATATACCATAGCTAAGATTTTATAATTTATTATAGTGAAGTTAATTGATTGTAATAAAAGATCAATTACATAGATGATTGGCTAACCATATGTTTTCATAATATTTAATATAAGTACAACTTCTATTATATTCTTTGATTTATTGATATGTGCATAAATTATTTTATTTTATTCAACAAGAATCAAGATAGATGAATCTAGTACCTTTTTTTTGAAAGTGTAAGATATTAATTTATGAGTCTAAAACAAAAAAATATCACTATTTTTAAAATTAATCTAATAATAGAGGGGACTATTCTTATACAAGTTAGGATATTTTATTTATTAAATTAAATAATATACTTAAAAATATATTTATTTTTAATGTTTGTAAGAAGTAGCATCTTTACTAAGATTGTTAGTAATTTAACTTTCAAACCAAGAAAAATTTTCTTTTAAAGATAAAATATTTTAGAGTTAATTTATAAAATATAATAAAATCATATTTTAAGGCTTTAACCTCTACTTAAAATTTTAGATTAAAATTTTTAATTTTTTAATTTGTAAAGTTATAAACACAATAATTTTTTAATAATAAAATTATAAAATTTTCAAGAATAACCTTAAGTGTATAGAAAAGTATATGTAAATAGGTAGGTAGAGCAATATTGAGTCTAAATAGCATAATAAATTACATAAAAGTATTTTTTTTAATAATAAAAATAATCTTATATATTTCTATAAAATAGATATTAATTTGGTAATATCTTATAAAGCCATTTAAAAATGAGTGTCTCTTATAAGCTTGTATATATATATATATATATATGAAATAAGCAAAATTTAAAATAACTATGTAGTCTTATTAATTACCTTAATAAATATTTTTTTAAATTATTCTATCTATATTTTAATAAAAATTTGGAAAAATTTAAATTTATTCTATATTTTAATTAATAGACTAAGATAATACTAAAACTAAGATCAATCTTGAATTTTTCTTAACTTAAAAAAAATACCTAACAAATTGGTATATAACTACAAGAATAACTCTGTATGTGTATAAAACTATTTGAATTAATCAGATTTACTCATGTATTAATAAATCTTGGATGTTAGATAATATTATCCAATAATAATTATCTGCTTGGAATTAGATGAAATCTTATTCATCTATCAATCTTTTAATTATAACATAATAATTGAATTCTTTACGTAAGTTGGTTTCAGAAATAAATTATTATTTTCTTTTATAGTTTAGATTATATAATTGTTTATAATTTACATTTTAGAAATTTTTTAAATCTTAGATATTCTTAATATCTTTTAATTATTAAACTTCTAAAAATATATTATAAAAAAAATTACTATCTTTGATTTATACTATAAATTTCATTATAAGAGATGACATATATGATAATCTTTTATTAATTTTAATAGTATAAATATAATATATTTATTACTTTAAGATTTAATGCTATTAAAAAGATTTAAAAAATTTGAAACAAATAAATTTATTATTTGCAATCATATTAATATAATTTTAGAAAAATTAATTATATAATCATATTATATAGTTAGATAGTAATTATATAAAAGATGGCAATTTATTGCAATTATAATTGCAACTAAAGATGTAAGTTTGATATTATTAGAGATACACCAATCAAGTAGAATAAGACTCTAAAAGTTCAAAGAACTGAAACATATGAAATTCACTTTATATCATAAACAAAGAACTATAACAAAATACAAGAATAAGATCAAAAGGTCAAAATTGAGCCACAAAGATTGTATTGTTGAGACTAAAGATTCCCTCAGCCTTAATTCATGTATATATTAGATATAATGAAGTTCTTTGAAGAGTTTTCTTGATGCTTGGAGGTGAAGTAAGCCTAAGATCCTTCTATGACCATTAAAGATTCCTTAGAATCTTTTAGGACCTTCTAAAATCTTCTTGGAATCTATTAGGATCTACTAGGGCCTTCTCAAAATCATTGAAAATCTTCTAGAAGCTTCTAGGATCAAATAGAATCTTTTAAAAACTTCTAAAATCTTCTTCTATTATATGTCAATGACATCACCTCTCTTTTTAGCTTTGAGTTCTATAAGGAAATATAGAGTCAAAATTAATCAAAGACAAAAGAAGTAAAAAATGTGGTGCATGGTATTTGCTACATATTTAAATTGTTTCTTATGAGTTACAAGATTTATTGGTTCTTGCAATTAATAATAGTTACCAATGCCTTTTATCTTAGACCAAGTTTAAACTTTTGTATATTTGTTGCAAAAAAATCCTTCAAAAACTACTTCAAAATATCCTTTATAGGTAGAATTTATTTTGAAGATGATTATTACAAAGCGGATGTTGGATATTCTTTAATATCTTCTTTATATAAGCGGTTTTTTATTTTGAGATCAACAATATGTTGAGATGGCCTAATTGATATGATATTCTCCTCTTCTCTATTCATATCTCACTATACAAGCTAAATCAAAGACATGTCACAATCTTAAGGTGGAATGGAATTATTTTTGAGTTTGTTGGTATTTATGTATATGATGGTTGAACTTTGAAAATTTTGGCACAAAAAGTTATAAATTTAAAACCATTAAAAAATATATTTATTTGAACATTCATTTAAATAATTTTAAATTCAAAATTTTTTTAATTATAAATCTAAGGATTTATATAGTATATTATATATATTAATAGAATATTATATATTTAAAAAAAGAAGAAAAAATAGATCCCTTCATAACCAAAACTAAAGAATTAAAAAAAATTTAAGACACCTAAGTGATTTTCAGATATAAATCTTAAATCCTAAAATCTAATTTTTTAATAAAATATAATAAATTTAATACATTATTTAGAAATCAAATTTATTCAAATATCAATTATTCTTAACCACAAATTATACAAAATTCTTTAAATTTTATAATAGATTATTCCACCTATCCACACATGTTTTTTAAATTCTTATATCGTAAATCTAATCAAAGTTATGAAGTTGTCCAATTTATTTAGCAATGACATTAAGCTTCTATATCCACTTATATTAAAAATAGTTAATGATCTAAAGTTGACTAATTTTTTTAGCAATGATGTCAAGCTTGAATATTTACTTATATAAAAAGTAGTCAAAGATGTAAGGTTGTCCGATTCATTTGGCAATGACATTAAGCTTATACATCTGCTTGTATTAAAAGTAATAGAAGATGTGAGGTTCCTTAATTTATTTGACAATGATGGTTCTTCAAATTTTTACACCCACTTATATTAAAAGTAGTTAAAGATGTGGAATTATGCAATTTATTTGGGAATAATTTTAAGCTTCAATATTGTCTTGTATTAAAGGTAGTCAAAGATATAAGGTTGTTAAATCCATTTAGAAATAATATCAAGTTTAATCATTATTTTACATTAAAAATAGTCAAAGATGTGAATTTGGTCAATTTATTTGGCAATGATATCAAGCTTAAGTATAAATTCATTTTAAAAGTAATAAAAGATGTAAGGTTGCTCAATTCATTTGATAATGATGTCAAGCTTGAGCATTTATTTATATTAAAAGAGGTTAAAGATATAAGGTTGTCTAAATCATTTGATAATGATTTCAAATTTGTACACCTATTTATATCAAAAGTAATCAAAGATGTTAGATTACCAAATGTATTTGATAATGAAGTCAAATTTGAATACAAACTCATTCTAAAAGTAGTAAAAAATATAAGGTTGTCTAATCCATTTGGTAGTAATGTCAAGCTTGAATATTTGCTTACATTGAAAGTAGTGAAAGATATAAAATTGCCTAATTTATTTGTCAATGATCTCAAATTTGTACATCCACATATATCAAAAGTAGTTAAAGATGTCAGATTGCTTAATCTATTTGGCAATAATTTTAAGCTTAAGCATCTCTACATATAAAAATTAGTTAAAGATATAAAATTATTCAATTCAATTGGTAATGATATCAAGCTTGTGCACCTATTTATATCAAAAGTAGTCAAAGATGTCAGATTGCCTAAATCATTTGGCAATGATGTCAAACTTGAATATTATTTTATATCAAAGCTAGTAAAAAATGTTATGTTTCTCAATCTATTTGATAATGATGTTAAACTTGAGCACCTCCATATGTTAAAAGTAGTCAAAGATATGAAATTATTTAATTTATTTGGCAATAAGATCAAGCTTGAGCACTAGTCTATATAAAAAGAAGTCAAAGATATAAAGTTGCCTAATTCATTTGGCAATGATGTCAAGCTTGAGTATTAGCTTATATTAAAAGTAATCAAAGACATGAGATTGCTCAATTCATTTAGCAATGATATTAAGATTGTACACCTACTTATATAAAAAATGGTTAAAGATGTCAAGTTGTCTAATTTATTTGGCAATAATGCCGAGCTTGAGCACAAATTTATATCAAGATTTTTTAATAGTTTTGGTAATGATTTTAATCTTTTATAATTTTTTAAATTTAAGATTTTTTAAAAAATTATATATTCTTTTTTATTAGATAGTATGATCAAATTTGAACATCCTTCCAAGTCAAGTTTCAATAATGTAGCACTTTTAAAGAATAAATCTAAGATTTTTTGAATAAAAGTATGAGTTTTCAATTGCAAGATATTTAAAGTTTCAAATTTTTTCAAATATTTGGGTCATTTAGAAAATGCATGATTTTGTTGAATTTTTCTTTTTGGGATGAGTATTCATATAATATATTTGTTAGAAAGTATTTTATATTAAGAGATTATTTTACAAACATAAAAATTATATTTAATACTCTTATAGCATTTGTTGTTGCATATATACTAACATTACAACTTAAAAATTAAAGTGATGAAAAACAAACACTTTTTATTTTACTAAGTATATTGTTCCTTATATTATTATAAAATAATCCCTCCAACTATACATTAACACAATTGAATAAAGAAAAAATTCAAATTTTTTATATTAGTAGTATATTTATTTTATATAAAAATAAGAATATAAAACCAAATAATTAATTAATATTTTTATATCAAAAGATATCTAAAAAATATAATAAAAAATAAATGATATAAAAATGATATATTTTAAATTCTCAAATATTATCATTATCTTATATCAATATTATTTCCATATATGCCATTTGGATAATAATTAAGAAAATTATCTTTTTTGATAATCCATAAAATATTTTTGTATTTAAGCTCCATATTTGTATTTTCTTATATTAAATTTCAATTTCAACAATCTTTCTACCCATGTATTGTAGTTAATCATGAATTCTTATAATCCCATCTTTGTCTTCTTTTACTAATGATTGATAAATCAATGTATCTAATATAAATTCCACATTATGTTCCATTATATTTTTTTGACTATTGGTCCATAATTACAATGCTCTTTTTTCTAACATACCTTTTGGACATACATCATTATATATATAAAAAAAAAAACATATGTTTAACTTTCAAATTATCAAAGCTTACTCTTAATATATTCTAAATCTTATAGCCACTATTATTTTCATCCGAATCCAACTCTCTTTTTCTTATTAACCTATGTAAAGCTTGCTTCCAACATCTCAACATCTTTTTTTTCTCTTAAAAATGCTTCCATAAATTTTAAATTCAATAGTAGGCCATTGCAAGCTTTTATAATTTTTTTGCCAATTTCAAAAAGTTCATTAGACAACTTTTCTTGATATCCACAAGAATGAGTGATAAACAACTTTAAATTTGTTTCTTCATCAAGTTTTTTTTCATTTATTTTATAAATTTTTACACTATAATTTTCTATTTCTTTCTAATTTTAAGTTGTTACAATCAATGTACTACCATCGTTAGTAAATAAATTATCTATAGAGACAACATCTTCAATTTGACTTTGGTTCTTCATATTGTCAAAGACCAAGATGATTTTATTCTTGATTAAGAATAATTTTAATATTTCTTGAGCTTCTTTTAAATCCCTTCGTTTTAACTCTACTCTAAATTGTTTTAAAATATTGCAAGAAGTTATATAAATATCATTACTATTTTCAAAAAACTCAACAAAGTATGAAGCATCATACATGTGCTTCACATCATTGAATGTGGCCTTTGCTATTGTGGTCTTGCCTATTCCACCCACTCCAATAAGACACAATGGCTTTATTTTATTTGCACATTATTGTCTTATTTGTGATAAAAATTGTATTCTATCAAGTACCTTTTTTTTTAGATAAATCAACCTACAATTAGAAATTCAATTAAAAATTAACAAATAAATAAATAAATATGATGCATATTCCACATTTTAATCTTATTTTATTAACTTGAGCTTATATTAAAGCATATAAATATTATCATATTGTAAAAAAGTGTATGCAAATATTAAATCTAATTAGTCCAATAAATTTAATATATATTTATTATAGTTTTTTGTACAGGTTTTACCATTGGCAACCTATGGTGTGTTTGTTGAAATTTTATATTTTAATGATTATTATTCTTTGATGCTTCATAATATGGTGCTTTTTCTATATTAATTCCAACTAAAAGCTTATACTTTAATATATTTAATCTTTCACAAACATTAATAAACTTTGGCATATGCAAAGGATTCAAGCTCCAACACACTTAAATAAGCTCAGTCAATTCAACTCAATTTAAAGATAAATTTGATCTTTCATATTTTTTTAATTCTATCCAATATTTTTTTATCATGCAAATTTCATAAAATGGATCTTTGTTTGAAAGAATCTTAGAACATATCATTACAAATAAATAAGTATTTGTCTCAATATAGCACATAGTCATTCTTTGATAATTATTTTTTAATGCTTCAAGAGCCACATAATTAGCATTATTATAAACACAATTATTCTCTTTGGCTTTTGGATTCTTTTCAACTTCAATTTTAGACATTCCAAAATCAATCACTTTTACAATAGCATATTGAACAATCTTATTTATTATTTTTATTTCTATAATATTAACCAAAATATTATTGAGCTTTAAATCACAATATGCAATGTGAATATTGTATAAGTAATACATTATTTTTGCAATTTGACACATAATATTAATACAAAAAATGAAAGATACTTGATTTTTTTATTTTTATTTTTATTTTTTTTTGTAATATCTTTTTGCTCAAATTTATTTGTATCAATTCCATTCCTATATTGTAATAATAATAATTTTTATATTTTTCCATAGAAGATTTATCACTTTTATTGGCATTACCTTTTATTATAAAATAATACATTACTAGATTGGAATGGCTTAAACTTGCTAAAATGCTCATTTCTTTGATAATTTTTTTTATAAAATCCAACATCCATCTCTTTAATTGCATATAGAAGTTCCAACCACTTTAAAATATGTACTTATTCAAAAGCTCCTTTGCTTATAAATTCTATAATTTCAACACTTTTTATGTTTGAAAATAGTTTTAAATCATCCAATTCTCCACCTTCAATACAACATAAGTCTTTCAATCTTTATAATAGGTGCTTTGCTAATTTATAATATTTAAAATCTTTATCTTCAATTGCATGGATCAACCTATTATATAGATAGTTATCACCACCTTCCACTTTATCAAATGTTATAACATCAAAAGTAGCAAATGTGTTGTTTGTAAATTTATTGGAGTAGTATTTCAAAAGCATATCACTTATTACATTACAAAAATATTTCAAATTTCAAATTTCAAATCAAGTTTCTAAAAGATTTTTTATTATTCAATTGAAAGATAGCTTCTTTATACCAATTTGGTTCTCTATAAATTTTTATTTATAAATAAGACTTATTTAATATAAAAAATAACTCACTTAATAAAAGTCCATACTCCAATCTATCATTGCTATATATCATTAGGTTGTCAAATACTTTTGTAACATATTCAATTTTCTTACATAAGTTTGTACATTGGTTTTTATTTATTAAGTCTTTTTTTTCCAATAAAATCTTAAGTGCTCCAATATAAATTTGAGATCCTTCTTAAATATCTTTACATATACCTTATACATTTGAAATTTTGTATTGCAAACACACTACTCAAATAAAACAAGATTCCAAAAGTTCAAAGAATTAAAATAAAAGAGATTCACTTTATATTATAAATAAGAAGTTATAACAAGATACAAGAATAATATCAAAAGGTCCAAATTAAGCCACAAAGATTGTGTTGTTGAGACTAAAGATCCTCTCAACTTCAACTCCTATATATATTAGATGCAAGAAAGCTCTTTAAAGAGTTTTCTTGATGCTTGGAGGTGAAGCAAGCCTAAGATCCTTCTATGACCATCTAAGATCTTTTAGAACCTTCTAGGATCTTCTAAGAACCTATTAAGACCTACTAGGATCTACTAGGGTCTTTTTAAAATCATTAGAAATCTTTTAGAAGTTTCTAGGACCAAATAAAATCTTCTAAAATCTTCTAAAATCTTCTTCTATTATATGTCTATGATATCACTTCCCTTTTTAGCTTTGAATTCTATAAGGAGCAATAGAATCAAAATTGATCAAATACAAAAGAAGTCAAAGATGTGTCACATGGCATTTGCTACATACTCAAGTTATCTTTTGTGAGTCATAAGATTCATTGATCCTTGTAATTAATAATAGTTATCAATGCCTTTTATCTTAGACCAAGTTTGAACTTTTAAGTCTTTGTTGCAAAAACATCCTTCAAGAATTGCTACAGAATATCTTTCATGGATAAGTTTTACTTTAATGATGACTATTACAAAGCGGTTGCTAGGTATTCTTTGACGTCTTCTTAGTTCAAGGAATTCTTTATTTCAAGGTCAACAATATGAAATATTCAATTGAAATGACCTAATTGGTATGATATTGTCATCTTATCCATTCATATCTTGATATATAAGTTAAATCAAAGACATATTACAATCTTAAGGTGGAATGGAATTACTTTTGAGTTTGTCAATATATATATGAAGGTTGAGTTTTGAAACTTTTGGAACTACTTCCACCTTTTTTACAAAAAATTACAAAGTTTACAACATATCACATTTGGATATGTTAGATGGAAGTATTACCTAATATATATTGTCACTTTAAATCTAAAAAGATATTGTTAATAAAATTCATGTATCTTTTATAGTGCATTGATTAAATTTAAGATTGGCTCTCATGTGTGCTCACTAATATTATAACCATGCAAATACACAAAGTACTCCAACTATCCTCACCTTAGTTTCTAATCAAGTATTTCTTCTATTTCAAATTCTTCATGGCTATCCACTTCAATACAAAGCATTAGTAGTTGTATTCTTCTTGATATGCTTGATTTTTTATAAGATTCTAAAAGAGATGTATAAAAAATAGGATGTACCTTTATGGATGTTAGTAGTTCTAATTGATAAGCAAAAAAATTAATTTATTTTTGAATAGGAAATAGTCCCAATCTTTGATAGTCCAACTTATTAAATAGTTGAGTAGTCTTTATGTTGCATTGAAGCAGCTATACTTTATTGCCAACTTGAAATAGAGGTTGTTTCTTCCTCAGTATGTCAATTGTTTTTTTAGAGCATGTTTGAGCTTCTTCTATTTAAAGTTTTAAGGTAGCTTAGATATCATTAATTTGGCTTATAAAATTATGTACCACTAGGTTTTTAGATTATTAATAGATAATATATTTAATTTTAGATGGTGGCCATGATTGGAATAAAATAGAATTATTAAGTTGATGCATGAATTATATTATTATAGGCAAACTTGACTAGAGACAAATAAAATATCCAATCATCTTGTTAATAATTAATGATACATCTTAAGTATTGCTTCAAGCTTTAGTTGATTGGCTCTGTTTGGCCATCAATTTGTGGATGAAATGCTAAAGAAAGCTTGATATTTACTTGAAGAATTTCAAAAAGTGACTTCTAAAATTTAGACACAAATGCTATCTTTAATTTGATATAATATCATTTGATAATCTATGGCATCAATAGATATTATTAATAAAGAATTTGGCTGCTTCTTTACTAATAATGGTCTTTTTGTAAGAAACAAAATGTGCCATCTTGATAAATCAATTGACAATTATATATATGATATCAAAAAATTTTGATAGTGAGAGATTTGTTATGAAGTCTATAGAGATAGAAGACCACAGTTGTATTGAAATTGGTAGTAATTGAAGAAGTCCATATGAACAATATTAAAGATTCTTTGATCTAAAACATATAATGCAAGAGAAGATAAATTCCTTAACAGCTTTTTATGTTTGAAGCCACTAAAAATTTTTAAAAATGGATTCCAATGTCTTGTTGAATTTAAAATATCTTACAATTAAAAAGTCATAATATGTTTAGAGAATACAAATACACAATGGCCCTTTTAAAATTTATATAAATTTACTAAAATAGAAGAAATCATCTTCAAACTTAAATTTATTTGAATTATTATGGATATTGCTAAAATAATATTTAACATAAAAAATAAAAAAATTTATAATTAAGATTGCACAAACTTGATCAAAAAATAAAAAATCCATTGGAATTAATATAAAAGTTGCTTAAGTATAATATTTCTTGGATTTCAAGAGTGTTATTTGTTGTTGATTGTATATTATTATTATTATTATTTTTTTTTTTTGATATAAGGTATGATTATTTTGATAAAGCATATGATAATTTTTGTTCTTTTTTAGGTCAATATGTGATGTTGAAGCCAAAATAATATAAAAACATGCTTAGAAGACTTGACAATAATTTAAAATACAAGTTGATATAAAATATTTAAGGTTTTTATGATCTATATATATATAACTATTGGATGTGAAGCACCTTCAAGAAAATGGCACCATTCTTAGAAAGAATCCATAATAGCAAGAAGTTTCTTATTATAGATCTCATAATTAGTTTTTATAGCTAAGAATTTTTTAGAATAGAACGCATTTGGATGCAGTCTCCCTTCTTTTCCAAATTGTGATAAGATTGCTTCTAATATAAAATTTAAGCCATCAATTTCCATAAAAAATGGCTTGAAATTTTTTTAATGAAGTAAAATAGGAGCTATGGTAAATGTTGTCTTTAAGCATTCAAAGACTTTCTTAACTTCTAATCTCCATTCAAATTTATCTTTACATATCAATTGTGTGAACAGAGCATTTATTTAAGGATAATTATTGATGAAGATTTTATAGAAGTTTACAAATCTAAAAAAATATTAGATATTATACACCAATTTTGGAATTTTCTAATTACTTATGGTCTTAATCTTCTTTGGATCCATCATTAAGCCTTCATTTGAGATGATACAATCAAAAAAATTAATTTAAGGTTCATGAAAAATATATATTTTTAATTTGGCATATAATCTAATATCTCATAATCTTTATAAGACAAGGTAGACATATCATTTATATTCTTTTAAAGTCTTAGAATAAATCAAGATATTGTTGAAATAACATATAACAAAGTTATTAAGAAATTCATAAATTATATTGTTTATTAAATGTTGGAAAATGACTAGCACATTTGTAAGACCAAAAAGCATAATATTATACTTAAAAAGTCCATATCTTATATAAAAAGTAGTCTTTTATTTGTCTCCTTCTTTGATGCATAGTAGATTATAAGCTTTGTAGAGATTTATTTTTGTATAGATCTTAGCTTGATTCAATCAGTCAAAGAGTCCAAATATTAATAACAAATGATAATAATTTTTTATTATTACTTTTTTGAACTCATGGTACTTAATGCATATCTATAAAGATTTATTTTTTTCTTCATAAAGAGTATAGATGCACCAATAGGAAATTTCAAATGTTAAATAAAATTCTTTGTTAAATTCTTATCAATATATTCTCTCAATGTTATAAACTTATTTTGTGATAAGTTATAAATTGGACCAAAAGGTGGTTGTGTGCCATCTTGAAGATTAATAGTATAGTTGTATGGACAATATTCTAGTAAGATATCTATATTCTTTTTTTCAAATACATCTTGAAAATCTTTGTATTTTTTTGAAAGGATTGTTGGAGTACTTGCTACTTTAGATGTTGAAGTTGTATAAACAATAAAAGAAGTGTCTTTCTTAGTTGCTTTCATAAAAGATCTAATTCCAATATATAGAGACTTTATGATTTTAGATCTACAAGGTGTATGATATTTTCTATCACATTTAGTAATAATAAGTTTGTATATTCTAGAAAATTTTGTTTTATAAGATATTCAATCTATAAAAAGATTATATCTTTTAAGTCAAGAAAGTCCTAAAATGATGGGATTAAATGAAGATCTAATGATATTAAATATGATCTGACTACTATGATTCTTGGATATTACTTCTAATAGATCAATTTCATAAATAACATCTCTAGAGGATAAGGGTCAATTATCTATGACCTCTATATGAATAGCCTTGGATTTCTTGTCTATAGAAAGTTTATGGATTCTTAAAAGTTCTAAATCAATAAAATAAGCAAAGACTCTTGAATCTATTAAAATAAGGATTTTGAATTTTTGGACACCCAAACATATTGGCATGGTGAAGTAATAAGAAGGATTAGATGATAATACAAGATTTTTTTTTTATTTATGGAGTAGAAGAATTCACCCGCATGGTTCTTATTGTGATTAGACACCCTCATTTTCCTACAAAGTATCTAGTGATGTGGCTGCACTCCTTATTTAGTATATATGTTGATACTTTTTGTAGCAATTATTAGCCTTGTAATTAGATTTTTACAATAAATATATAAATTGTATTTTTTTTATACTTCTTTTTTTACTTTAAAAGAGATTTGAAGCAAATTACATCAATTTGCATATCTCCTACTTCCAAATGTATGTTAGAATTGGGAGATATAGAAGATGTCAAATAATTGGTATAAATTTATAGTATAAATAGTGGATGTTGTCGTACTATAATTATTCACAATACGTAAAATCCAATCAAAATATATACTTTGTTCATTGATTCTATTATATAATAGAATGGTTAGAAAAGTGAATTAAAAGGAATTGATATAAGAAACTTTATTTTAGATTGTTATTTAATTTGGTTATGGTATTTAAATTATATAGGACCTAAATGTTTAATATAAAGCCTTGAGAGGCAATTGGAGTCCAAAGAAGAAGAATTAAACTACTAAGAGGCTTATTTAAAAGGATGAAGATGAATTATAGATGAATGAAGACAAAGGATGAAGTTCTTCATTTCTATTGGTCAATGGTCATGTCCAATAGGCTTTGAGGAGGCTGTTGGCAAGGAGAACAAGGATTTTGATGACTTCTAAGAAAGTATTCAAAAATTAGAGATTAGCATTAAAAATCTTTTTTTTTTATTATAATTTTGGTATAAAAAATAAGAGATTTGGAGATTTTATGAGAGAGAAGTAGGCACTTGAAATTAAGGTATATAAATTGTATCTACTATTTTTCTTTTGAGTATATAAGGAATTGTATGAGAGCTTTTAGAGATTGGAAGATGTGACTAGGAAGGTGGTTTTAAGATCTATATTTAATATTGAAAAATTTCTATATTTAGAATTTTAAAGAAAAAAATATTACAAGTCAAAGACAATAGATTGAATTCCAAAGCAATAAATAAACCGTTTTATTGATAGTGATGGATTTTGCCATATCTTAAGCTTCTAAATAAATTTTTGTCTAAAACTATCTAAGAAGGTGTAGTATTATACCAAAAAGCTATATATCAAAGTTTCATAGTATTTGAACTTTTAGTTTGTAAGATATGAAGACTTTAGTATACGGGTGTTTGTAAATAAGGATTTGAAGCTACTATTAGGGTTTTGGCAATATCTTAAAATCAATAACAAATCAACAATTAAAATTTGTAGTGATAGTTTTTAAGAGTGCATCAGTATTTTATATAAATTTTGAGTTGGTTTGAAGGGTTGGATTTAAAGTTATGGATTATTGAAGTTTGAAAAAAATTCTCTTCTTACGAGAAAATGAGGGTTTTAGAATATTTGTTATATTTTGAGTGTTTTGAAAAAATAAGACTTATATAATGAATGTAATAGCCATATGAAGAAATCTTTTATATAAATTTGGAGGTTTTGTTATAATTAGATCTTGATTGAAGAATTAGTAGCAATCAAAAGCTCTATGCTTTCTTAAGGCAAATTCTCTCTACCACGATAATGTTGTTCTTGTTGATGTTAAAATATCCAGCTATTGCATTTCATCTTTTGATTGATGGCTTCATTAAGAATTTAAAGATTAGATATAGATAATAATAGATTTTTAACATCATCTTATAATTTCTTATAAAATTGATTTATTAATATATCTTCATCTTAATTGATATCACATAGTAATTGTCAAAATTCTAAAGCATAAACAAATGTAGAACAGATTCTTTGTTACAGGACTCAAATTTTAATTGTGATGGAATAAATCTTATCATACTCTTCAAAAGCTTTTGGCAAATGCTACCAAAAATGTTTCAAAGTTATATAATATGAAAGATTTCTTTTTAAACAATAGAACAAACCAAGACAAAACTTGACTTGAGAATAAGGTTCCAATCAAATCAATATGAGATGCTTCCACGGAATGCCGCTAAGGTTGAATTAAAATAATAAATTGTACTTCGTTTATAAAGCAACAAAATTTTGAATAGTTCCATCAAATTTCTTTGAAAGGCTAATTTTTGGTTCTTTTATTGTTGATATTAAATTGCCATCTTAAATACATACATCTTTTATTAAAATAGACGTTAGTAATAGAGTTCTTAAGGTGACTTGTGATAATGGTTGATATAGGTTTGCTCTTTGATCATTGTATATGATTATATAAAGTTCTTTATTTTGCTTAAATAAGATCTTAGTCTTGACTCTCAATACTTTAAGAGTATTTATAATTAAATCCAATTTGGCTTCTTTAGAATTTGTCATATTGAATCTTTTATTTTATGTTATAGAAATAAAATAAGAAAATATAGATATAATAAATTAAAAAAATATTGCTCTAGGAAAAGATAATTTATAACTTTTAAATTGCTATAATACTTCTAAAAAGAAGGATAATCTGTTTTCTATTCAAAAAGACCAAGCTTTAATATTGTGCTATGTTAGTCTCAATAAATTATTATGAATATACTATTCAAGTAAAATAAGACTCTAAAAATTTTAAAAATTGAAAAAAGAAAAATTTACTTTATATTACAAGTAAGGAGCTACAACAAGGCAAATAAAAAAGACTAGAAGGTCCAAATTAAACCTCATAGATTGCATTGTTGAGATTGGGCATCTTCTTAACCTTGGCTTATATATATACTAAGTGCAAGGAAGCTTTTTGAAAAACTTCTTTGATATTTAGAAGTGAAGCAAATCTAAGATCCTTCTATGACCATCTAAGATTTTTTAGAATCTTTTAGGACCTTCCAAAACCTTCTTAGAACCTACTAGAACCTATTAGGATTTTTTCAAAATCATTAAGAACCTTCTAAATGCTTTTAGGACCAAATAGAATCTTATAGAATCTTTTAAGATTAAATAGAACCTTCTAGAATTTTTTAGAATCTTCTTCTATTATAGATCCATGATAGATATGTATTTGTAGGCTTATAAAATCAAGAATCAAATAATTTTTACGGATTTTTTTGATTGCTAGAAATTATATGAATAATTTTTACATGATCAAATTTAATATTATTTTAACAATAATATTTAGTAATTTTATAAGATTAGATATTTTTAACTAAGTTCATGGTAATTTTTTATTTTTCTTGGAAATGATTATTTAGCCATTTAATAAAGCTTAATGCTTTTTACTTATATTTGCACTCTTCAATTTTTATATGATAGAATTAGAGATGCTTGACTTATATTGTAATTTTTTATCTCTTACTTGACAAAGATATTTTATTTTTTATATTTTATATTTTTATTTTTATATTTTAAAAGTATCTAAAAAAAATGATGTGACTTTCAAATTATATAATTTTAATATTAGTATTCAAAATATATAAATTTAATGCTAATTAATCATATATAAGTTTTTATTTAGTTTTAGTTTTTTTATTTATTTATTTATTTATTTTTTTTTTTTTAAGGTTTGAAATTTATAACAAAAAAAAAAAAAAAAAAAACTATATAAAAATTAGACATTTGAGGTAAGAATACTAACATTTTAATTTTTTACTTTTTATCTTAAATTTTTGGTCAGAGGCAATTCTTTGTAGCATTGTTCCATCTAATGGTCGGGAGTACTTGACTAGGTAGTTATGAACTAGGCAATTGGTAGGCAACAACTACTAATTGAAAGCAAGCAATTGATTGGTTGTAAGATAGGTGATTGGTTGGTAATAATAGTGACTATTAAATGACACAGATGATTGTTAGATAATTGCCAAGTAACTGCTATATAACACGGTATTGTGTTGTAGTTTGGCTACCATGTGAAAAAATTATATATGTATATTTAATATATAATTTATTATATATTAAGTAAAAGCTATAATAATAGATTTTATTGATTATAGGATATAATTAGATCACTAATTTAGAAGAGATCTATTAAAAAGATTATTATTGAGGTTTATACAACCTTATTTCTTCTTTTGATAGTGATTTTGAAGTTAGTTTTATATTGATAATAACTTTTGTATATCTTAAGTCACCTTTGGTAGACATTGGTGATCCTTAAGATCTTATTTACTTCTTGTATTTGGTATTTAGAATACATATTATATAATTCTTTTAAAAAAAAGGATTGGAAAGGAATTTATAATATAAAACGGGATAGTTAGGCCATCTATATGGATGAATGGAGATAGATGATAGAAATTTCTATTCCTATTGGCCAAAAATCATGCCCAATACGCTTCAAGGAGGCTGCCCAAGGATTTATTGGGAATTAGGATTTTTTTTTGGAGAGAGTCGAATATTAAAGGCTAAGGTCAATAAGTTTGGATTTTTGGATATGGTTTTGGTGCAAATCTTGTATGATTTGGACTTTTTATAAATGAGATATACGTGCTCAAAGTTAGGATATTAAAATTGTACCTACTGTCACTATTTTTGATATAATTTGCGTGTAAAGAGAGCAATAGAGGATCGGTGTCGTATTATGTGTTGTCTTGTTTGGGAATGCATTGGGCACCTGGCTGTAGAAGGTAAAATAATGTTTGCAAATAATCAAGAAATCCTAATAGGTTTCACCTATGTATGAAAAATATAATTTGAACTTCAATTCAAAAGTGTTTAAAAATACTCCTCTTAGTAACATCAACCATACATATATCCCAATTACCTCATTTCTTTTATAATTAAGCAATTTTTATTTTTGTTTGTAAGCCCTAATCCTAATCAAAGAGCTTTGACAAGCTATAATTTTAAATCTAATTGTCCACTTAGTGTGAAATTTTGCACACACATGTTGATATAAGCCTTTTACATGCTCAAAAAAATTTAGCTCAACCCAACTTACAGATTGCAAGAATCACTCAACAATCCAAGCCATCATTGCCTTATATAAAATCCAAAATACTAATACAAACCTTGACTTTGAATAGCGATTGCTAAGTCTTCCAAAACCCTATGGCCACAAGCTAAATGTCCTTAGAATCCCCTTCAAGCTAGCTATTCAATCCTAATTTTTGATCTTCAAATGTTCCCCTTCCTTGCCTTCGGTGGTCGTTTTTGTCCCTGGAGCTCTGATTTTGACCCTATCTCATACCCGGTCTTTCCCTAGATATCAATTCAACTAATTCTAAGGATTTTTAAGTTAAATCCTATCTTCAACTTAATCCTAGTATCAATTATAATAACTATTTTCCTTTTCTATCCTATTTTAATTAACTTATGGCTTTTCAAAATCAGTAATAGAGTTTGTATAGCCTAGAAGAAAACTTTAACAATTAACTTTTATCTATTAGCTATTAAAACAAGAAAATAATCTAAGAGGCTTCCAGAACCCTTTTCTTAAGTATCCTAAGTTCCTATTGAACCAAGATAATCAAATATTAAATATAAATTATTCTTATCCATACCTTTTACTATATAAATGTGCTGCAACACAACATCCACCTCCTCTGAATCTGCGCATTCTCCGGTATGCGCCAAATGAAGCATATGTCATAGTTGGCGTCGTACCATCTCTTCATTTTCTGCACCAAGTTCTTCTTCATCATCCATTTTAATATAATTGTCTTCTTTAAAGTCATTGATATCTTCAACATGATCTTCCACGTTTATTTTTCCATCTCGTCTTTTGAAAACCTTTACTTGCTTCCCAGCAATAGGTATCTTCAACCTTGTACCATCCAATTCCTTCAATAAATATGGCATTATCTTGAACTATTACCACTACATAAGGTCCAAACCAACATTTTGAAAACTTCCGTAAGATACTATGCTAGTTATCCAAACTGTTGTCATAAACAAGTACCCAATCACCTTCTTTAATTGCTTTAAGCCTGAATCGATGTCGTTTATCAAACCAAGCCTTGTTCTTTAACCTTGCCTTTTGTAACCGTTTTAATGCTAGTTCCACATCTTCTGAACTTTGTTCAAGCTATCGAATTCTAATAGCCAGTAACTCTTCTCTTGTTAATCTATCTTTCCAAGGTAGTACATTCCAACTTGGCACTTATTTTTCAATTGGCATAATAGGTTTTTGACCTGTCATGAGTTCCACTAGCATATATCCTGTCACCAAACTATGTGTTGTTCGATCAGCCCATAATGCATAAGGTAGAAGTCAAAGCCATTCTCTCACTCTTCCATTGCAAGCTTTAATCAAAGCTTTTATAATTAGTGGATGTCAACATTCACTCTTTGCATTCCCTTCTAGATTATAAGCCGTGGTTAATGATAATTTAACTCCACATCTCTTGAAGAATTCACGAGCTTCATGTGCATTTAATTCTCCACGATCTGTAGTGATCTTTTTCACACATCCATAGTGGCAAATAACATCCTCAAATAAAAACCTGTAAATTCCTTCTGTAGACTTTGTCCTTAAAGCCTTGCCTTCCACTTGGTTTGATAAATCCTCATGAGCCAAAACTAAATACTTCATTTCTCATAATCCCATTGGCATAATAACCAAATCCACAATCCATTTAAAATGAATGGCCAAAAGAGTTTTTGGATGCAAACCATCTCGATGTCATATATTTGAATATATTTGACAAGCTACATAAGATTCTACAAATGAAGTTACATCTCGATACATATTCTTCCACCAATATCGTTCCTTCAATTTAGCAAAAGTAGCCCAAATTCCTCTATGCCCTACCCATAAACTATCATGAAATTCCTTAAGTATTTCTTGTTGATCTTCTTTGGTACCTACTACTCGTTGTGGCATTCCAATGTTTGATTTCAGCCTCTTCTATAGAAATCTCTCTTGTAATATGAACTTGTATGCTTTTCTCCTGATTTGTTTAAATTTTTCAAGTGACCAATTAGCATGCTTGGTTAACGTGCTCAAATAATATCCAATATCCAATAAATCTCCTTCATAATTTTCTTCATGAAATGGCTTAATTTCCTTGTTCAATTGTGAAACTGAATAAAATTTAGTATCCACATCATCAATATCCTCTATCATTTCATCTTCTCCATTATATCTTGCTCGAGATAACATATCTGCTACGTAACTGTCTTTTCCCACAACATGCTTAAATTCCAGATTTAATGACTTGATATAAGCAATCCATCTTAACATTACAATGTCTGGAGTTGTACAATTAGTAATCATTCCAAGCAGAGGCAAACAATTTGTTTCCACCACCACTGTTGCCCCAATTAAATAATCCCTTTCAACTTTCATAGCTGAAACAACTCCCCATAATTCCCTTTTCACTTGAGAATATACACATTGGCGTGTATTTAAAACCTTAGTTCCAAATCGAACTGCAAATCTATATCCATTTGAATCATCTTGATCCATTGCCCACTCAATGGCAATTGAACTAGTATCCACTATAAGAATCATTGGTCTATTATACTTATAATCAATTTTTCTCAATACTGGAGGTGATGTCAATAATTCCTTCAATATTTGCATTGCTTTGATATGCTTTTCTTTCCATTTAAAATGATAACCTTTGGATAATAATTCATACAATAGATCTGCCATATGAGCATAGTGAAGAATCCAAATACGATAAAATACACATGCACCCAAAAACCTACGCAGCTCTATTAAAGAACTACAATCTTCTTTTATTCTTCTAATTGCATCAATCTTGGCTGGATCTGGTTTTCTTCCATAAAATCCACATAAATGTCCAAGAATTATAACTTCTTGTACTCCAAATATAGATTTTGAATCTGATAATGTAAGATGAACTTCTTCAAGCTGAGTCAATATCTTTTAACAATCTTGCATATGATTGACAACATAGTTGCGACACCTTCTTTTATCTAAAGTTTCATCCTTGTCTTCTTCTTTGTATCCTTTAATAGGAACATCATCTAAAAAAGGCATAGTCTTCTCAGGAATAAAATCCCTTAATACTTTATTCATCCCGCTCATCATATGTGCAACTGAATTAGTAGCATCTTGAAGAAGAGTACACATTTTAACCAATCCAAGTGGAGTTCTCATTGTTGTCATGTCTTTACTTTCTTTTGCTAGTTGAAATTGGTCATAGCTTGAATACATGTCATCCATTGAATAAATTGCCCTTCTTGCAAATGCTTTAGCAAATTCATCTACTATTGATCCAATTCTTGCATTTCAGATAGTCATTGCATTTACTGGCTACATACCTTGAATAAATCATAATGATCCATTTTTCTTGGGCACTGTAAACCATCGGCTAGAATATGGTAAAAAGAAGGCTCCAAAATCTTCATCTTCATCTTTTCTTTTAATAATTCTATCAAATCCGATAAATATGTCCTTGGCACTGGAATTGGCCTCAAATTCTAAGATTCATGTGGTATAGTGAAAATAACCATAGGAATTACAATATTTGGATCCACACACCTATTTTCATGAGATTCAAAGACAAATGATTTATCTCGTTTTGCTAGCATTTCTTTAAAGAACACAATTTTCTCTGGCAACAAAGAACCATCAGAACCAATCTTTAATTCTTCAAAAGTTTCTTCAGTAAACTTATGCCCAATATTTCTTAGATCCCTCAAGCTCGTTTCTCTTGATGCTCCTTCTACTTGTTCTTTACAGTCTTTTGGCAAAGGTCTAGCAACGGATTTTACCTTCTTATCTACTGTCTTGTATTTTGTTTCAACCATAACCTTTGGTGTTTGAAAAGATTCAATCATATCATAAATTTCTTTTGAATGAATCTATATAATTTTATCATCATCATATAATCGAATAGATGCAATCAGTTCCAAAGGATCTTCCAATCTATTTTCTTCATAAATACCAATAATCTTTTTATCATCTTTTAATATTTTTAATCCATATAATTCTCTTTCAACAGTACATAATCTTTTTTTCTCACTTCTTTTTAGATCCTCAATCCTCTTATACATAACACTCCTATTTTCAAAAATGCCAATAAATCCTACATCAAAGGTACATATATCTTGCGAGAGTTCCTCCCCTTTTGTACCTCCATAATCCCGCTTTATAGTGGTACTTCTCAAAAATCCATAAATTCTTCAACAACTCTTGGCAATGGTTTTTCTCTCAATTTTTCTCGATTACGTTCATGATTTGGAGGAACAGTCAAAAATTATACTGCCCTTTTTCCATCTTCATTACAAATCCATTCATAAGTTGATCCATCATTAAGGACTTTTGTTTCTATTCAAGTTACAATAATGTATGGTTGTCCCAATATAAGAGGATAAGTTGTTGCATCTTGAACAAAAAATTTTTGTTCCATTGTAACATCACCAATCCAAACCTTCACATCCAAGCTAACACCATACAACTCACCTCGTGTATTATTAGCTGCCCGTATTATCCATCCATGCTCCATATCAATTGGCCACTTTTGTTTCATGTAAAGATCCTTAGACATAAGGTTTATTTTTGAACCATGGTCAATCAAGGCAACAACTGGCTCATCCATATCTCCAATCTTTACTAATGCCTCTGTAGTTGCTCTAGTCCAATGCTTTTGAGTATAATGACTCAAAAATTTTTTTTCCTTATCACTTGGATCATCAAAAAGTGCTTTTTGATTATAACTCCTTCCTCCATTTGTTGATTTTTTGGAACAATTGTCAATTTCATCTTCTTCATCCTCACATATATGTACATTAATAGCATGATTTGATCCAGATTCACCCATTAATTACCTCTTTCGCTTAATATTATCAATAATGACATTATGGAATTCTTTCTTTGCAATATCCAATATTTTTTTCAATGTGAATTCAACTTTAGCATTGAAAACACGTTCTTCAAGTACCCCCTTTAAATCTGTTGCTATTTCAATGTCAGAGAGAAGTTTGTAAGCTGTTGACTTACTTTTTTTTCCTAAGTCCTTTAATTTTTCTTTTGAAGATATTGAAGCATCCTTTGTTGGTAATTCCTGTGATGCCATCTCACAAGCCTTATCTCCTCCAGTTTGTCTTTTTGAAGAATTCTCTTCTCTTGTATCATTAGAATCTTGTCTTCTCTTTTCTTCTATGAAGGCTTTATATTGATTTTTAGCAATATAGGCATGTATTGATAAAGCTTCTACAGGATCCTCCCAACCCGTAGTTCCACAAATTATTGCACCAATCTTTAATAAAGCTTTTCGTAGCATCTTCTTCTTATGCATTGTAGAAATGGCAGAAGACCAAATCCCACTTGGTTCAATATTTCCAAAAAATTCTTGCTTAGCATTGTCATCCACCCTAGTACCACAACTTGCAATTTCCATTACTGCAATCCCATTTGCTGCTAAATAATCCTTAACCAATGCTTTCATATCTCCCTTACCAAAGTTGGTTTGGAAAATATCACCAGTATCTTTCAACGCCACCTTTCCATCAAATTGGTCAACCTTGTTAATCACTGCTTGCAATGCTTTGATTGCCAAAGCCTCCTTTCGATCCTTTTCTTGTTGCTGTTGCATAATTAATGTAAAAGCTTGAAACATATTTATAATATTCGGATCTAGATACATACCTTGTCCACCAAAAAAAGCTCTATTAGAAGATCCGCTTGAAGCTCCACCCAAAGCTTCATCAATAATTCCAAAATCCACCTTTTTGCTTTCTTATGCCATTAATTCCAAATAACCACAACAAAAGCCAATACCTTCCACTCCAAACTTTCACATCGGATTCACCACTTATGTCGTATTATGTATTGTCTTGTTTGGGAATGCACTGGGCACCTGGCTGTAGAAGGTAAAATAATGTTTGCAAATAATCAAGAAATCCTAATAGGTTTCACCTATGTATGAAAAATATAATTTGAACTTCAATTCAAAAGTGTTTAAAAATACTCCTCTTAGTAACATCAACCATACATATATCCCAATTACCTCATTTCTTTTATAATTAAGCAATTTTTATTTTTGTTTGTAAGCCCTAATCCTAATCAAAGAGCTTTGACAAGCTATAATTTTAAATCTAATTGTCCACTTAGTGTGAAATTTTGCACACACATGTTGATATAAGCCTTTTACATGCTCAAAAAAATTTAGCTCAACCCAACTTACAGATTGCAAGAATCACTCAACAATCCAAGCCATCATTGCCTTATATAAAATCCAAAATACTAATACAAACCTTGACTTTGAATAGCGATTGCTAAGTCTTCCAAAACCCTATGGCCACAAGCTAAATGTCCTTAGAATCCCCTTCAAGCTAGCTATTCAATCCTAATTTTTGATCTTCAAATGTTCCCCTTCCTTGCCTTCGGTGGTCGTTTTTGTCCCTGGAGCTCTGATTTTGACCCTATCTCATACCCGGTCTTTCCCTAGATATCAATTCAACTAATTCTAAGGATTTTTAAGTTAAATCCTATCTTCAACTTAATCCTAGTATCAATTATAATAACTATTTTCCTTTTCTATCCTATTTTAATTAACTTATGGCTTTTCAAAATCAGTAATAGAGTTTGTATAGCCTAGAAGAAAACTTTAACAATTAACTTTTATCTGTTAGCTATTAAAACAAGAAAATAATCTAAGAGGCTTCCAGAACCCTTTTCTTAAGTATCCTAAGTTCCTATTGAACTAAGATAATCAAATATTAAATATAAATTATTCTTATCTATACCTTTCACTATATAAATGTATTATAATACAACATCGGTGACTAGGATTAGAAAGAAAACTTTCTTGGCTATACTTTTTATATATATATTAATAAAAATCAAGCTAAATTGAAGGAAGTATTGGGAGTTGAAGTTAGTACTTGTAAGCCTAGGGTAATAACTGACCTTGATTAACTAGTGGTTATATTTTGAGCTATATCTTAAGCAATTTGATAGATTTCTGGCTCAAAATTTTCAAGAGTGTATATGCTTATGTCACAAGACTATGTACAAAAAAATTGTGGCATTAAGATTCTAGATTTGTGAGATATGAGGAAATAAAAGCTTAGGTGTCTCTTAGCTAGGGTTTTAAATACCTACTAGGATTTTTGAGATATCAAACAATGAAAAATGAATTTATGATTGATTCTTCTTTATGGTAAAATTCAAGAGTATTATCTACACTTTAAAGAAAATTGTATAGAAACTGAATGGTTGGATCAAGAGTTATTGGATTCTAAAGATCAAGAAGAAATAAATCCTTACATGTGAATAAAATTTTGAAAGATTTTTGTAGAAATTTGAACCCTTTTTGTATAAACCTACTTGAATATAAGAGGGTTTATCTATATAACTTCTCTTTTGTAATATTATTCTATTATTTGGCCTTTTTATTAAGGATAAGTCACTTATTGGAGTTTAGCCAATAAGTTTCAAATAAACTCTCTACAGCCAGGTACCCAGTATATTCCCAGATAGAAGTTCAAGCCATTCAACAATAAATGACTATTGTATAATTTCCCAAAAACTACTAGATAGTATAAATGACTATTGGATAATAACTTTGTATTATCAATCGAGCATGGGCAAACAATCACTGGATATTGGCTAAGTTTAGTAATTTATAAAATCTTTAATTTTTATAAATTTTAAATCAAAGAATTTAAAGATTTTAAAATCTTTAAAATCTATAAATTTTAGAATCATTTTAAAACATAGATTTTAGAATTTTAAAAAATTGAAGTACTAATTTTTTAAAAATTTAATAAAAAAATTTAAACTCAATTTTAAAATATATTTAATTTAGAATTTAATAAAAATAGAATTTATTTTATATAAAATTTATCAAAGAATCTAATAGTCTAGTTGCTTTAATAATTATAAGTACGAGTGCTAGAGGTTTTTGATATTGCCTCATCTTGTGTTTGTACTAGTTTGTATTAAAATATTATAAAAATGAGGTTGAGCTAATAGCCAGCAAGACCTTTCTATGGAATGGTTGTTAGACTTGTAATAGTTAGAAGTGATGATTGGTATAATATAAAATTTGATGATGATTATAGGTGTAAGTTGCTCCTAAGCCTTTAGATAGTTGTAAGTTTTTGATAATCAAGTTTATGATGTAAACTAAGAGTTAATATTATCAATTGCTTGTACTAAACTATTTAGAAAGTGATGCCATTGTAAGGATAAAATTCACTTCTAAATCCAAATTCCAATATGGCCTCAATTAAAAATTACTTGTAATTAGTGGTGTAAAGTGAGAGACATAATTAATAAGAAATAAAATAATAATAATAATAATAATAATAATAATAATAATATAAAAAAAAATATATATATATATATATATATTATAAAAATTAATTATAATTTATTTATTAAATTTTTATTTAATAAAATTAAAAATTAAAAATTAAAAATTAAAAGTATATTTTTATGTTGATAATTTTTTTTATCTTTCTAATGATATAAAAACATTAAAATCCAAGTTACTATGAATAAATCATGATAATTTAAAGATAGATGATAAACAATGGAAAAATTAAGTGAATAGGTTTTATTTTAAGAATAACTTATTTAAAAGATGAAGAATTTGAGCCTCACCAAGATTCACAAGTAGTATATATGGATGTTCTAGAGAGGCCACAAGGCCTTAGTCTTATATTCCTACCTACATTTAAGGTGCTACAATCTATATGGGACATATGCACCTGCCTACAATTATTATACTAACTACTGGTCCTCCTATTTTCTACTCGTAAAATCACTTTTTTTTTTTGTATTTTTATATTTTTGCATTTTTGACTATACCATAGTATTCAAAAGTATTCAATTAGCCTCGGAACCTTGTTGGGCCTTCAAATCTTGCTCAAATTTTTTATAATGGTCTCCCAAGGTGGTAAAATTATTTTTATCAAAGTCTTAAAAATATACTCTAAAAATTCCTAAAATATTCTAAATAAACTTTAGATAAATTCTAAAAATTTCTATAATATTTTTAAAATAATAACATCAACTTCAAACTATTTTTTCTACTTTGGTTATTTTTTATAATAATAAAATCAATTTAATTCAACTAAAAATCCTATTTTTTTATATAAATAATTTAAAAATATGAATTTCTTTTTTATGCTTCTTCTATCTATCAATTAATATTTATAGATTTTTAGTAAATATTATATACAAATAGATGATCAATTTAAACATTGATCTCAATAACTAAATATTAATTCTTACAATTAAGAAAAAATATTATATCAACTAAGATAATTATATCTAAAACTTATTGAAATTCTATTTTTATGATTTTTTTTCTAATAAGACTCTTATAACTTATAAATCTTTCTAAATTCTAATAAATATTTAAATAATCAAATAGATTATTTTATTTTTAATATTTTAATATTTAAATAATTTAAAATATATTTTTAATAATTCCACCTATTAAAATGAATTGATGGGACTTATACCCATCAATAATTTTGAACCAAGATTGGATATTGACAAGGCTTTTGAGTTTATTTCAACATTGGATACCAACTATAGGCTTTGAAATTGGAGTGTAGGCACATTTAATAAACTAGAGGACAATTCCTATAGCATGGTGTAAGATTGGTTTATTGAATACTATTATATTATGTGATTTCTTGTTTGAAAATGTACTAGATATTTGGCTATAAAAAGTGAAGTTGTATCTTATAATTATTTCAAATAAAATAAAATAAATTTCAACCATCAAAAAATAAATATAAAATCTCAATTCCAACTCAATCAAACTTAATGCCAATATAAAGTGCTCAAAACACTCTATACAATAATCTCAATCATTAATAAACTTCAATTACTTCCATTTTTTCATTCTTTTGTAATTTTAAATCTCTTTAGCAACTTTTAACTCAAGTCAATGAACTTCAACAAACTATAGGTTCAGATTGGACCATCCAGTTGGTGTAAAATTTTCCACATTAGTGCCACTATAAATCTTCTATGTGCTTACAAAATTTGAATTCAATCCAACTTATAAGTAGAGAGAAAATAAAAAATAACCACACCAATGTCCCTTGGCTATCTACCTTAAAGTTGATGAAGAATCTTTAGTAGTGATTTCTCTTACTTTAACTATTAACTTCCATTCTAATTTGGTGTATAGCTTGACCTTAAAGTCTTCAATTACCATACCAAATTCTAACTTCATCCAACTAGTAGATCTCTTAATATCTTAAAAATCCTAACCAATCCCAAATTGCCTACTTTCAATATCTTCTACTAAAAGTAAGATTTTTCCTAATTGTATCATCACAATGATACAAAACTTAGCAAATAAACACCACACATCAGCATCTATAGACCTATATAATTTCAACCATTGATATTGTACATATTGCATGAACCAATGAATAATGATAATTCCAAGTTTATTGCCAAAAATCCAATATCACCTCAAAAAAACCTTGACTTCTAACAACGCTTTCAAAGTTGTCTCTAATTTGATCAAGACAAGGTTTATATTCCCAAAATCCCTTCAAAGTTAGCTCTCCAATACCACTTCCTGATTTCTAAAAAACCTCCTTATCCTACTTCCGATAGCTATTTGAATGCCTTAGAGTCAGAATTCAACCCTGTCCTATAAACGATTCTCACTTGGATATCAATCTTACTTTTTCTATGAATTTATTTATTTAATCTTATACTTAATTTTTCCTAGAGCCAACTATATTAAATTTTTACCTATTTAACTTCAATTAGACTAAATTATGGCCTTATAAAGGATGTAAAAGTAGTCTAATAATAAATCTCAATCTAAATCTAAAAACTAAAATGCTATTCAACTTTAAAATTTTTGCTAATAAAACAAATAAAATAAAATTAAGAGGCTTCTATACAAGCTTTTTTGAAATATCTTTAATACTTATCAATCCAATATAAAAGAATAATAATCCAAAAGTCAATTAAATTGATATTTTCACCATATAGCCATTGTTATATCGTGTAAAGTCTTGCTTGAGAATGCACCAAGCACCTCGCTATGGAAGATTAAAAAAAATTGCAAAAATAAGTCTTAACACCTTTAATAGAATTATATATAAATTATAATTAAATGATAATGAATATGCTCAACTATTAAAAAAGTTCAATTAGATTTTTAATTAATTATTAAAAAATATAAAAAAATCTTAAAAAACTTCTAAAAAAATCATAAAAAAATAATAAATAATTCTTTAAGAAATATTAAGATAAAATTTAAAAAAATATTAAAATATAAATTCTTTTAAAATACTAAAAATAAAAATTATAATCAAATTTTAATCAAATCTCAATCAAATTCTAATCAAATCTTAATCAAATCTTAATCAAATCTTAAATAAATTTTAGTCAAATCCTAATCAAATCTTAATTAAATCCTAATCAAATTCTAAACATTAGCTAAATCCTAAATCCTAAAGAAATCTTAATACAATTCTAATCAAATTCTAATAAAATCCCTAATAGAATTATAATCAAATTTGAATTAAATCATAAATTCTAAATAAATCCTAAATAAATCTTAATAAATCTTAACCAAATCTTAATGAAATCTTAACAAATCATAATCAAAATCTAATCAAATCCTAACAAATTCTACAACAGATTGAAACCTCAATAGTTAATGATTGAACTATTGATCTTAATTCAAAATTTGTAAATCTTTTAAAAATTAAATTGCAACATGTATAAAAAAATTTGAAAAAGATTTAGCTTGCAAAATAGAAGTTAAGTTCAAAAATCTACTTGGAAGTAGGTCGTCTTCCTTCTCCAACCTTGATGCCAATCTTTTAGTGCCAATATCTTTCTTTTTGCACCATTCAATTGCTTCTAAAATTCACACATAGATAGAAAATCAAGTCTACCATTTATACAAGTAATTTTCTCTTTAATCCAACTAATAAATTACTAAATATCTTAGAAATCCTTACTAATCTTTAAAACCTAATTTTTAAGATCTTGACATAATTGAATTTTAATAACCTTTAATTAAACTATTTGATGAAGCTCAAAATAATAGCATGCACTCAATACAACTTCAATCACAAATCCACAAAGTTTGATCTATAGATATATAATCAAACTAACAAAATACTCAAAAATATAAACTTATTTTTATTTCATAAAAATCATAGTTATCCAAATCAGGGTTGATTTTGCAAAGCTCTTACAAAATCAATATCTATCTAAATCATTCAAAACCAATGCTCAAATAAAATTTCTTAAATCTACTTTCAAATTCCACTCTTAGATTTGCCAAAAGAATTTTTTCTTTATTTTTGGCATATAGTTTTGTGCCTCAAGGTCTAATTTTGATCCAAGTTTACAATCTGTCCTCTCCAAATATCAATTCTTAGGATTTTAAGATAAATTTTATTAAAACCTATTTTTAATTTTTTTCTAAAGATGCCTATATCATTTATTTTTCTAATCTACTTTATTTTGTCTTATTTATGATCAAACAAAGTAAGTAGAAGCCTCTTTTAAAAAAAGGCAATATTAACAACTTTTAATTTTTTATTATCTCCTTACTATTATCTATATTTCTAAGATAATTTGCTAAAATATTTTCTTTTGAACTCTTTAATAATATAATTTTTATTTTTTTCTTTTATCTAATGGTCATATTACTACACAACACCATATTATAATATGACAATATATTGGTAGTATTTCTCTGCCCAACTGGAGGCTCATTTTTTAGATGTAGATGAAAGAAAAGTGCTAGGAGTTTTCCACTTTCAATAAGTGGTATGCATTTGAGTTGTTGTTGTAGCATGTGGAATATGAGGCATTCTAGATTTATAAGCGTTGGATAAACAACCACATTAATAAATTATACTAAGTGGAGATTTATTAACAAATTTGTATAGAATTTATTGCAGCTTTCAATGAAAGTATTGTAACAAGTTTAATTTTTCCTACCAAAGAATATGAGAAGCCTAAAGATGAAGATAAGATAATTTTTGGTAATACCAAAAATAAAGATGTGATAGTACCTAGAGAAAAAAATAAGCTGCTTATCATATCACAAATGGCTCAAGCCATGTAAGCAGCTTTGATTGCTTATTAAGAACATATACTTTGAAAGTTTACAAAACCTTCTAGAATATTTTAGAAGTTTTAAATTAGTCAAAGTCGCTTGAGAAGCTTCCTAGTTGATGGCAGTAGCTTGAAAAGCTTTATAATTAATAGAATGAGCTTAAGAAGCTTCCAAGTTGGTAGAATCTACTCAAGAAGTTTTTTAGTTTGATAGAAGTCATTCAAAAAGCTTTTTAGACAGGGATATATATTAGAATCAAAGTTAAAGAGTTCTTCAATCTTGATAACATATCTTTTAGAGTTTTGTTAACCTTTATTGGTATTACTTGTGTATTCATCTAGATAATTCAAATCTTTATCAGTTTCTTCTTGAAACTTCTTTCTAGTTCAAATTTCTTATTTTGTATTCTCATGTCTTTGACAATTTGCCAAAATTGCCCTCATCTTAAATATTAGAGTTAAATCCTTCTTATTAGAGAATAGATTACTCCTCTTTTTGAAGATATACTAATGTTTTAGAGGTTGTGGACTATCCTCCTCTAAATTGATATTTTCTTTATCACAATCTTGGAGCTTTATTCTTCTTGTAAGAGAATGGATCACTATAATTGTTGTTTTACTTACTCTTCCAATACTATCTAGAATAAACTTGTAAAGGGGAGTTTGAACATGGAGAAAGACTATCCATATGAATTTTCACATTAGGATCATACAATTAACTGTCTTCTAATCAACAAAATTTAACACCTAAATGCTTCAAAATGACTTCTATCTCTTTAACTTTCTATTGCTTTGCAGTCAAGTATAAACTTTTGTAATCCTATCTCTCATAATCTTGTCATTTTATTCTTGTGTTCTTTTTTAATTTTATAAAAATAACATACAATATTGTATTGTCTTAACAGACTGCATACAATTGCTCCATATTCCAATTATTGGAAATAAATTTTCACTAAGAACTTATTCCAAAACAAATCATCTCTTCAATTTTTTTTTTTATTATTCAACTCTCATAGCTAATACGATACAACATCATCATTCATAATTAAACTACATTAATATATTTAGTCTTCAACTTCCAATCCCCCTTACAAAATTCAATGATCAACAACTTTATTTTCTTACTCAACCATATATAAATCAAATTTTTGTTTGATTATCGTACTTCTTAGTTTACACTGTTCAACAATCGGAATAAATTTTGGTCTTTCAATTATAGTCTTATTACAAAAAAAAACCAAAAAAATAAAGAAAAGAGATAGCACCAAGCTTATCCCGGCTCTCAATTCTCATAGTTTGGCCCTCTCTACTTCTTCTTCAACCCATTTATGCTTATCCCTCCAATGTTAATTATTTTTTCTAACTACATCATCCATCTTGCCTTCTAAACTATCCATTTATTAGTTTACTGGCTTTTCTTAATCCTACATATTATATATTGTAAAACAAAAAAATCCTATCCATTCTATATAACTTTGTTCTTAATTGTAAAAAAAAAAAAAACTTCTTCAACAAAATCTTACAAAATATATATATATATATATATATATATATATATATATATATATATATATATATATATATATATATATATTTTATCCCTCTGGCTCACTCGATTGATCAATCCCAACATTCTTTGTAGATGGTTCTATTGATTCTGGTTCTAATGATAAATCCTCGTCTTCCTCTGATACTTACAATTGGGCTGATAAATCTTCATTATACGTTCCCAATTTACAAACTTGAGCCTCCAATTATAGAATCCTGACATCTTTTGCTTCCAAATGGTACTGTTGTTGCCTCATCTTCTCTTCCAATTCATCAATTATTGAAACTAGTGAGGCAAATATTTTTGACTGGCCAATATTAGCTAAATCACTCTCTAATTTTGTCACTATAGCTTTTAAGGTTCCAATTTCTGTCCATAATTTTTCTATTTCAATTCTATATTAGGCACCTAATTTCCTCTTTTTGTGTTCTAGTAATGCTACCTTCTCTTATTTCACTTTCAATTGACACTTTATCTCTTCTCATTCCAAATTCTATGTCTTATAATTCTGTAATAGTTCTTATCTTTGATCTTTTAGAATACGTTGAGTGTATTTTTTTTCTTTTGTCCAAGCTTCATGTTCCTCTCTTGATTTACGTTCCAATAACAATTTGGATTCTATTTTTTTCTTCATAATTCAATCTTGTTCCATAATTCTGTGGTTTTGCTCTAATATCTCTTTTCTGCTCACTTCCAATTACTATCTTAAATTATTCTCTCCATCCAATTTATTCACCATAAGCTATAATTGGAAAATTTGATCCAATATAACTTCCTTGAGATTCATTTCTTCTAGTATTCCATCCTATGAAAATGCTAACTAGTTGATTTCCATCGAAATTGGAACTTCAGCCACTACCTCGATTACCGAACAAATTGGAACCCGCCCTGGTATAATCATTGATATTACTTCCGGTTCCAACGATCTACTTGATTCTCCAATTTTGTGCACCACTACCTTTGGACTAGCTATCAGTGTCATTAAATTTTGAACACATCGTTGAGGTATTAAAGAGGGTATATATATATTTTTTTTTATTAACAATGTTTGATTCAACGTATATGTAATCATAAAGTGCACATAATCGGAGTAGAGCAAAGATGAAAATTTCCTTGTCTTCTGCTTGGCTCCCATCTATCCATGGATTCTAATTGCTATAAAAGCTATCCAATAAAATACCATGTCTTCAAGCGTTCCTATTGCAATAAATTGTAACCATTTAGATATATATGTGGTGTATCAATTTAAGCTTAAACGCTTCTGAACAAAATGCATCTACTCCATAAGCTTTGGTGTAAGTACCTCCACCACCTTCTAGCCTTGATTTTTTTCAAATGACAACATTTCACCTTTGAAATAGCTTCTTGGTCTGAAATCACTAGATACTTCAATATCCACCGCAAGCTCATCTATTGATAGATGTAATACCTTTTGTAAGATACTCTCATTGATCCCAATAATGCTCCTCTTTACTACACTTGAACCATCCTCCAGATCATAATTTGCTATATACTTTGCTACGATTTCCACATCAATTGGTAGCAATTTATATGACCCTCGCAAAAATACATATAATTACATATTTATAAAATTTCTTTGTCTTTTTAGAAACCAATAAATTTCCAACTTTATTGATTCTATATTGGTGATAACCACTAGGGATAGCGACTCTAAATTGCTCTTAGTTTTCACATTTTAGCAACTTTTTTCTCTATCTATAGCTCTCTTTACTCTTTCCATTGACATTGTGGAATACTTGCTTCTCACTTCTTGCTTACACTAATATTACTTTCTTGCTTACTAAAATAAATCTTATACTCTAATAAATACATCCCAAACAATAATATTTGAATTGCTAAAGAAAACTTTCACTAAATACCTTATTCCTAACCTTTTATTCGGAGTCTGAATTAACAATCTTTAATTCCATTTATCATATTTTCAATTTTGATTTTTCTAATTAATTGGTATTAAGATCTAAAATTAACCATTAACTATCTTTATTAATCAACATACACCTATAATTATATGCAATATATCATTAACATGTAAGCCCTCTGCCTTCTTTTTTTTGAAATCCATCCCAAGTTTATATAGAATAAAGTCGTAATTATTTTTTATTGATTTGTGTGATAAATTGAGTATCCATAGAATCTTCCAATTGAATTAAATTATTAGAAAAACCTTCTACTACATGATACAGTCCATTCCAATGGATTTGAAATTTTCTTGAAAAATTGAGAAATCGGCTATCATGAAGAAGCATTAGATCATTGGGTATAAAAGATTTAGGAATTAATTTACTATCATAATAATTCTTGCGGCAATATTGTGTAGCTTCCATAGTTAAAAGAGCTGTAGCTTCAACTTCATCTAATTTTTTTAATTGTGCTAATCAATATTGGAGGGATTTTTTATTATTAAGACATTCATCTAATGTAATTCTCAAACTCTGAACTTCCAATTTAATTGGTAATATTGCTTCTTGCCAATACATCAATTGGAATAGTATGGAATTGGTAGTCACTTTATACATAGTATGATATGTCTACAAAGCTGCAAACAACTTTATATCTCAATCTGTTCCCGCACTAGACACGGTCTTAGTGAAAACTTTGCACAAAATGTCGTTGGTCTTTTCAGTCTATCCATTGGCCTGAGAATGATATGGGATTGTTTTTTGATGTTTGATCTCATATTTATCCATCAAGGCTACAATCATAGAATTAATAAAATGGATTCTTCAATCATTAATTAATTCCTTAGGACATCCAAAGCAAGTGATAATGTTCTCATGTATAAATGTCGCTATTATATTGGCATTATCAATTTTCGTTGCTACCGCCTCAGTCGATTTTGTTACATAATCCGTCACTACCAAAATATATCTTTTTTTTTTATTTTGTGAGATTGGTGCAATCGGTCCTACAAAATCAATATCCCATTTTTTAAATGATGCTTGTGCCAAAATTGGTACCAACGACATGGCAAAAATTTCAATAGGTTGACCAATTTGTTGACAAGGATCACAATGTTGGACATATTGGTGTGCATTTGAAAACATTATTGGCTACCAATATCCAACCATTAAAGCTTTGGAAGCAGTACTTTCATCGGCAAAATGCCTACCACAACTATCCAAATAACAACCTGCCAATATAATATGCACTTTACTTTGAAAGATACAACAATATAAAATTCCATCCTATCCTTGCTTATACAAGGCGTCTCTAATCATCATATACATCGCATTTTTTAACATCAAGCATTTCTTAAGTTTTTTACTAAATATAGGTAGAATATTTGAAATGTTAGATATTGAATCAATTCACTATATTTGGATGTAATCATGTCAATGGTAAGTAATTTTGCATCAAGAAGTGCATCATTGATAGGTTCATTATCCAATATATTGGTCAAATGGGATAAATGGTCCACATTAGCATGTTTCTTTTGTAGTCAAACATTAATAATAAAATTAAATTCTTGAAGGAGTAACATCCATTGAGCAATGTGTCCACTCAATTGAGATTTATTAATCATATATTTAAGAGCATCATGATTGACATGAAACATAAATGGATAACAAAGCAGATAATACCAAATTTTTTGTACAAAATAGATCATGTCCAAGGCTTTCCGTTTAGTTGTAGTGTAATTTTATTCCACAGCAACAAATTATCAAATATCATAATATATTAGATGATCCAAATCCTATTCATCTTTCTGATTTAACACGGATCTAATAGTAGCATTGGATGTATCAATATAAACATAAAATAATTTTATCCAACAAGGTACAACAAGTACTCGTGTAGACACCAATTTTTGTTTCAATTCTTTGAATGCAATATACATTCCTCAGTCCAAATTGGACTAGATCCATGCGATGGTGGTTTTTTTAAGAGATTAATTAAAGATTAATATATGACTGTAAATAAATCAATAAATTACCGATAATAGCTAATATGGCCTACAAAACCACAAACATCCGATACTATTTTTGGCTTTGATAAGGCCAATATACAAGTAACTTTATCAGGGTCAGTAGCAATATTAGCCACAAAAATAATGTATCCCAAAAGCTTTTCCGATAATACACCAAATTCATACTTCTCAAAATTTAAAGATATCCCATACTTATCACATTGATCCAAACATTTATCAAGACATTTCAAATGGTTAGCTATCATATTAAATGTGTAAAAATCATCTAAAAATATTTCCATCGATAATCGTAACTAATCCTGAAATACTTGCATTATCACCCTTAGAAATGTGGTGGGGACGTTACATAATCCAAATAGCATCACTTTATAAGTAAATGTGCCTCACTCTAGAATAAAAGTAGTCTTAAATTGATCCTCTGCTACAACTTTAATTTGATTGTAACCCAAAAATCCATCCAAAAAAGAATAATATTCATGCTTGGCTACTACATCCAATATACTATCTGTAAAAGATAAAGAAAAATAATCCTTCTTGGTAGCCACATTTAATTTATGAAAATCTTGATAGATTCAGATTTTTTTATTTTTCTTTGGCACCATCACAATTGATGAAATCCATTCACTATATAGGATTAGATAAATAAAACCTATATCAAGAAGTTTGTCCAATTTCTCTTTTATCATAAGCAAATATTTTGAATTAAACCAGTCTTGTCTTTAATAAATTAGTGTAGCATCTTCCTCCAAAGTAATTTGATGCTCACAGACTTTGACAAGAATACCTTTTAAATTTACATACAATCAAATAAAAACATATTTATAATTTAAAAAGAAGTCTTTTCAATTTTTTAGCTCTAAATCCGTAATACCATTGTATACATTGATAATCTGTGGTGTTTCATTGGTGCCCAAGTTAATGGATTGGCATACAAATTCCTCAAAAATCTCTGATTTAATCTTTTTCTCTTGCTCTAAATCCTTCATATAATTCGACAAATTGGAACTGCCCAATTTTAATTCTAATGTATTGATTTCATTAACCGTGGAATTATTCATCCAATCGACAGTAGCATGATCAAAGTTTGCTATATCTTCTAAATATATTAAATATTCTCTGGGTCTTTTATATTAGTATAACATCCCTTGCTTCTACATATGAATTGGATCATCACCAACTTATATTGTATTGGTAACTTCATCATACTCTACATCAAATTGACCTTCATCGTTAGATGTTGTCTTTGAATCCAGAATTTGAAATTCTTCATGATATTAAATTGGATACATTTATAAAGCAATCTTATCTCTATTCTTTCCAATAATCAACATTCCACGGTCCTAATCATTCCTAGCTTTGGCTTAATATAGCCACGGCTAATCCAATAAAATTATATATAATAATGTATAATTTTGTGATTGAAAAATAATATAATCAATCTTATATATGATTTCAGCAATAATAGTGTCAATACTACAAAGAATTTTTATATGCTTTACTTAATTGTCATCAGCCATTCTCAATACCAATGTCGTGGATAATAACTGAGCTAAATCCAAATTCTCTATTCTATCTATAATCATTAAATTCACACTAGAACCTCCATATATTTGAACTCCAAAAATAAGAATACTATCGATAGATACATTAATAGTCGGTGTGCCCGGATTTGGATTCAAACTAATTTCACAAATTTTTTTATTATAAGTTCTATGTTGTATTAACAAGAAATTTAATGTAGAACAACATTTTAGCACGACTGCTAACAATTGCTTCATTAAAATTGAAGGTTTAATTTCATCCAAATCTTTTAAAATATCATATGGTTCTATATTGGTAGTAATTGTCAAGGCCCTTTTCTTTTTCATGGATTTCAAATTAATCCCTTAAGATAATATATCTTGTTTTACGGAGTTTGGAATTGGAATACCTGAATGAACTTTCTTAGAATGTTTATTCATAAGAGAATCTTTTAATGGATAAGACAGCTCTTGAAACTTTATAGATAATGATATTGATTTAGGTTGAACTAATAACTCGGTAATAGGGACATCATTGGATTGCACAGATGGACGAGGTTCTAACATTGGTAATATTTTTAATACACGTATTGGATTTGGAGTTCCCACAATTGAATTGAATTAGTCCTTTGTAGTTGGTGCATCCAATTATTGAATTGGATCTTTTTCTTTTTGCTAAGTCGTGATAAGTATTATATGAACGCATTCCATCCAATTTAATCGAATAATCTTATGAGGATTGATTATTATCCTCTATCTTATTTTACATTGGATCTGTTGGTCTCGATTATTAAAATTAAATGGAACATTGCATTGTTAATATGTATGTCTCGACTACTTACAATTTCCACATATTGGAGCATATTTATCACTAGCTCTTGGATTAGAACATTCACTAGTATAATATCCTAACTACCTACAATAGTAACATCAAAGTAATCTTCTTTCAACACCATTAGGAATATTGGATATTTCTACTAGTATATATTAGCTGGGTCTATTCCAGGTTGGTTTGATAAATAATCCTGGCTATCCAATTGATATTGTAGAATCAAAAATTGATTTCTAAATGGGTGGTTATTGGAAATATCCTTAGGAATCCTTTGATATCTTGAAGATTGGATCTATATTCTTGATTATATATAAAATTTTAATAATTAGAAAAATTCCTATTTTGTTTATTTGAACAATTTCTACTCCAGCCAAACCTATTTTCTATCTAGACTTAATTAAAATCCCACAAAGTTGGTTGAATCATGGTTTGATTATTGAATTGTTGTTGTTTTCATAAATTCCAATAATTGGTGGTGATATGCTTACCTTTATAAAATATACATTATACAATCATTTGGAGTGGTGAAAAATATTCCATTATCAAATGGTCTTATCTCTTACAATTATTGCACCAAATATTGGATTGCATATTGATCAATTTATACCTCTTCTTTTTATTTTTTGTTAGATAAACAACCAATTTGTTCAACTTTTTTGTCAAAATTAACTACAAAGTCTCATTTGGATCCTTTGATATTAATTCATTAGATAACTCTTCTATAGGTACTAGTTTTTGATATGGGGAGTATGAAAAATATGGAATTGCAGTTGTTTGTAGTACAGCCTGCAATAGAATAGCATTAATTATCCCATACAGATTAACACTAAAATTTATAGTGTAATCAATTATTCTTGGATAAATATCCAATGTTTCATTCTAGGTTGGCATTTGATAAACTTCTTAAGATGGAATCATCATGGCTCTGGTGATTAAAAATTAATTATAATGATATTCTTTCTATACCTTAGCTCAATCAAGTAAAGAAGTAACAATGACCGGTTGGGCCTTCACAAACATCTTCAATTCTCATGGATATAGTCTACTAACTAATATAGATAAAAAAATAAATCCAACTTTTGATTATTTGGCCATTTATAAAAGATATCTGTTATTCGGCCATAATATGATTGCACCGCTTTTTTTGGTACCATTCTACTATTCATTAACCTTTTTCTAAGATATTTTTTAAATCCAATTGATCAAAAATGGATTAAAAATATAATTATCAATGCCTCCTAATTAAAAAATTGATACATATTTTGGCAATTATATCATTCAAATATTATATCTTTCAAGGTCGTTGGCAGCCATTTCAACCAAATATCTTCAGTTCTACCATTATTGGCTATACATGTAGTCAGAAATAAATGTTGATTTGGATCTATTTCTGGAAAACCTCTAAAAATAAATAATAGAGCTATGCTAGTTGTGCAATTGCCCATTACACCCATTTGAAACACAATTGGAACTACTGGATCCCCTACCACTATTAAAGATGATAATGTTCCACTCAATTTCTTATTAAAATAAACACTGTCTTTTCCAATTATCTTTTGCAGACTTCTAAGCCTCCTTAATTTTCTATTATTATCTATAAATAATTTTATTGATTGAATTTGAAATAAAAATGATGGATTTTGAAACATGCTAAATTGGTTTTTATTGACAAGCAATTTATGCAATTCTGAAGAACTAGTCTTACTAGAATCAGTTGTATCTACTATTGAGAAAGTATCCAATGGAGTATCTAATTCTTTTGTGTCTCATTTACTTTCAGTTAACGGCCTCAAGAGATATGCTGGACTGTTGATCAAATTATCCACAAGTATTTTTTGTAATTTTTTTAATAGTATATATGTCTGAAATATTAAAGGTCTATCAGGTTCTGGATATGTTTGAATATGCCAACATGCATGTAACCATGGTTTAATCCAACTCTATCAATATTTTTTTTTAGATTTTATTCTTATTTGTCTTACAATAAATTTTTTGTTTGCGCTTTTATATCTTCCTTTTAACTGGCGTGTTTTTTTCAGTGTTATGTTTTCATTCTTATTAACCATAATCTTTCATCATATAACACTGAAATTACTTTTTATTTCTAATCAACCTATACATTTGGCTTCACTTTTGAAGCAACACCAATTTTAGAACCTCTTTGTATAACGTCCAAAAATCACTTATTCAATAGTTAATTCCTAACATTCAATATTATTGTCAATTTTTGGCAACGGCGCCAAAATATAATTGTTGTTTTACTTACTTTTCCAATACTTCCTGGAATAAACTTATAAAAAAGAGTTCAAATATGGATACAGACTATCTATATGAATTTTTATATTAGGGACACACAATTAACTGTCTTCTGATTGATAGAATTTAATGAACATCTAAACATTCCAAAACCCCGGCTCTCAACTTTCACAGTCTAATCCTCTTTATTTCTTCTTCAACCCATTTATGCTTATTCTTCCAATGTTAACTACTTTTTATAATTACATCATCCATCTTGCCTTCTAAATTATCCATTTATTAAGTAACTTTCAAACTTTCATGGAAGTATTTATGGAAGCATTTAGAAATCATAACAAGGCTTATTGGACAATAGTCAAGATCCAAGTATTGTGACAAAGGATACATTTTGCATCAATCTATGTATCTAATTTTAGGCAAATAATATGCAACATCAATTAGAATGAAGAAGCCTTGATGAATCAATTCTATTGAGAATTAAGAGACAATATGAAGAATTTATTATTATCACTTCCAAATCTATAATTGCGCAATGAAGCCATTAGCCAAGCTATGAAATATGATAATTGACTATTTCAATATTGTTGAGTTTAATGTTCATGGGCTTCAGCAAGACAACATGCAATCTAATACACTCTTGCTACATCAGCAAGTAGTTTGAGTTTACATTCAAAAATAAAAGATATGCAGTTTGATGTGATATATTTTAAACCTTTTAATCCACAAGAAAAGAAGCATCAAATAGAAGAAGGTCTATATTTATATTATAGCAAGGAAGGCCACAAGGCTCATAATTATCTGAAGAAACAAAATCAATATATTATTAAAATAAAAAATACAATCGTTCAAGAAAACAAAGATATTCAATCACAATAAGAATTGTGTAATTAGACATCTTGATATTGCAAAACTATTCAAGTTTCTCTCTTACTACTCAACTTGCTTGTTGCTTTATAATTCTTTTATGTTTTGGCTTGTAGAAGATTCAAGCAATTGCCTTATTGAATTTAGAAGTGTCTGTTTATTTTTTAAATGAAGTGTTTGCCAAGTTTTATAAAATTCTTCTAATATAAAAATCCAAACCTATTCATATAAAAGTAATAGATGGATGATCTTTATTCTTTGATAGTGTCATCTATAAAATAACACCTATAGAAGTTTCATTTGAAGACTATTGTAGCTAAATTGTATTCAATATTATTAGATTTTTTTTAAATCCTATTATTTTTTAACTTTCTTAGTTAAAAAAGTATAATCCATCTATAAATTGGAAGTTGCAAAGAATGATATTTCCAATAGAAATCATTATAAAAAAACTTTATAAAAAATTACGGTTTGATAAATCTTTATTTATTGAAGAAAGAGCCTTTATAAGATTGGCTAAAAAAGATATACCATTTTTTATTTATGCAACTCCAATCAAAGAAGATATGACTTCATTGATAATTATTTTAAAGCAGTATAGTAATTTTAAGATGTTTTTTTAAAAAAAAATGTTGATATATTATCAGAGCATCGACCATACAATTGTGCTATAGATCTTTAGAAAAGAATGCAACCACCTTCAAGTCTAATTTATAATCTTTCTCAAAATGAGCTTTCAAAGTTGAAAGCTTATATTGATAAAAACCTTATAAAGAACTTTATCAAAAATTCAAAGTTTCTAGCAAATGCATCTATATTTTTTATATAAAAAAAAGATGGTTCCTTGCATATGTACATTGATTATCAAGGATTGAATAAGATAATGGTGAAGAATTATTATCCACTATTATTAATCTCAAAACTTTTAAAACTTGATTAATTCAAGATCTATATTAAGATAGATCTTTATAGAGTATATAACTTGGTATGGATCAAGAAAGGAGATGAATAGAAGACCTTATTTTGGATAAGGTATGGATATTTTGAATATAATATTATATCCTTTGGATTAACAAATACACTTGCTATCTTTCAATATTTAATGAGTGGTATTTTTTGAAAGCATTTAGACAAGATCATAGTGATCTATCTTGATGATATCTTGATTTGCTCAAAAAATCTAAAAAAACATCAGGAGCATATAAAGTTGATATTACAAAAGTTATGAAATGCAAGTCTCTGTGCCAAGCTAAAAAATTGTGTATTTCATCAATCAAAGATGGAATTTTGATGATGGATTCCAAGAAAGTAAAGACAGTTATGTAATGGGACATTCTAAAGATTATAAAAGATGTATAATACTTTCTTAGATTTGTCAATTTCTATTGAATCTTCATCAAAAATTACTTTCAAGTTGTCACCCTTCTTACTTGATTAACTTACAAAGATAACTTGGAATAGAGGCCTCAAATGGAGAAAGCATTCTAAGATCTCAAGACAATATTTACTTTAGTTCCAATCTTAGTACATCTAAATTTTACAAAGGCATTCTATATGGAGACTAATGTTATATATACAAACCACAAGAACTTGAAATATTTTATATTAGCTTGGATTCTTAATTGACATCAAGCTCAATAAAACATATCATTATCTTGATTTAACTTTATTATCATTTATTGACTTAGGAAGTAACAAAGATTATTTGATGCTTTATCAAAAAGATTATATCTTGTACTAAAGATAAAAGAGACATCATTTAATCAATATTATACAACTTTATTGAAACCGGAGTAATTTCACCTTTGCGCTACTATTATATCAAAATCTATTGATTCTAATTTTGTCAATGAGATGTTTGCTGCAATCACTAATGATGCTTTGGCCTTTGATATCAAACATTGTCTTAATAAAAAAGTTGACAAGTTGAACCTTGAAAAAGACCTTCTATATTTTAAAAAATATTTGTATATCTCAAAAAGACCAATACAACTACGCATTCTTCAATTTCACCATGACTTTCCAATTGCTGATCTTTTTGGATTTAACAAGACCTTGGAATTTATTTTTTGAGATTTTTGGTGGCTTCAAATGTAGAAGGCTATGAAGGACTTTGTGTTTTCTTATGACATTTGTTCAAGGTCCAAGAATCCTCGACATTGCCTTTATGGATTCTTACAACCTTTGCTTATTCTAAAATAATCATGGTCTTCTATCTTGATGGATTTTATTATGGATCTATTACCATCCAATTTATTAGACAGTATCTTTGTGGTAGTTGATTGACTCACAAAAATAGTTCATTTTATTCTTTGTAAGATAATTACTTATAATAAAGAAATAATAAGGCTTTTTTTTTATATATATATATATATATATATATATATATATATATATATATGAATATCATAGCTTATCAAATGATATTGTATCTAATCAAGGATCTTGATTTGTATCTAAATTTTAGAAATATCTTTTTGAAATATTAAAGGTGGATATTAGAACTTTTTTAACTCAAATTGATGGCCAAATAGAATAAGTTAATCAAATTTTGGAACAATATTTATGATGCAACATCAACTATCAACAAAACAATTAAGTTTTATTTCTATTGTTGGCAAAATTCCTATATAATAATATTATTCATGCTTCAATTTAACAAATGCTATTTTATTCCAACTATAGATACCATCCAAAGCTTGATTTATGGAATATGCTAAAAAATAATAATCCAACATCCAAAGGATTTGCAAAGCATCTATTACAATACTAAACAACCTTGAAATTTTAATTGCAAGTAGCTTAAGATACTTACAAAGCATCTATAGATAAATTTAGAAATCAACTACCTATTTTTCATATTAGAGATAAAATATGGCTTCTTTGATGAAATATCAAGATGAAGCAAGCATAAAATAAATTAGACTGTTGGAGATTATGACCATTTTTCATCTAAAAGCAAATTAATCTAGTGGCATATTGCTTGGAACTACCATCTTCCATGAAGGTACATCCAATTTTTCATATCTCTATTTTAAAACCTTATAAAGAGTCACATATTTTGAAAAGAATATAACAATTGCTACTTAGTATCAAAATTAAAGATCATGAAGAATATAAGGTCGAAAAGATGCTTGATTCACAATGAAGGTGGATCAAATTGGAATATCTTTATTAGTACAATATATTCTCAATTTTTTACATATATAAGAAAAATTTTAAAGATATGAATTCTTTTTGAAACTTGATGCTAGAAAAAGAGATAATATTAGAGACATACACTTTAGAAGTTCAAAGAACCTTTTAGAATATTCTAAAAAAAATTAATTATTGAAAGTCACTTAAGAAGCTTTTTAGTTGGTAGAAGTAGCTTGAAAAGCTTTGTAGTTAGTGAAAGGAGCTCAAGAAGCTTCCAAATTGATAGATGTTACTTAAGAAGCTTTCTAATTTGATAGAAGTTGCTCAAAAGCTTCTTAGACAAGTATATATATTGGAGTCAAGACTGAAGAATTCTTTAGTCTTGAACAATGCATCTTTTAGAATTCTAATTCATCTTTCTTAATATTGTTTGTATACTTATCTAGATAATTCAAGTCCTTGTTGGTTTCTTCTTGAAATTTCTTTCTAGCTTAAGTCTCTTGTTCTATATTTTGGTATCTTTGATATTGCTATGGAAGATCTATTATTTTTTGAACCTCTTTATTTATTCATTGCATATTTGGAGATTGAATATAGAAGATTTAAGTGCAATTAAATGTAATGCATCTAAGACTTTTGATGTGATTGATAAGATTTATGATAGAATCAAAGAATATGATTGTTGAAAGTAAACTAGTCAAAGTTTTTTTTATCTAAGATTGATAAGCGGTTGCAAGATTTAGCTACATCCTAAATCATCTTCAATTACGATGGTAAGGCCACATTGGCGCAAGTATTTGCTAAAGCTGAGAAGTATAATTTGACCCTTTGCCAACATGATGCTATCAACATGATTTTGTAGATGATAGAGGCATTGAAGATAAAAAGACAACTACTACTATAAGTAATTTGGCGGAGGTGCTACTTGAAAAGGCCTTATATTATTTGGCATGTAGTGAAATAGGACATATAAAAGATGATCCTAACTATTCTAAGAATAAAAAAGATTAGAATATAGAGAAATTTAAATCAAAAGCAGAGGTGGCTAAAGCATGAAAAAAGCCAAAGTGCAAGTAATTGAAGTGCTCTCACTACAATAAATTTAACCTTAGTGCTTCATTTTACATCCAAAAAAATAACTTTTGTCGAAAAAGAAGAAGGCTTTAGAAGCCAAAATTATACAATTCAAGAAGTGTTTTAATATTATGGCATCTTTGGAGTAGGTTGTAGAAGCAAAGCCATATATATAAAATAAGTCACAATCTTCTTTGGTAGATGCATATATATTTGGTGCATTTAGAAACGTAGTAGTGGTAGTTGCCACTTATATCCAAATTATAGGCAAGTCTATGTTATTGTTAATAGATGCACTTAGTGATAATAAGCATCTTTATTATATTAGCTTATTAAATCAGATTAGCTAATTCAAGCTACATCTATCTTTTGATATTATGCATGCCATTATTTCCAACCACTTTAATTCTTCAATTTTAGTACCATTTAGAGAGGCTAGTACTTCAAATATATTATATACTTTGCTATATAAAGTATTACAATTGCATGTATTTTTTGATATAAAGTGTATGATGCCAAATTTTAAATTGACATGAATATTTTATCTAGTAAGCAAAATATTGGAAGATAAGGTGTCTTTACTATCTCTAGACATGGCTCAAACAATGATTGTTCTATCTATTAAAAAAAGATTTGTGAAGTTACAAGCTAAGCTTGCAACTGAAGCTATCATGGCATTTGAAAAAAAAATTGTGCCATAGTCAACAACCATAGAATCTAATAATGAGTCTTTGATCACAAGAATGGCTTATTTGTTTAAAATTAAAGCTAAATTTGCTTTAAAATAATAAAACCTATGCTCAAAAGTAGTACATTTGGTGAAAGATAACAATATATTAATTATCAATATCATTAATGGCAATACTATCCACGCCACATTAATATGAGTGATGATGGATTTTAGTGCCAAACTAATAATAATTAATAAGTAGCTTACAAAAGACTTAGGTTTGGATAGTGTAGACTTAAAACATTATCCATTTATCTTTATCACCTTAATATGAGGCATAAAGAAAGCAACATGTTATATTAGATAGCTGTTGCAATTGATATTCTACATTAGATTTGGACAGTTGAAGTTGCATGTCACTCTCTAATGTGTGGTGGCTAATATCACAAATTATAATATTTTAGTAGATCAGCAAGCACTTTATTTTCTTAGTTTTAATTTAAATAATTGAATTGAAGAAGTATAGATTAGACCAAGGTGGTCTATCAATAATAGCAAAAAAGAACTTATTCTAGTAATATTTATAATTTTTGTTATTGCATTACATGATGTCTTGTTTGAGAATGCATCGAGTACTTAGAGATTGGAAGAAAAAGCTGCTAATCCTCTTAGATGTCAACCATTCTCCTTTTCCAACTTTAATATTGATCTTCTAGCATCAATATTTTTTTAGTATCATTTATATATTCCAAGATTTTATAAATATACTAAAAACTAAATTAACTACAAGCTCAAGAAAATCCATTCCAATCTAACTAACAAATTACTCAAAATCATAGAAACCCTCATTGATCTTCAAAATCTAATTTTTGATATCCTAGCTCACTTAAATTCCAATAATCTTTGATCTAACTATTGAATTGAATTTAAATTCATAACAAACATTCAATACAACTATATTCACAAACTTACAAATTTTTACTTATAGATCTATTACAAAATTCACAATATGCTCTAAAATGTGAATCTATTTTATTTCTCAATAACCAAAGTCATCTAAATAGAACCTTGATTTTGCATAGCTCTCACAAAGTAATTACATATTCAAAAATCTTAAAATTAATGCTCAAAGCAGTCTTATTAAGTTTGTTCTCAAATCCCACTCTTTGATTAATAAAAAGATTCTTTATTTATTGTAGACACATGGTTTTGTGCCTTAGGATTTGATTTCAATCCTAGTTCACAATCATCCTTTCTTAAGTATTGATCTAAGATTTTTTTAGATAGTTTTTGTTAAAAACTATCCTCTGCTTTGATCTTTAGATGTCTATAGTAGTGTTTTTATTAATCTACCTTGTTTTGTCTTATTTTTGATCTTACAAAATAAATAGAAGCCTTTTTTATAAAAATACAACATTAATAATAAATAATTTTATTACCTCTCTATTTTTTCAACTTATATTTTTTAAAGTAATTTTATTATTCAGTCTTCAATTAAGATTCTCTATTATATACATCTTCTTTTGCTCTTTCATCCTGTAGTTGTGTTATAACACAACGTCTATCTCCACTAAACTTGCACATCCTTTGGTATATGCCAAATAAACTATATATTGTTGTTATCTTCATACCATGCCTTTAATATCTTTATCAATTCCTCTTTATTATTTTTTTTATTCAAATCAAAACCATCTTCTTGTCTTAAAAGTTAAAGTTTCTAATAAGATCTTTTATTCTAGATTATGAATATTTTTGTTTAAATTTCTTCACTTGCTTTTTTGCAATAGGTATTTTCAACTTTGTTCCATCCAACTTTCTTAGCAAATAAGTTGCATTATCATAAATAATTGTTACTACATAGGGTTCAAACAATGTTTTAAAATTTTTTATAAAGTACTAAGTTGATTATCTAAGCTACTATCATAGACCAAAATCCAATCATTTTTTTCAATTGTCTTAGTCCTTAATCATTGTTGTTTATCAAATTGAATCTTATTTTTTAATCTTGCCATGTTCAACCTTTCTAATGTTATTTGCACATTTTTTGGTCTTTATTCAAATAATCAAATCTTAATAGCTAAAAATTCTTCTTTCTTAATATTTCTTCCATCTATTCTTTAGAATCTATTGATAAAGGTCGTACAATAGATTTCACTTTCTTATCCACTATCTTATATTTTGTTTTTATAATAACCTCTTGTACTTGAAAAGATTTAAGCATAGAATAAATCTCCCTTGAATGAAATTGTACAAGCTTATCATTATCTCCTAATTCAATTGATATAATCAATTTCAAAGAATCTTTCAATCTATTTTTTTTCATAAATACCAAAAATCTTTTTATCATCTTTTAATCTTTTTAATTCATATAATCCTTCCTTAATATTATATAATCTTCTTTTTTTTTCTTTTTTCTTTTTATATATCTTCAAATTTTTTATATTTAATATTCTTATTTTTAAAAATACCAACAAAGCTTGTATTAAAGGTACCTACATCTTACAAGAGTACCTTCTCTTCTATACTTCTATAATCATGCTTTATAATGGTACTTCTTTAAAATCCTTAAATTCTTCAATAATCTTTAGTAATAGATTTTTTTTTCAATCTATCTCAATTTTTTTTATGATTAGGAGGCACATTTAGAAATTATATTATTTTTTTTATTCTCATTACATATTTGTATATAAACTAAATTGTTATCAAATACATTTGTCTCCATCTATATTACTATTATATATAGTTGTTTCAAAATAAGCAGATAAGATATATCTTAAACAAAAAGATTTTATTATATTGTAACATCATCAATTTGGATCTTAACATTTAAATAAGCACCATACAATTTACCTTGTATAATGTTAGTTGTCCATATTATTCATTCATATTCTATATCAATTGGCCATCTTTGTTTCTTATAAAAATCTTTAAACATAAGATTTATCATTAAACTGTGGTCAATTACAACAACAATTGGTTCCTCTATATCTCCAATCTTCACTAGTACTTTTGTAATCATTCTAGTCCAATGTTTCTAAGTATAATGACTTAAAGTCTCTCTCTTTTTTTTATTCCAATCTTTTAAATGTACTTGTTGATTATAACTTCTTTCTTCACTTGTTGATTATTTGTAACAATTATCAAATTCTATTTTTTCTTTTATCTCTTTTTCTTTCTTCTTCAAATTTATTGAAGTATCTTTTATAGGTAATTTTTATAAAGCCATATCACAAGCCTGTCAAGGATGTAAGATAGCAAGTTAATAAAGAAACAAGGAGAAGATTATAGAATAATTTCAAGAACAAAGAACTAGATAAACAAGAATAAGAACTAGATCAAGAATAAGAGACTAGATTGATATCAAGAACAAGACAACACTTTGGATTGCTCCAAGACTTGTGTTGGTAAGATTGAGGTACTCCTTTGTCTTGCTTCTTATTTACACTATAAGACCTATGTCCTATTGGACCTTCTAAGAATATCTTAGAATATTCTAAAAGCTTGAAGAAGATTTTGGAAGATTCTAAAAAGTCTACAAGAGATTTTGGAAGATTGAAGAAGATTTTAGAGGATTCTTGAAGACTATAAAAGATTCTTAGAAGACTAAAGAAGGTTCTAGAAGATTCTAGAAAACTATGGAAGGCTCTAAAAGACTACAAAAGATTCTTAGAAGACTAAAGAAGGTTCTAGAAGATTCTAGAAAATTATGGAAGGTTCTAAAAGACTACAAAAAGTGGTAACTTAAAATATATCGATGACATCACCTTCCCATCTAGCAACAAGATTCATAAGGAACTGAAGCAATTTGATGATCAAATCACATACGTAAGAAATCTAGAATTTGTTGGAATAGAGAAGCAACATATTTTGTCTTATGTTTGTTGGATATTGGTTCAACAAGACCCTTGAGATGGTGTCAATGACCTCCAGATATAACCTCTATTAAACCAATATTCCATCTAAGAATTTGCTCTTTGTTGTGACTTTCAAAACATCTCTCAAATATAATTTTTGGTCCACTTGGAGTCATCCTTCCAACTTCAAGGAGTATTATCAAAGTTCAGGCATTTGAATCAAGATTTTTGTGATGAGGCTGTATCTCCAAAGATTCCAAATGTGGCCTTATTTGATGTTAGAATATTCTTTCTTTGCCTTATCCATGATCTTCAAACCTAGCAGATTGTAAAAGTTGCAATGATTCTCCAGTTGCTTATATGTCAAAAGAGTCTTCTAACTCTTGTTCCTACAATTTTTTTGAAATGAGAAGATTTGACATGATAATTAATAAGCTTCTAACAGGATCTATTCTATCTTAGAAAAAATACAAGTGCAAGTCTTAGTGTGGCTCTCCTTTTTTATATTGGTCTTCTATTGTTGATAGAAAGCACCATTTAAAAGCCGAGAGATATTGATGTCCACAAAATCCTCTATAACAATTAAATCTAAATTTTTTAGGATATCGTTGATGGAATTTGTGAACTTTTTTAAGTGCATTCTTAAGGTTATTTGAAGATTTTTATGTTCTTTTGCTAACTCCATAATCCTTCCAATAGATGAAATATTCCAATCCTTCATGTCTTATATATTAATCCAATGTTTCATCTACTTTGTATTCAAGCTCTTGATTGACTTCAACTAGGATTGGTAGTGGAATAGTTCTTCCAACACTATTTGATTTATAATAGGTTTCTAAAAGCAAGACATGAAAGACTAGATAAATGCGCATGCTACTTGGTACTTTAAGACAGAAATCGTAAGCCATCAAAATGGCTGAGTTCTTTTTTTTTATCCAAAATCAATCAAAAATCAATAGTTAAAATAAACTTAGGTTAATTAATATTTGTTGGAGGATAAAATCCTTGTTAAATGGATTATTTTTATCAAATAGATATTTTTACTATTTAAAAAAAAAACTCAATATATTAATAGAAAAATTAAATAAAAATATAATAAATTATTTAAATTTAATAACAAAATGATCATGTAGAATTAGAATCAATTATACTAGCCTAACCTATTATTAAAAAGTAGTAGAATTCCAAAAATTAAAATTCTATGAATTTTGGTAATTTTTAAAAATTACCAACTTCTAATTGTTGTGAGTCAAAATTGTTTAGCAATTGGTGATTTTATTCACCATAATAAATTGCATCTAGTTGAAGAAAATATTATGAATTTATTTAGATTATTATTATTCATCTAAGTTTAGATTAAAAGGTAGTAATAAAAATTTCTTGAAGTATTTTAGTAAAATTACAATAATCAAAAGCTATAATTAATAAATTGATTAAAATTATGCTTTTTAGATTTGGACATATGAATAGTCAATTATAGGATAAAATTATATTTTAAACACATTGGTGGTGTTAATTTTGCTAAAAGGATAGCCTATTCTTGATTATAGGCAAATTTAGCCCTAAAATCAGACTTAGGCTTTGGATCATTTTGCATCCTTGATCTTGATTAGGGATTTGTAGTTTAAGGGTGGAGATGTAGCCGCCACCCCTGGGCTGCCTTGTTCTTAGTTAAAAGGAGCTTGGATAGCCACTCTTACTTTCTCTCATCTTTTGGTGGCAAAGCCCTTGAAAAATTTTTCCTTGAAGTGTGGATTCTACTTTTCTAAGTCGAGTTGTGTTTCATTTGTATATAACTTCTAGTAAGAATAAAGTTAGGACTTGAATTCTTAGACAATGGTAGGAATTTTTGTTTGCTTTTCAAAGACATATTGCACATGCCATTTGAATCAAGGATGAGGCAATGGCAGCCATTTTAGTGATAGGATATCTGTTGCCCTTTTAACTTAGAATTGTGACTTTGGATGATAAGATCTAGAGCATTAAGAAGAATTTAAAGGTCAAACTTATTAGAAAAGAAGCACTCTAAAGTTTGGTTTTTGAAAAGCTAAGGCTTGTTTACAGACAATCAAGGATGAGGCAATGGCAGCAATTTTGGTGAAGGGAGGTCTGCTATTAGAAAAATTTGGAGCACCAACTTTGAAGAGCAACATCTTCCAAACTAGAGCAAATTCAAAGCTGAAATTTTAGTAGGTGATAGAGCTTAAAGTGACCTTTCCAAAAGGTCTAAGCACACTTAAATCCAATCAAGAACAAGATGACAATAGCTATTTTAGTGAAGGGGAATTGATTCCTTAGATCGAAAGTATCACTTGATTATGTTTTCATTTTTTTTTACAATTGCTTGTGATTTCCTTCTAGCACCTTATTGAATAAACTTGATATAAATTATTCAATACTTCTTGAGCTAATTTTCTTTCATTATCCTATTTCTTTATTTTTTACTTTTACTTGGAAGTTTTCCATTGTATTTTTTATTTCCTTGTTTCACTTTTATTATTAATTAAAGTTTATATTTTTAACTTTAACTTTTTATATTTTTTACTTTTACATTCATCTCTTATTTTTTATCTTTTATCTTTTTATTTGTCATTTTTACTTTAATCTTTTATATTTTATTATTTATTATTTATTTTTTATCTCTTATTTTTTTCTCGGTTCCTTTATTTTTTTCATCCATCTATAATACTAATGGTGTATTTTTTGGAAGACACTTAGATAGTAGTACTATAAATACTAAGAATAAAAAAATATCATAAAAAATCTAAAAACACTAATTTTTTCTAATTCAGATAAATAAAAACATAAAAAATCTTGTGGTAAGTTTTTTTGGCTCACAAAAACTTACTCGATTTATTTGGTGTAGAATTGTAAAAGGTCTAAGTCTTTGATAGTCTAATTTTTGTGACAGTCAATTTGTTTGTATATTTTGCCGGAGTAGCCAAACACGATCTTCTACTTTGAACTTTGGTTGGTTCTTGCGATGTATGTCTCCATAGTCTTTATATTGATCTTAAGCCATTTGTAGTTGGAATTTTAGTTCTTCATGGATGATTTTTAAGTAGGTAGCTTGACTTTCTATAGTAAGGCTTTCCACATCTTTAATTTGGAATGGATCTGCTCTAAGGTGGTATCTATAGTTTGAGAAGAATAGAGTTTATTTCATCAAAGAATGTTTGGAGTTATTATATGTAAACTCAACCAATGGTAGAAAGTCTGTCCAATCATCTTGTTGGTAATTTATATTGCAACAAAGATATTGTTCCAAGATCTAATTCACTCGTTCTGTTTGACCATCGATCTGAGGATGATAAACAGATGAGAGATTAATCTTGACCTTCAAAAGTCAAAATAATCCTCTCCAAAAATTTAATACAAATTGTGGTTCTCGATCTGAAATAATATCATTTAGAAGGCCATGTATTCAATAAATATTATCAATAAAAAAACTTGGCCATTTCTTCTCCAGAAATAGTCTTGTTGCATGGGATAAAATATGCCATTTTGGTAAGACAATCTACTTCCATAAAAATTGAGACTTTTCCATTCAAAATTGGAAGGTCTGTAATGAAATCTATAAATAATAATTACCATGGGCCCTTAGAAATTGGAAGGGATTGAAAAAGTCTATATGATTGGTGTCTTGAGATCTTCGCTGGAGCACAAATTTCACATGATTGGATGAATTTTTTAACCAATTTCTACATTTGAGGCCACCAATAGTCTCTTGATATTAATTCCAAGGTCTTATTGAAGCCAAAATGTCTAGCTATTGGAAGGTCATGTTGTGTTTGAAAAATTTGAAGTCTTATAGAGCTTGGAAGAACATATAAGAGATCCTTAAAATATAACAATCCATCCTCAAATTTGAAATTATTATTTTCTTCCACATATGTATTTTTTAGACGTTACTAAATGTTCTCTATAAATGGATCTATCTTTATTACTTTCTGGATTTCTATCTTAAGAGTTGTATCTATATAGGTAGACATTGTCAATATCTTCAATTACAAATTGGACGGCTTCAACATGACTGATTTTTGTTGATCCAATATAATATCTCCTATTCTTGGTGCAAAATATGATTGTCAAGAAAAGACATCTATTTTCCCTTGAAGTTTTTCCTGATGATATATAATCACAAAATTAAATCAAGATAATGCCATGCTTCATTGTGCTTGTCAACAATTCAAAGCTCAAGTACTCATAAAATATTCCAAGTTTTTGTAAATTCCAAGAAACATTCTATGAAAATTTGCAAATTTATAAAAAGTTTTTGTAAATTTATAAATTCTATGTAAATTTGTAAATTCCAGGAAACATTCTACATCTCTGATTGATGACGGTTGTTTCTACTCTATAACAGTTTGTATCTTCTTTGGATCCATAGAAATCCCAATTTTAGAAGCAATATATTCCAAAAACTTGACTGATAGTTGATAGAAAGAGCACTTCTCTAATTTGGCATACAATTCATTTTCTCGTAGTTTTTCTAATACCTTACATACATGATGTTCATGTTTTTGTTTGTTCTTAGAAAAGATCAAGATATTGTTTAAGTAAATGACTACAAAATCATGTAAGTATTCTTATAAGATATCATTCATCATATGTTGAAAGACTGCTTGTATATTTGTAAATCCAAAAGGCATAATATTATACTCGAAATATCCATACCTCGTATGAAATGTTGTCTTCCATTGATCTCCTTCTTTAATCCTAACTAGATTGTAGGCACCTCTCAAATCAATCTTTGTAAAGATCTTTGCCTATCCTAATTGTTCCAATAAACTTGAGATTAATAGTAATGGATAGCAATTTTTTATAGTTACCTTGTTCAAACCTTGATAGTCAACACACATACATAAAGAACTATCTTTTTCTTCACAAATAAGATAGGAGCTCCCACATGTAATTTTGAATGTCTAATAAAGTTCTTAGCTAGATTTTCATCAATATATTCTTACAAGGTTGTAAGCATCATTTGTAACAGATTGTAAATTGGACTAAATGGAAGTTGAGCTCCATCTTGTAATTTGAATATACAATCATAAGGACAATATTTTGGTAATATATTTATTTTTATTTTTTCAAATATGTCTTCAAGGTCGCAATATTGACTAGGAATATCTTGCTTCAATTGCTCCATTGGATCTTTTATTGGAGAAGCATATAATACAAATACAGCCTCTTTTTTTGTTGCTTGCATAAATGCTTTAGCTCTAAGGAATAGAGCAATATTTCATTTCTTCTTTTGATGTTTGGATCTTGCAAAAATCTTTTGTAAACTCCAATCAATATCAAGATTATGTAATTCAAACCAAGGGAGTTCAATGACAATAGGATTTGTTGGACATTAAATAATGTTGAAAATAATTTGTGATACTTGTTCTCCTAATATCAGTTCCAATGGTTGGATTTCTTCAATAACATCTCTTCATGCAAGGTTTTGTCCATCAATGATTTTAATAAGTACAACATGGATCTTCTTTATAAGTACTAGATTATGCTTGGTTGCAAAATCCTTATCCATAAAGCATGTTAAGGCCCTAGTATCTAAAAGGACTTTAGCAAAAATCTCTTATTTTAAAGTTCTTATATATACATGAAGTATAAAACAAGATATTGGGTCTGGAGGTAGGAAGAGACTTTTTTTTCATACTTTAGATTTGGAGGTGTCCAACCACAGGGTTCCTATTGTGGTTGAATGTCTTCATTTTCTGACCTTTCTAATTTAGATGTTATACTTCATGCCTTGAATTCTCTAAACTTCTTTGAATAGTATATTGCCTTATAATTGAATCTTCTATAATATAAACATAGATTCTCTTGCCGACGTCTAATCTTTTAATGGCTTAAATTGAGTTGCATCAATTTGCATAGGTTTAGGATATATTAATGGCTTCTCCAATATTCTAGAAGATATAGCAGACGTTCTTTGATAGGTATTGCTGAAAATTGAATATCTTTCTTATTGTAACTCAAATAGGCAATTGTCACAAGTAATGGCTTGAGCTATGAATTCCTCTAAGCTTTCAATTCTTTGTATTGTGATCAATAAATTCTTTACATCATTATTTAGGCCATAATGAAATCAAATCATAAAAGTCTTATCATTCTAATTGAGATCACAAGTAAATTGTTGAAATTCTATAGCATAAATTACCGTTGAATGTTGTCTTTGTCATAAATTTTGAATCTTCCTTTTTGCCACCCTCTCTTGATCACTGTTTCCAAATGTAGTAGTAAATCTTTTCATAAAAATCTCCAAATTATATAAGATTAGAAAATTCTTTTTCAACAATGGCGCAAATCATGATCAAGCACTTCTTGATAAAAAGGTGCCTACAAAAGCGACTTGAGTGAACCCATCTAGGTAATAAGAAGGATATAGTCATAAGTAAAGTTGTACTTATTGTACAAACCCTCAAAAGTTGGATCTTGTTCCATCAAATTTATCAAGTATATTAGCTTTTGGCTCTTTTATGACAACCTTTGGAACTTCTAGAGGAGTTATGTGCATAGCTTATCTACCGCTTGCTTCTCTCAATCGAATATTCTTATTGCAAATTATGAATCTCTTGCCTAGCTTCTTCAGATACTTTCTTCATTTGTAGTTTTTTTTTGGATTGCAGAGGAATGTTATTTCTTCTCATATAGTATCAAATGGAGCTTGAAGATCTATAAGAGTTGACACTCAATTCTCTATTTGTGAAGGTGCACCTCAATTAATTTGATCTATTTCCATATTGAAAAAAAAAAAAATCAATAAGCTGTTAGTATAGTATTTTCTATACTAAAAAGAATAATTTTAGATAGTTAATTTAGAAGAGGATAATCCGCAATCTCTAAAATATAGTGATATATATTAGAAAAGAGATAATCCATTCTTTCCAAAGAAAAATCAATTATAACCAGTAAGCATATCAATCTAGAGGGGGGTAGTCTACATTCCTCTAGAACGCAATAATATCTTGAAGAGAGATAATCCATTTTCTATCAAGAGATCAAAGCTCTGATATGAATATGTAAACAATCTTGTCAAATTGTTAGGAATGCAAGATAGCATGTTAGCAAAGAAACAAAGAGAAGATTATAAAAAAATTTCAAGAACAAAGAACTAGATAAAGAAGAACAAAAACTAGATCAAGAATAAGGGATTAGATTGATATAAAAAACAAGGCAATACTTTGGATTGCTCTAAGTTTTGTGTTGGCAAGATTGAAATGCTCCTTGGTCTTACTTCTTATTTATACTACAAGGCTTATGTCCTATTGGACTTTTTAAGAATATCTTAAAAGATTTTAGAAGCTTGCGGAAGATTTTAGAAGCTTGAAGAAGATTTTGGAAGATTCTAAAAAATCTATGGGAGGATTTGGAAGGTTGAAGGAGATTTTAGAAGATTCTCAAAGACTATAAAAGATTCTTAGAAGATTAAAGAAGATTTTAGAAGATTTTAAGAAGCTATAGAAGGTTCTAGAAGACTACGGAAAGTTTTAGAAAGTGGTAACTTAAAATATGTCCATGACAAATCCTTATTTCTTTAAATTTGCTTCTTAGAAGAATTTCTTTGTCTTGTATCATCAAAATCCCTTCTCTTCTTTTCTTCCATTAAAGCTTCATATTGGCTCTTAGCAATGTATGAATGGACTAAAAGAGCCTCTACAAGATCTTTTCAACTTGTAATATTATAAATTGTAGCAATGGTCTTTGATAATGCTTCTCATGGCATCTTTTCTTTTTACATTATAAGAATGGCAAAAATCAAAATCTACTTGTTTCCATATTTTCATTGAAGTCATCATCTATCTTAGCACTATAACTTATAATTTCTTATATTAAAACTCTATGTATTATCAAATAATTTTAAACCAATGCTTTTATATTTTCCTTATCAAAGTTGATTTGAAGAAGATCTCTAATATCTTTCACTGCCACTTTTCCATCCTTTCAAAAAATAACTCCTTATCACACCATGTCATTGAATTCATCATAATCTTTTTGACAATGAAAAATATCATCACACCAAATACATCTTTGTATATATCTTTGTTTAGAAGTAGTCTTTAAATTATTTATAGAAGTCTTCTCTTTAAGCCTTGTAAATTTAATTTAAAGATCTTGCATTCTATGTATAATTTTTTTAATTTCTATATCTTCTTTTTTTGATGTAGCCATTGGAATTTGGACAATAGACATAGTTGATCATGTAATAGACACTTGAGTTCTAGATGTTTGTGCTATTCATTGAATATTAATCCTATTCTTTCTTCTTTCTTGTTTTACAAGCAATCCTATAGCATCTTCAACATTCCTCCACTTTCTAATCAATTCTTCATCTTTTTCTTTGTCTTCAAAAATATCCTTCAATTTTTCTTGTGATTATCCATCAATAGCTTGAAGAAATAATTCAACTTTATTTGACTCCAATGTTTATTTTTTTATCTTTGATAATTAAAAATATTATCTTTCAAACTCTTTTAATATAAGATTAGCTAAAAGAGGTAATTTAATAGCTAGCTTTGCATATAAGTTATATAATTAAAGTATGGATGAAGAATTTAACAAGATCTAAATTGTGAGTGATATACAAAAGGACCTTTTGGTTTTATATAAGCTTTAATAAGGAGCATTTTTATCAAAAAAATTGTACCATAGAACAAGATCAAGATAGACATTAGATAGTGAGGTTCTGTTTAAAAAACAGCCTCGTATTTTGAGTTTGGCTAGATGGAACTAGGCATATGGTTCCTACATCAAACCAAAGGGCCTTGTTGATACAACAAGTATATAAAGAACTTGAATATTTTATAATGCAATAAATACATATAATGTTACATAGCCAATGTTAATAGATTAACATATATTAGCAAGTTGCTTTGTATATTTTTAAGTATGAGATATGTAACTAAATTAGCTCAAGCTTTAAGGGCTTATCATTAAAGTTTTAATCCTTATCCATCATAGATTTGAACTATCACTGGTATTTAAACTTTGTTGGATCACTTATTGTCACTCGACATAGAACTAAGTACATATTGGTGATATTAGAGTATTTCAGCAACTGAATTAAATTTATGGTTCTATCACAAAAATTTTCAAAGTTGGCAACTATGGATTTGTCGGACCATATATTGATATAATTTAGAATACTTGTTGAAATATTAACTAGTCAAAGGTGAAAGTTCTTTATATCTTTTAAAGCTTTGTATATTAAAGTGCTAATTGATTACCATATTACTTCTAAAAATCATCCTGAGGTAAATAGCTTAACTAAGCCTATTCTTCTAATCATCAAACATAATCTATATGGATAGCTTGGAGATACCTATTGCAATAGGAACTTAATATTATTATAAATAATAATAGATTATAATTTTAATATATAAGTATTATTAGCTTTTTATAGCCATTATCAATTATTATATGGAAGAGAGCTAATTTTATTTAGCTCAATACATAAGACATTAGCTTTGATTGTCAATTTGGATGACCTTGATATGTAGATTCAATGCTTACATAACTAAATAAAATTCTTTAAAAATACCATGCTTATAATCATGGAAAACTTATCTATTACCTAACATTATGAAACTTTGTAGTATACTCACATTTGTAGCAAATCCTACTGATATTAGTTACAATGGTTTTCCATTAAAAACTATATTTATTTGTAATATGAGGCATTTACAATGCTTAACGTTAAAACAAGGCATACAATTTTCCATGTGAAGGATGTATAGTCCAATGGTATTTTATTATTAAAAGACAAGAAAAAATAGAAGTATTAAGAATATTCAAAGAATTATATTTCTTTTTATTTTTCCATTGATAGATTTGTTCATATTGAGTTGGTAGTTGTACCAAAGGATCTTTCATACTTTGGTTGTGGTAAAATGAAAGATGTGGCTATTATATTGTTGTATAACCACTGCCAACTAAGATGGCATATGGCATATTTGATACCACCTCTTTCAATTCTATCTTTTGGAAATTGAACTTGTCCTTGTTATAGAAGGACGTCTAATTACATTGACATATGGCATGATCTTCAATCAAAGAATATACTAGATATCTAGCTATGGAAAATTTATCTTTAACTTATTGGCGAGATTATAATAAGTAATTTGCCCTTAATAAAATAAAAAAATAATACAATAATATTACAAAAAAAAAATTATATTGATAAAACCTCTTGTATTTAAGTAGATTTATATAAAAAATCCAAATTGCAACAAAAACCTTCAGTAGATTATTCACCCACAAAGTTTTATTTCTTTCCAAACTTTAGAATTTAATAAATCTTAATATAACCATTTAGTTTCTATAAAAGTTTCTTTAAAGTATAGATAATATTTTTAAGCTTCACTACAAAAAAGAATCAACTATAGATTTGCTTCTAATTATTTGATATCTTAAAAATCCTAATAAGTGCTTAAAACCCTAGTTTAGAGACATTTGAGCACTATTTTCTTTATATCTCACAAACCTAAAATCTTAATACCAAAAAATTTTTTTAGATAGTTTTGCAATATGAATATATACACTTTTAAAAAATTTGAGCCAAAAACTTATCAAATTGCTTAAGATATAGCTCAAAATATAACCACTAGTTAAGTAGGGTTACTTATTGCCCTTTGATTATAAGCATTGACTTCAATTCCCAATATCTCTTTTATCCTAGCTTGGATTTCATCAAGTTGCATATAAAAAGTGTAGCCAAAAAAATGATCTTTTCAATTTCAATTGTCAATCTTCTATTGCTTTTTGTACATGCAAGTTATATTCAAAAGAGTGACAGTAGGTACAATTTCAACACCTTAAATTTGAGTGCCTATATCTCCTTCATAAAAAATCCAAATTATATAAATTATATGCCAAAACTATAGCCAAAATTTCAAATTTATTTATTTTAGCCTTTGATATTCAAATTCTTCCAAAAAATAAATCTTAATTTCCAATAATCCCTCAGGCAACCTCCTTGAAGCCCATTGGGCATGATTTTTGGCCAATAGGAATAGAGACTTCTATTATCAATCTCCATTCATCCACATAGATGGCCTAACTATTCTTTTTCACACTAAAAATTCCTTTCCAATCCTTTCTCTAATAAGATTTATATAATATGTGTTCTAAACATCAAATAAAAGAAATAAATAAGATCTCAAGGGTCACCAATATCTAACAAAGGTGATTCAAAATATATAAAATTATTACTAATATAAAATCAATTTTAAAGTCACTATCAAAAAAAAATAAGATTATATAAACCTCAATAATAGCCCTTTTGAATAGATTCTTTCAAAACTAACAACCTAATCACATTTTGTAACTAATAAAATCTACTAATATGGCTCTCACTTAGCTATGTAATAAATTGTACATTAAATATACATGTACAATATTTTCACATGGTAGTTGAACCGCTACACGATAATATTTCATCCATTAGAATAAGCTAGAGTCTTCTTGTGGATTTGCCGCTATACCAATTTGGATGTGTATAATTATTACAACATTACCAAAGCAATCATTCTAATTTTATATATATATTGGTCTTAGTTGATTTCAATAAAAAAAAATATATATTATTCTTGAATAGGAGAATTAAGATGTATTTTTAAATATATTATAATTATTTTTAAAAAATTAAAAATATAAATTAATATTATTAAATAATATTTTTTGATAGAAGAATTTATTTCTTATTGGTTTTAAAAATCTTGGTGCTAAACTGATACCAATTTTAATAAATGTATTATTTTATTACAATAAGATTAGTAATTTGATCATTAAAAAGGTCACATTGGAAGCTAAGTTATTAATTTTAAATTAAATACTACAAAATCAATATTGGCAAGTGTAGATGCATTGAAGAAAAAGAAATTAAAGGTCCTAACACTTAACATCAACAAAGATTGCACACAAAGAGAAATGTGGAGTAAGATGATTGTTACTTTGAATATCCTTTACTTATAAGTAGTAGTTGTTGCCCTAATAGACAACTTCCATCCTTTGACTTTTACATTTATCAAAAGATATACCAAGTATATCTTTTAGCATCTCACCTACCATAAAGATATTTTTGAATATATTTTTTATATTTTTATTTAATCTTTAGATATTCTTTAATAGATCCTTTATCATCTTGATCTTGTTTCTTAATTCTTGATTTTATGGCTCATCCATAGGATGGACCTTTCATATTCTAAGAGCCAAACTTTTAACCATTAATAACTTATCTAAGATAATATTTTCTATATGGTAATTTATTTTATTTTTATTATTATTTACTTTAACATTCTCATTTTATTATTAATTAAAGACTTTCAAATCTAACACCTTTGTCAGTATGTGATGCTTATCCTTACCTAATGATTTTGTAAGCAAATTAATAAGCATATCTTTTATTGCACAATATTTCATATTAATCACTCTTATTTCAATCTTCTTTCTTATAAAGTGATATTAAATATCAATGTATTTGATTCATGAATGATGCTTTGGATTCTTTGTAGAAATAAAATATCCTTGATTTTTATATTTGATTGTAGATACTTCCAATTGCACAAATTTAATGTCTTTTGAAACTTGTCTTAGCTAATTACCTCCATTATACCAAAGCTTACTGCCATATACTCTGCATCTATTGTAGACCTTATAATTGTTGGTTGTTTCTTGTAATTTCATAAAATTTCTCCTATTTCAATAAAAGACACATAGTCTATTGTTAACCTTCTATCATTTGCATCTCTAATCTAATCCACATCACAATAACTATGCAAAGTAATATTATCACCTTCAAGATATAATTTGAAGTTCAAAGTGTCTTTTAAATACTTCATGATCCTCTTAATGGTTGCCTAATAGATTGATTTAATCTTTGATATGTGTTGATTCATAACACTTACTACATATGCAAGATCTATCCTTGTGCCAACCATTGCATACACAAGTGAGTCTACTACTACCTTATATGGAATAGTTTGTATTTGACCTTCAACTTCAATAAATTCTTCATTTATAAACTTCATCAACTTCAAATTAGTCTCCAAAGATGTTCCAATGGACTTGCACTCTTTCATATTAAATCATTTCAATACTTCTTAAATATACTTACTTTGGCTTATTGTGATGCTTTTGTTACCACAATCTCTTACAAATTCTATTCCTAAATAATAATAAAATTCTTTCAAATTACTCATTTCAAATTTTCTTTTAAACTTTACTTTTAACCAATCCATCATCTTCAAAATATTGATTAATATGATCAAATCATCAATATAGAGGATGACAATCAATAAGAAATTTTTTTATTGCATCACATATATAGATTAATCTGCCTCATTCCTTACAAATCCCTCATTTATAAAAAAAAATATGTCAATATGTTAGTATCATATCTTTGGTGATTGCTTGAGGCCATACAAAGATTTCTTCAACTTGCAAATAAGGCGTTATTTGCCTTCTTGAACAAATCTTTGAGGTTAATCTATATAGATGTCTTCTTTCAACTCTCCATTCAAGAAAGCCATCTTCACATCTATTTGATACATTTTCAAATCTATTACTGTTCTAATTTCCACAATAATTTTTATGATTGTGAAATTATTCACATGAGCAAATATATTATTGAAATCAACACTAGCAACTTGTAAGTGGCCTTTGATAATCAATCTTGCCTTATATCTTATAATATTATCCATTACATCCTTCTTGATTCTAAACATCTACTTACAATCAATTGAAGATCAATTTGATGGAAGTTGAGTCATTTCTTATGTTCTATTATCCATTAATAATTGGTATTCTTTTTCTATGGCCTTCTTATATTTTATAGTATCTATAGACTTTATTATATGATAAAAATTTAATAAATCAAGAAGAAGTGCAATATTAGCATGTTCTTCACTTATTTGAGAAAAGATGTGGTTTTTCCACTATTCACTAAGTGATTTTCTTTCTTCTATAGGACATCTTGTTTTATTTTAAGAAGATTTGCCATATTACATTCCATGGTCTCTTCTAAGCTCTTTCTCTCTTGAAGCTTATTTTTTTTACTCAAAGATTGATACTCCTCATCATCATCATTTTCAGCATCTTTATTTCTTTCATTATTGGTTATAAAAATTGTAAAGACTTTCTTTTTTCATCTTCCTTGGCTCTTCATATTGATTCACACTTCCACCATCTTCATTGTCTTCATCTTCTTCTTTCTTTATTAAATTTAAAGATATATCTACAAACATACCATTATTCCTATTTGGACATATCTCCAATTGCTTATAAATATTTTTATATTTTAAAAGATCAATATTATGATTTTTAATGATCTTCTTGGTATTTAAATATATTAATCTATATGCCTTAGTACCTTCATAATATTCAAGCAACACACATTTTATATCTTTTCTATCATATTTGGACCTCATACAATCTAGTACCTTTGCATAAGCAATACATCCAAAAGTCCTCATATGTAGAATATAAAGTTTTTTACCACTCTAAGCTTCTTATAGAATTATTAATGTGAATGTATTAATAGGACATCTATTCCTTGTATACATTGTATTTATCATGGCTTTTATCCAAAATTCATCCTCAATGTATTAAATATAAAGTATATTCCTTATCATTTCCACAATAGTTTGATTTGTTCTCTCAACAATTCCATTTTATCATGGAGTGTAAAGAATGGAGGTTTATCTTACAATATCTTAAATCTTCAAGAAATCATGAAAATGCTTTGATAAGTATTCACCTCCATTATCCATGTACAACACCTTCATCTTGTACTCACATTAGTTTTTTACAAGTGCCTTAAACTCCTTAAATCTTAAGAATCGTTCACTCTTAATTTTAAGGATGAAAATTCACACTTTTTTAAAAAAATCATCAATAAATGTGACAAAGTATTTTATTCTTTCTATTAATGGTATCTTTATAGGTTCACAAATATCAAAATGCACAATCTCTAATAACTTGTTAGTATATATTATAACTCTATTTAAAAATAAGACTCTTTGTTATCTACTTTGAATACAACTTTTACAAGAAACATGGCATTATTGCTTGATTGACTAAAATTTAAGCCACTTATCATAGATTAGAGCTCTTTTATGCTTTTGGCATTCACGTAACTAAGGCATTGATATTAAACACCAAACTTGTCTTAATCTTGTAGAAACTTGGCAAATGCTACCATTTCAATTTCATTTATCTTCTTACAATTCATGAAATAGAGGCTACTATTTCTAAAGTTCTTGGCAATATCATCTCTATCCAATGTCTTCATAAAATACCCATTCATATTAAATTACATCTTATAACCATATGAAACAAGTTTGCTCATCAAAAAATGGTTTTTTTTCACCTTGAATATATGTAAAACTTCCTTCAATCTGATCCTCTTGGTTTGGCCTTTTATAACAATTGCTACCACTATTGTTTCCATTCCAATGGCTTGTACTATACTATTATCTTCCAACCAAACTTTTATTGTTTGAATTAATTTATAAATATCAAATAAATACTTATATAAAATCATGTATTTGATGCAAATTGATTCACCAATCTACTTGGATATGGTAGCTATAGATGTGCCTTTATTTGCCATAAATGCATACTCATTTCTTTTATATTTGTCACATATATTATTAATATTTTTTTATCTCATTTTTTGGCCTTGTAGCAATTTCATACAAAGTGACATGATTTTTTACAAATAAACCAAATTCTCACATTGCTTCTCATATTTTTATGTTGGTTAGAATAGCTACTTTTGCCTTATCTTGAAAAGAAAGAAAAATCTTCATTTTGAGGTTCATTTTCTTTTTTTTTGGATATTTTATATACAAGTCTTATCGTAATATAGTCCATTGTGAGATTTTTGATCTTAACAGACTCCAATGCTACAATTAGGTAATTATAGGACTCAAAAAAGCTCATACATAAGATCATGATAATATCACCATCATCTAAATGCTTATCAATAATTACTAATTGATTTACAAGAGCCTTTATCTTATTGACATGAGCCATGACATCATCACATTCTTCCATCTTTACTATCAAGAACTTCTTCTTTGCCTATAGAATGTTAAAAAGGTTCTTACTCTCATAAATATTCCAAAGAGTCTTCAATACTTCCGTTGATTCATTGCAAGAAATAATGTGAGAGAAGTTGGCTTCATCCATATTAGTGATAATCATTTCAAAAGCCTTTTTTTCAAGTTGTTTGAAGTCTTTTTTTTTCATATCGGCATTTGTGCTTGAAGGATCTTTATTTTCATCAAAAATATTATAAAAATCTAAATAAACCAACAAAAGCTCTATTTTTTTCTTTCAATAGTAAAAATTCTCTCTTCTAAACTTTTCAATGATCTTCAAGCCCTCACTCTTACTTAAAGCCATATCTAAAGAAAAGATGTATTAAAAAAATTTAAAAGAAGGAGTCTTAAAATTTTCAAAATCAATAAGAAGATGTTCTTGTCTCAATCCCAAAATACCCTCTTTATAAATAAATAAGTATTTTCACTTTCAAATCACTCTTAATTTTACTTCTAAGATTTTTTATAAGTCTTATAAACTATATAAATGCCTCCTATCAAATTTGCCACTCATATATCACTTCTATACTCACAAATCACCTTTTAGCACTATAAAAAGTCTATTAAGCACTTTAAGCTTCTTTAACACATGAAACTACAAAATTAGTCCGCCAAAGATCTAACTCAATAAAAAAAATACAACAAAAGTCTTTTAAAATATCACTTTAAGGTGCAAAATCAATTCCAAAATCAAAATGCACTTGGCAATAAGTAAGAGCAATCCAACATTTAGATTTAGATCTAAAGATGAAGATTCCAAACCTTCACATTAGCAACAACAACATAATCTATTCCTCACAAATACAAGAACTTTATAGAACTTCAAAACTCACAAGCAAATGTAAGTGGGCCAATTATCTATTGAAGAAAGAGAATTTAGAAGTGCCAACACTTAGCATCAATAAGGATTGTACACAAAGAAAAGTGTGGAATAAAATGACTTTTACTTCCAATACTTTTTATTTATAGTTGGTGGTTGCTACCTAATGGACAATTTCCATCCTTTGACTTTTATATTCATCAAAGGATATATCAAGTATATTCTTTAGCATCTCATCTACCATAAGGATATTTCTTAATATATTCTTTATACTCTTATTTAATCTTTGAATATTTTTTAATAGATCCTTTATCCTCTTAATCTTGTCTCTTGGCCCTTGAACTTGTGACTCACTTATAAGATGGTATTTTACATCCCAAGAACCAATCTTTTTATTATTAACAACTTACCTAAGATAATTTTTAGATGATAATTTATTCTACTTTTACTATTATTTATTTTAATAAGATGAACTTTTATCAATGTATGGTAAATGGAATAAGTAAAATTTTGTCAATTATTTGAATGTATAATTATTGAGACTAGAAAATTTAAAATTCTTATATTTTAATCATATTAAAATAATAGTTATATCAATGTGGATAGTGGCATTAATACTTTCAAAAAAGAAGAATTTTAATTTGTAAATATATATTCAAAATAATTACTAAATAAATAAAATTTGGTGAGATAATTAATTAGATATTAAAATAGAAGACATTTACATATTTATATAAACTAGTGGAAGGTATACAACTTATGTTGTAGCATATTTTTTTATTATAATATCTTAGGAAGTTTAATTGTCTTTTTTTTGTATTTTAACATAATGTGTGTTTATCATTAGATGAGATCTTCAAAGCCTTGTAATGTTATTTTTAAAAAATTATATTTGTAAACTTACTTCTAATAATCTTTTTTAAAATAATCCATTCAATACTGATTATGGTTGTCAAATCTTAAGTTTTAATTTTTTCTTTTTTTTATATTATAAATAAAGTATAAAATATATAAAAATAAATCTATTAAATTTTAACAAACTTGAAATGTATCTCTGTTCTTTAATAAAATTCATAAATTTATCAAATATACATGATTTAATTCTTTATTTAATAAAATAATACTAATAAAAATCATAAATTATTTTAAATTATTTTGATAAAGTATAATTTCAAAAAAGCATATATTGATTGCCTTTAAGAACTTATAATTTATTAATTAACTGAAAATACATCCACTACATACTCTTTGACATTGACAGCTCAACTAAGGATTCAAAATTTTAATTTTTGTGTCATTGGTTAATTTAGGTTCCACTGCATAATTACAGAATTTGTTATAAAAATAAACATCATTGCTGATTTTTGCCAATAAAATATTTAACATTGTCTTGTAAAACTTATCATTTTTTTTTATTAAATTACTATTAATATATTGATTGATACATTGATTGAAATGGGAGTGTTTTTAATGGTTGATGTTACTGTTATGAAAGACTTAAAACTGGTTAAAATATCATGATTATCATCATAAACAAGATGTTGCAAGTTAACATATTTTTGCTCCTCATCATAGCTCTTTCTTCATATTAGCTCCAAATAGAAAGATCTTCCAAATTTTTTATTCATGTTATTCAAAACGAACATCTCCAATTGATTTTTCATACAAAGCATTCAAAACTCTTATTTAAACACTTTTTATATTTTTGTTTCAATTAACTTTATCACACATATCTTCTTTTCTATATTTTTGGTTTGGTGTATGTGTTTGCCTTTCTCTTTTACCACATGCAGACTTCTTCCATGAGTGAGTGATAAATAATTATATAAAACCAATTTAAACAGGATAAGTAAGCATTTTAATGGGTAGATATATGTGCTGTAAATCCAAGTTGCAAGAGGATATGTGAATTTGTGATAATTGTAACGTTGTTATAGTGCCTAGTCCTATAACAAAAAGAATGCTAATAAAGTCACTCCATTACATCCACAACTTCGTAAAAATGCATATTATCCATCTCATTGTAGAAAAACATAAGTTTATGGCTTAGAATAAATGTTTTTTTTACAAAAAGAATTAAAGAATATGTTGAGATTCTAGAAGTTGGGTCTGTTGCACAAACAAGAGTGGCGTGCGCATGCCTCTATTCAACTCGGCAGCAATAGAGACCGGTCTTTAGAACAGTTGCAGGAGTGCCTAATCCTATTTGACAACAATTTTCAATGGCAACGTCGAGCACAAGATTAATGTAGATGCGTCCTGTGCAACTACCTAATCGAAACCGTGGGGTTTGATATCTTTTGAACTCCCTGTTCCTCCTATGAGGAAATGTAATCACAACAGTATTCTACTGCAGAATTGGAGCACATTTATCATGCTCGCAGATCTTTTCCAAAACCAGTCTTGTTGCCCCAAGGAGAACCAACTTTCATGTTAACATCCTCAAGAAGCGGATCGGTTTCAGTGCTCTCATCCGCGTCCAAAGACACAGATAACTCATCCTCTTTCGAAACCTGAGCAACAAAGCACTAAGTTGGTTCAGAAAAAACCAAAAGTGACAGAGCGAACAATTCCAGAAAACAAGCTCGGTAAATGCAACCTTCTTTCCGGAGACAATTAGCAGCTAACAACAAAGAACATCCTAGGTAACAACTTCTGCTAGAAGTACTCAGCGCAACAAAAACCAGAAAAGAGGGATATGATACCTGAGATGTTGAAATAGGAAGTTCTTCAGCCTTCTGTTGACTTTCCAACACGCATGTGTACGAGTACAATCCCATTCCGATCACTGCAATCAATATTCCAAAGATGTTGCGCCAGCTGAAGGGATTCTTTAGCAGGATGTATCCAAACGCCAAAACCAGGCACGTCTTCAGGTGCCCAAGCACTTGATAAGTCACCGCAGATGTCTTTCCAATAACTAGAAACGTGCTGAAGTTGACTGATACAGATATCAGACATGAAAGCACGACGAAGAACTGGCATCCCAACAAGCCACGGTGAGCACATAAAAGCGCATGGAAGTTTATCAATGATCCCGAACTGACATAGGAGATTAGTCAACATTACCCAGATGATTTACAGAGATCTTGCAACGAGAAGTCATTCTTCCAAAAACCCTACAACAGCCTTACCATGTAATTGATGCGTTTCCTACCCCTATTTTAGAGTGCAAGATTGCGATTATCTTTATTCAAGTTAACGTTCAAAGTAGTTAATGATTTGTACTCACCATAACATATGAAGTGTAGTCAAAACTGAACACATTCCGGTTGGTCAAGGCAGCATCAAGGAAGGGCCCCGCTACAAATAGCGTAGCCGCTTGATACGGAGAGGACTGGTACAAAAGCTGTGTAGATGAAACTTTGAACCTTTTCTGAATGGTGTTGGTCATCTAACATCCCCAAGTTCAGGAGCAAAACTTTTGAACAAACTGCAAGTTATTATCAAAGATGTCATGCGATTCTAAACGCTGAAAAACTGCATCTACCACACCATGGAAAGTGATCCAAAACAAAATAAAATTGAAAACACGCCCTAGACAACACAACCGGAGGACACAACTAATAATCCTTCCAAGTTCCGTTGCTTCCTACTAGAACACTGGGAACCCTGTAAATTACACTATACAATTATGTTTAATTAAACACATCCTCACTGTTGGGTAACATACTTGACCTTTGCCAAAGACGCATCAAAATCCGTGCATGGAAAGGATACAATTTGTGCTACACAAGTAGTCACAATGGCTAAGCAAGAGATAACAGAACCAAGGAAGTTAAGCTGCATGTCTGTGACAGTCGCGATTCCCACACCAAAGAGTAACAACGCTATCGAAAACTGAATCCTCTGACTGCCATCACATCAGAAAACACACATCTTAATCCCATCTCAATCAAAAAGGTCCAATGGATGAGCATAATAATGGCCCCGCAATACGAATATCCAAAAATTATTGGAAGACTTTGATAATTAACTCCATTTTTTTCTGACTGCCGCCCTAACGATCATCAAGGTTACCCTACAAGTGGTAATATCGCACAAACCTGAAGCGTTTCCTGAAGAAAACTGTTTCCAGTAACACTGTGCATGGAATGATTGCAAGTTTAGTCATCTGCGACAAAGTTGTAAACACATTACTCGGACTCCCTGACACTCAGTTCCAGATCACCACAGCAGACCAAGAATCGTAACAGCAGAGAAGCGATAAATCAGTAGAGAACAAAGTTACTAACCCAACAGTAACCACGAAACACTTGCATTTACAATCTTCAACATACCTGATAAAATCCAACAGAATTGAAACCTAAGCTCAAATTTAGTAAGCCGATGGAAATTCCGTTCAGTATAGCAAAACCAAACAGTGTCCGTGAGTCGAAAGGCTTGTGCTCAAATAATTTCAATGATCGTGCAACGTGAAGTGAGCAGAATGTCACCGCTAGATGCCAGCTTGTCAATGTGGTGGCTGCACTAAACGAACACCGAATGTCAAAGAAATACCTCTTCCCTAAACACGAAGAATTCAAAATAAGATGAAGTGAAAAGTACGTAATCAACTTTTAAAATCTCGCTATTCTCAGTGATTGCCAACCTGACAAACCTCACCACTAATCCAAATCACGTGAGACCACAACATTTGATCACATGTGATGAGAATTGCTGATTTCAGAGGCAAATGCAGCGTACTACTGTAACCTACTTTAATCCAGTCGCTTGCCACACATATCAAAGAATAATTTCCAACTCTGTAGAACCTCGTCATTTCTATGTGTCCTAGTTGTGGATTGATCAGAGGGAAAAAAAAAAAAAAAAAAAAAAAAAAAAAAAAACACACAAAAGCACTTAACATGTCCTTGTGGAAGAGGAAAGATGATCTTAAATTAAGGAAAATAGCAGCGCAAACCTCTCCATCGCAGTTATTCAGATGTTTCCATCCCACAACTGGGCAGCGCACTGTATAAAACGGCAATCTGTGTGGAACTAAACTCAATTATTCACCTACTGAAAAACGCAACTGTACCCTACAATGCCACGCACACCGAGCCGGCCAGCTAGGAAAAAAATACATTTAGTTCACGGATCCACTGTAGTCACACGCTCATGCTGTTGGAGGTACGTGTACCCACTTTCTCGTTCCGCAATAAAAAATTAAAAAGGGTGAAACTACCGAACACACAGCCCTCAACCGGAAGAAATTCACCAAAGAGGCACTAACGAAGCAACACAACCCCAAGCATCTTCGGATTCTCCTCAAAGAACCCGCAATTGCTAAACAACTTTGAGATCTGGTTTTTAAGAAAATAGACAGGAGCCACGAAACACATATCCAAAGAAACCCTCGTACCGAAGCAGAAACCGAGCGTAGTAATGAGCGTCTTGTTGCAAATAACGATGGCCACCGAGGAAATGACCGACAGGCTGAGCGCCCCAACTGTTCCGAGACCGCCTTTCTCCGCCATTGCGCTCCTCTCCTCCCGAATCTCCACCCCTCGCAATTCTCACCTTCCTGTCACCAATTCCTACCGACATTGGCTCAAATCACCCCAGACGTCATCAAGAAATCCGCCATCTCTCTTCTCTCTCTCCCCCTCACACTCACCCAGCCCAAAACCCAGCCCCTCGATACCCACCACCCCACAAGCCACCATCTCCCACCACCACCCAAATCAAACACGCGAAGCATCATAACAACATCCACAACACACAAAATCCCCGCACAGCACACTCGCTTCCTTTTACGAAGCGAGAAAGAGAAGGGAAAAAAAAAAAAAAAAAAAAAAAAAAAAAAAACACCTCGGTTACCGAATGGCCCGCATGTAGGCACCACCACTCACACGCCTGCGCCCAGCACACTCATGGATCATTCCAGCAAAGCCTGTGATCCTGCAGGAGGAAATGCGAGTGATGGGTGATGATTAGCGCACGAGGAAGGGGCATCTGCAGAGGGTGAGGGCCATTGACTGGCGCGCCCAGGTGCGAGATGATGATGCTGCTGCTACTTCTGATGCTGCTGCTGATGATGGTGCCCTGCGAGAACCCGAGTGGGGATTAGTGGCCAGACGTGCAATCCCCCGCCCTCCTCCCGCCATCACGCCCATCGTCGTCGTCATCGCCGTCGTGTCCACCGCCGCGCGTCGGTCGCCATGGCGCGCGATGGGGTTTTCGGCGTCGCGTCCTCCCTCTCCGCTTTTTCCTGCTTAAACCATAGCGGCTCCATTCCACAACTACTTTTAACTACCAGAGCACAGTGGGATATTCTAGTAGTACTAGCGTGAATTCCGAGGAGATCGGCGGTTCGAATCCTGTCGGAACAGAGATCTTGTGACCATGTGATTTCCTGGTGGAGCAAGGAATCTCCGGGAGAACAATTTTCTTTCTTGTGGCTCTGAATTGACTCGGAATTTCTTATCAAATAAATTATGATGGATGTTTCAGAATATTACAAGCTGGCTGTAGTATAAGTATGTGCATAATTGAATTTGTATATTTAATTGTGAGATTTGTTTGCATCTGGAGGATGGCTGCCCAAGGTTGATTCTAGTTTGGTTGAGGGTAAACCACTTCAAGTGCTTTGTATTGTGTGTTGTTTTGTTTTGTTTTTTTTTTTTTTAATTTTGGAAAATAGCACAATTTAAGTTAATGGTTTTAGATGATTGCAAGCTGTTGCAAAAACATCTTTAAAATCTGAGCAATATTTTTTTGCAGTTGTTTTATACATGCATTGCATTTGTGTGTTGAATAGTCAAATGTTTTCATTTTCAATATAGTAGTACCGCACAAAGTAAAGGATTTTTTAACATTTTCATCTTGTTTGTTCAGTAATAGAAGTGTGCTTGTACATTGTTCCAAAGTCACTTGATGATATGAATTTGTTTTGTATGGGACTACCTTTAGAAGTGTCTCATTCCACAGCAATTACTTTTGACCAATCCCACAACCATGTTTGATTGCATTATTTTGTCACTTCATTACACCACTTGTTATAAAACATACAATTTATTTGATTTCTTTTAGTTATCTATTACTCACTTCTGAATTTACTCATCAGCACCATGGGAAATCACTGAGATTATTGATAAAACTATTGAGACTAGTCAATACACTTAAAACTTGGTTGAACTTGGCAAGGCAAAGAGAACTTTTGAAGCCTACGTGTGTGTGTGTGTGTGTGTTATTTTATTTTATTTTATTTGTTTATCTGCACACTGGAATCCATAAGATCTGTTGTGATCAATCATAACAATAAAACAATACTAACAAAATAAAAACAATCTTGTCAGATCTCAATTCCTTCATTAGCAACATGGACTTGTTATGGAACATGTATGCAATCCCTTGCAAAAACAAGGAGAAATGTGAAATCTACCTTACAATACACTTTGCAAGATTCAACAATTGTTGTCTCTCTTACACTTCATTCTAAAATATAGTTATTTAACTAATTAAAACTTAAATTGATAATTTGTTTGCACTTTCAATTGACATAATCTTTAGCAAGGTAGACTAGGATGAGTGCAAGCTACCATCTTTGTAATGCACGTACATAAAATTTGAGTGTCATAACAATGTAAAATAACAATAATGTACATGATTGAATCAAATAAGCCAAGGGATTTACTTATTATCTACAAGAATAATGTTGTATTTTACAAAGTGTATTTTAATTTGTAAAATACAACATTATTCTTGTAGATAATAAGTAAATCCCTTGGCTTATTTGATTCAATCAATGGCATGTTTGCAATATAAATATGTGTGTATATATATATATACATATACATACTTAAATATTTTAAAAAGAAAAAAAATATGGCACACAAAAATAAAGAAAATATGAATTTGTTATTAAAATCTAAAATTTAAAACTATTTCAACTAGTTATTAAACAAAACATCTCAATTATAGATTTTAATACAAAATTAAGTTTTTTATGTTAATAAATTTATTTTTAATATATACAATTAGTATTGTACATCTATAATTTGCTTTAACATAATTCTCCTTGAGCAAAGCAATGGATCCATGTTACAGTACATGTTAAAGGATGTTATTTGTATCATGTTATTTAATTTATAATTTTTTAAAAAAGTGTGATAATTTGACAAATTCTGTCTTTAATCCATGTTTGTAAAGGAAATTTGTGGTTTTTTTAATAACATTTTTTTTCATCTGGCATCAAGTCAATAAATTTTTTAATGTGTTAAAGTTACCAAAATATAAAATGTGAAAAACCTGTTCTCATCAAAAATATTATTATTTTATTTTTATGAATAAAAAGATAATGTAAACAATTAAAGAGATGAACAAACATACTTCAACTGCTTTCTACAAACAGTACTTCAGTGATATCAAGTATCAATAGCTAAAGGTATTAGAAGAAATTGATCCTCAAATGCATGAACAAATATCAAAACACAACCAAATTGAACCATACAGAACAAACATCAGTTGGTGATTATTCATTAACCCACATTTGGCACCAGGAAGGCATGAACCCATATTTTCAACTGTCCTAGTATGTCACCAACAAAGTAACAAACACCACATCAGAAACCTTTCTGGTTGAATCAAATCACATCAACTAAACACCCACATTCTTTAAAAAAAACCATCATCATCTACATTTCCCACAACCACATCCAACAAACAATCATCTACTTACTTTTGACCTAACTAAAGGCAATCTTAACAATCATTCATACACATACACTTGAAGGAAAAAAGAAAAAAGAATCCTCACGTTATTTATTTAAATACAACTGTACTTCTCATGCAAGTGTCGTTGAACAAATTTTGTTTGCAGTCCAATCAGCCGCCCTCTCCCTCGGAGACCACCGCCGTTGTCGGTAATAGGCGAGTGCGTAAGACCGAGGATTGGACTGGGCGCTGGTAGGTACGTGAGCGGGTCGGGTGAAGGCCAAACCCTACCCGGCCGGGGGGGGGAGAAGAAGGAAGAGCCCACCAGCACCACATGAGCGTTGCCAGGCTCTGGCGCTGGTTTCCACAGCTCACACGGGGGCGTCACTAATTGATCCCCACGGCGCGATTTCTATCCCCGCAACAACCAGCACACGGAGCAGCAGCTCCTTGACGCTGATCGTTTTTTCGTGTCTGTGTTTCGGTGCCGTGGGGATGAATCCCCACACAGTTAGGGTAAGTAGTAATCCAGAGGTTTTAGCTTAGTAATCGTGAAATTTCTTGCAACAGGGGAGCGTGGTGGAGAGGCTTCGATATCAGAGGGGAATAGATTATAAGGGCCGAGATGTTAGGGGTGTTGGTATTTCTGACGGAACAGGGGAAATGGGTTGGTGGATTTGAGTGGGATTGCAGGTCATGGTTGTGAGTCAGGATTATGCTTCGATTAAGGGTGGGTTTGTCTCTCCTCAGCATAGTTACAGCTCCAATCATGGCGACGAGTTGCTAGGTTTGCGGGTATGAGATCACCCACAGCGAGTTTTTATTCCTCCAGAGCACTATTCGTGGTTTTTGGGTTCTGTTGTCGTCGTTGAGGGTTTTTGCCTTTTTCGTTTCGTTTCGTTTCGTTTCGTTTCATTCTTTTCTTTTCTTTTCTTTTTTCTTTTTTCTTTTGTTTCTGTTTTCCTTTTTTAAGTAACGTTGATTGTATTCTTTGTCTATGTTCTCGAAGCTGTGACGCCGTTGTCGACCTGACGGTACTTAAAATTTTCGCAAATGCTGGTTTGTCATCTGCGTTTGAGTAATTTAGTAGTATTTTAGGACTGTAACACATGGTTACATTTAATAGTCAAGGGAAGCCAAATGGTTGAATTTCAAGAAGTTGATACTAGATTCGGTCTCAGCCCTGACGTTATCCTGTACTGCGATTACTGATCCATTTGACAATATGCATAGTATTCCAGCGATAGTCGTGCTCCGATCAGACTGTTCTTACCACAGTGCTAGTTTTTTGCAGTAGGGTTTACGAACTCATAATTATTGGATCTTTCGGTGGAATGTTTTCCAGTTGGAATAGTGCGCTGGAATGATCCGTGTATCATTGCGTTGGATCAATTAATATTGAAGTAGGTTTTTTCTGAGTCTGAATAAGTGCGGGTTTGCTAAACAAGTGGAGCTGTAAGGAGTTTGTTGCACGTTGGATACACGCTAACCTAGCTTTACAGGATGCATGCAGATGGTGTAGTATTCGGTATGATTCTCGCATCATTCCAGCGCAGATTTAAGTGAGGGTTGGCGAATCTGCAGCTCGCCATGAAGTTAACTCACGGCTCTAGCACAGGCTGGTGGCTACTCCCAACGCCTCTATCGTCTGTGGCTCTACTTTTAATTCTAGTCCTCTTTCCTGAACTAGCTCTTACTCAGCCAAACAAGGATGACATTGCGTGTTTACAAGGCTTCCAATCCATGGTGAAAGGCGCTGATCCTGCACTATTCAGTAACTGGACCAGCTCTGCTTTTCCGTGCAACACGACACAAGATGGGCGGGGGCCGACGTTTGTAGGGGTCACATGTAGCAGCAGCAGGGTGGTGTCCCTCGTCCTCAGCAACAAGGGACTTACGGGCACGATTTCCCCCAATCTCTCGCTCTGCAGGAACCTGGGCATCCTTGACTTGTCCCAAAATTCTCTGACAGGAACATTACCCTCTACACTAGGAATGCTATCCTATCTCATGACCTTGAATGTGAGCCACAACCAGATCTCGGGATCCATTCCAGCGGAAATCGCCAACTGTTCCTACCTTCACGAGCTTGATCTGGAGCACAACCGATTTTCAGGGGAGCTTCCAGCTGCATTGGCGACCCTCCAGAAGCTCCAGACCTTTGACGTCTCCCACAACAATCTGGAAGGGCCTATCCCTACAGGGCTTTCCAACACCTCCGACGGGCGACCCAGGTTCAATGCCTCTTCCTTCGAGGAAAATCCGGGGCTGTATGGCTTCCCGCTTGCATATGCAAAGAACCATACCCTATCCATCCTCGCCATTGTCGGGATAGGCCTGGGTAGTGGATTCCTCAGCTTGATCGTGAGCTTCACGGCTGTGTGTATATGGTTGCGTGTCACAGAGCAGCGCCTTGCTGCTGAGGAGGGGAAAATCTCGCAGCTTGTCCCTGAGTACGATTGAACAAGTTGTTGTAAGCTGTACCTCTGCCGTGACATACTTACGATCCTGGTATGGCGTGAGTAACTAAGGTCGACAAGTATCATTCCAGAAGGTGGGCATTCGAGTAGGAATTAGGTTCCTCTCTCCATTTCTTAGAATTTTCAAAGATTGCTACGTAGGAGGATTTTACATTTTGGAATCGGTATTGGAGGGGTTTTTGTGCCTGCAGTGTATTTCATTAGGGACAAACTGTCAGTCGCTTATGGGCAGTGTGTACCTGTTTTGTATCAGTTCAATGTTGTGAAGTAAAGTGAAGAGGAAATGAACAATTGAAGTGTGCCAGTTGGCTTTGAGTTGTAGAAGGGCCTGGAGACATGTGTAGGTATTTCAAGGCGTTTATAATATCTAATATAATGTACAGATTTGGGGATGGTTTGGCTTATATAAGCAAACCCGAGGGTACGGCTTTAGAGGTGATACTTAAAGTAATACGCCTAATTGTGCTTTTTCAGCACGCTTATGAATTTGAAAGCGTCACACTAGTAAATGCGTAATGAATTTAATTTAAGCTGAGTAATGAGGTGTCGATTGACACTACATATGTTACGAAATCGCAAATCTTGAAGGTTCTAAACACGATATCAGACTGGGTGTTGGTTTAAATGTTCACTGCACTTGGAAGCATGGAAATTGAAACCTTGAACATAGTTTTTTATGAATGGAGTCTACAGGTGGAAGGTATGAATTGTAATCTAACACACTACAGAATGCATTTTTTGTATCATTGGTGATGTTTAAAATTCAGGTTGTGGATAAGAGAATTTTTACAATTTTGAATACCAATTATTTCATTATATTTAAATTTCCATTTGAATGTTTTGCATGATTGACAAAGTGATTTGTGAATACTTTCAAGTTTGTTTGTGTGGCATTGCTATGCTTTAGTATTTATTTCAATTACTTTATATTTATTATGATTTAAGAACCTAGAATGTACATTTGCATCAATGTGTATTAATGATTTTTGTTTAAATTTTTTATTGTATTAACATTTGTATTATTTAAATTTTTTAAATGAGCATTTATTACATATTAGGATATGTCAACAAAAGAAAGTAGAATTTAAAACAATTTTCAAAAAAGTTGGAATGAGAATGATAACATATGGATAATAATTGGAATATGTAACTTCTTTCTTGAGAGAAGAATATAATTTACAAAAGTAAAAAAGTAAAGAAGAATTGGCTGTGACATATACATAAGTTGTTATAGAGGGGTCCCTTTCAATACAACTTGCAAGCATGCCACTTTAATATTATTATTTATGACAATGATTCTAATCATAAGAATATTAGAACTAGCTACTTCAATTCTAGAAGGACCAAATTAGTGCCTTCTCTTTTTTTTCTTCTTTAATGTGAACTTTGCTTATGATATACAATTTTATCATCAAAATGTAACATTGAAACCAAAGTATGTTAATAAATAAGTGCCTTTAAATGCACCATGTGGCTACAAAAGCTTCTTTTAGAAGTATCTTGGATTTAAGAAGCTTCCATGGAAGTGTCTTACAACTTTGATATTTGACGTACAAACCTTACAATCCTTAAAAAGCTAGTCCATGGCCTTCTTATTAGTTAGCATAAATAGAGGCAAGACCAAAACCATCCCTAGTCCTGTTTATGTGTATCTTGTATTCCAATCTTTGTTCAAGTCTGTTGATTTTACTTGTATTACATAGTAACTATTATAAAAAAATATATTTTTAATTTTCTTTTTTTAATTTATCTATATATATACTTATTATTTTTTAATAAATTAATTCAAATTAATATATATATATATATATATATATATATACATATATATATTATTTAATTTTTAAAAAAATTCTATAAAATATATTTTTTATATAATAAAACCTATAGATGCTATTAATTTGTGTAATTTGAGGATTCTTCTATTAATCAAGAGAAATAAATAGAAAAGAAATATTTTTATTTATAATAAATTTATTACTATTATTATAAAAAACTTACTTATATCCTAATATTAGAATATATTAAATTGTTATGCAAAAAAGTAATAAAGACCTAAATCTACATCTATAAAATATCTAATATGGTTATATACAATTAATACTATAAGTGTATGCAATTGTTTTGACAATGATAGTTATTTTTTTATTTTTTATTTTTTATACCAAAATAATAAATATATTATTTTTTATTATTATATTTATTACAAAATAAGTCAAGGTTTAAAAACTTCAATAAATAAATCTTTCTTAAATGAATAGGACTATTTAACATTTTATTATGCAATACAATATAAAAAACTATTCTAAATAAAACAATGGAAATTAACTAATTTAAATAGTTTATAATATTTATTTTCTTATATTTTATCTTTTAAATAATTTTAATTTAAAAAATACTATAGTAGAATTTTATTTTAAAAATTAAGAGAATTATTAGGTGGACACCCCCTCCACTCTATGCCACACACCTCCGTATACACACCCCTATAAAAAAATAACTAGTTTGGTTTTTAAATCATGATTCTTATTATATTTATTATTTTAATACCAATATTTGATATGCTCTATCTATATTCTACAACTCTATATTATCTTAGTCTTTAATTCTATTACCCTCGCAAACCTTTATCAAATAAAATTTTTAATCAACAAAAATATAAAAGATTGTATTTTAATAATATTATTATTTATCAATGTCAAATATATATTTTTTTGAATCTTATTTAAAATCAAAACTAGTTATTTTTTACAGAGGTGTATGGTACAAGGGGGTGTCCATACAAAAAAAGAGGAATATCCACCTAGCGGTTCTCAAAATTAATAACCACTTATATATGAATTTATATATCTAACAATATTTTTATTTTCTAATATATCAATAATATTAAACTTACATTACTTATAGCATGTTTGAACTTGTAATGAATCTTTGCAAAATGTAAGTGCATGTCTAGTTTTATGTAGAAACATTATGCTATATATTAATCCTATAATAACTTTATGCATTATAATATACTATATTTTATTATTCTAATTTTTCTCACTTATTTTGGTAAAGAAAAAAACAATTGATTTTAATTAAGTCTTTAGATTAGAATTTTATGTGTAAAAGTATAAGAAGAATTTAGTTTTATAATAAGTAATCATCATATACTTAAATTTTAGGATATCATTATAAAAAATATATTATAAATTATTAAAAAATCTCACAAATTATTTTAAAAATATGTCACATAATTTTCACAAAAAAAATCAATCAAATGCTAAATTATTATTTTTATTATATCAAAGAATTTAAAATAAATAAACATAGATATGAAATGTGATACAAATAAGTACAAAACAAAAAGATTTTATAGATTTCATCTTTACTTCCTATCATATTATTACAGATAATCAAAGTTATGCATCTTTATCACTAGAAAGTTTTTACTAGTGATTATTATAAGCCTTTATATTAAGAACCAAAATTCTAGTTCTTCTTCTATTAATTTTTTTTAATTATAACATGTTAAAAGTATTTTTTATTTTTTATTATAAAAAAATTAAATTTTAAATTTTAAAAATATATTTAATAAAAATAAAAATAAAAAAATCTTTGCAAAATGTGTAGAAATCCAAGTTTTTTTTTTTTTTTTTTTTTTTTTTTAAATAACTTTTTGCCTTCTATTTTTTAGAATCAATTTAATAACCTCTAGTAATGGCACATGTGTATTGCATTGTTATCATAGACACATTGCCAAAAAATATATATATATATTTAATTTAATTAAATTTTGTAAATATTTTATATATTCTATTTTTTCATATTAAAATTTTTAATTGTTTTAATTATTTTGTTAAGACTTTGTTGGCAAGTTATTAATTATTAATAAAATTCGTCTTCTAATTCTAATAAGATTGTTTCAATAAACTCCTTGATGTTATTTTTATTTCAACAAAATGATATAAATAACAATTTAAAATATTAATATGAATTTTATTTATAAATTTAATAAAAAATATTTTACAATAATCATATTAAATATTTTTTTGTCCATTGCAATATTCTACCATAAATGCATTTAATCTTAAACACAAAATATTCTTTGTTATGTTTTTTAAAAAAAAATAAATTATAAGAGTCTTATTTTTTGAAGTAGAATTGGGGTCAGAAAATTTTATATTAATTCAAATTTATTAATTTAAATTTATAATAATTAATAATATATATTTATTCATAAAATTTGTTTTAAAAATATAAACATAAATATGTATATATTCAAATTGTCTAATAAAATTTGGGAATTGCTAGGGGGATACCTCTCTTTTATTGCATGGACACCCCCCATGCCACATATCTCTATATAAACATAGTAAAACTCATATTTACAATAAAAAAATTTAAATTAAATTTACAATAAAAGATTTCTTAAATAAAATTAATTAGTTTTGTAATGTTCATGAAAGAATTATATAAATTGTATTATAAAATTTTGTTAAGAGTTTTACTATTTGGATGTGTATGGGAGAGTGTCCATGCAATAAAAGGAGGGTGTCCACCCAGCGGTTTTCTAAATTTTTTATAAAATCATAATAAATATATATATATATATATATATACATAGTTATGAAAATATTTTTTAGTTGACCATAAAGGATTTAATAATTTAATAACTTAATAAAAATAATATTTTAATAAATATTAGGATAAAGTTTATATATATTTTGTCTTAAAATTGTCTAAATTCTTATAATCTTTTATAAAATAAACCAATTGATAATAATATTATACTATCAATAAAGTTGCTTAAATATCTATTTATTATTAAGACCTATATTGTGTTATTATCATTTTTATTTAATTAAGCTTGGTTGTCTAATCTTTTCACTACTTTTAATTAATAAAATAGTTCAAGTCATTGAATACACATGCAAATGTAACTTCAATTGTTATAAGTCTTAAGTTTAAAATATTAAAAAAATTATCTCAAATAGAGTTTAAATATACTTATAGTTTTTAAACTTAAAACCAATACTGAACATTAAAACCAATATCAGAACATTTCCACTAGGCCATGTTAGGAGGTTAAATTTAAGACTAATATCATAACCTGCAACAAAAATATGTATTCCATTCATAGCCCATCCATTTCAAAATTTATCCAAGGCTTGCCAAATATAAAATTTGGTACACACCAAATTTGGCATAATGGTCAAAAGAATATCTTAATTTTTTTCTTTTAAATGTTGTTCTAATTCTGAAATGATTACTTATTAAAAAGTAAGCCTACAAATAAAGGTTGTCACATGAAAACCTACCATATCTCTAAGGCCTATGTCCCATCCAACTCAACGAAACTAATTGCTTTTCATAAATGAAACTCAAGGTGCACCAAGCCTCATTTTCCACCCATGGTACACATGTTTGGTGCATAGTTGATAGAGATGCTTTTAGCCACAACAATCTCAAACCTCTCACAGTGACTTAAATATTTTTGAATTATATAATAAAAATCTTTTTGTTTTGATGGTATTCATGGTCAACATTTCTACAACAATAAGTCTCTTAGTCAAGAGTTAAATGATTCCCAAAAATGATTGAATTATCATCAATCCTGTACATGAATGAAGATGGATATTTCACCTACCAGTTCTTTTTGAAGACACATGTTTTCAAATCTATTTTTGGAAACCTGTAAGTAGATATTCATACATTCCTATTAAATAATCCTCAACATTTAGAGACAAAATTGTTGGACTTTATTTTATTTTTGATATTCGTGTTGCAAAATAGTAATCTGGCTTTGATTTAAATCTGTTTGTTATTTATTGTTTATTCTTTCGTAATTGTCACCCATGTTTTTCGGTTTCACAAATTGAAAACGTCTTCTAGTCTTCAATCTTTTGCATCATCAGTTGGATATATATCACCAAAATCAAGAATTCTTTTTAGAATATTAATCTAAGCTTTCTTATGTACATTTAGTACTAGAATCTTTCTCGATGCAAAAAAAAAACAAAAACAAAAAACTCCAAAACTTAAAGCAAAAAATCCCAAAACTCCCACTCTAGATCGCCGATTCTGATGCGCCTGCTGGAGCTTTGCATCTCAGTTCCATGCTTGCCGGACAGATCGAAAGAGGAAGAAGAAGATAACACTGGGACCCACATCAGCGATATTGCATGCCAGCATGTCGATCCCTCCACAGCCCAGACTGTCGGTATTGGTCTATGGCCACAGCTTCGATCGAGGAGTCGGATTCGTCATCGTCACCGAGTGCTAGGTCCACCAGCGGCGCCTTCTCCGACAACGGGACTGCTTTCCACTGTCATCGAGAGCCTTACAAGCGCATCGCAAGTATCTGCTGCAGATCCAGAAGTCGAACCATCGCTCGCTATCATATTTCGCAACAATATTCAGCTCACCTAGTTACCCAAGCGTCGTGAAGAAATTTGCGTCATCTTCCGTAGAATCCGTAGCGTTGAGTTTGAAAAAACTGAAATGCAGGGGTAGGTGGGTACTTAGAGTCGTGGATGGATTCGCCTCTGCGTTGTACAACGGGTTTCAAGGATTGCTGCGCGAGACAGCGGTTGGGTTCACGCCATTCCGTGTGAAATCTCATCTCCGAGTAGCAGTCAGTCTCTACACAATATCTCTGTCGAGAATTAGTCATGTTCAGTTCGAAGCCGCAATCGTGTCTTGATAATCAAGGTTTGTGTCGGTTTGGGTAACTCTTCTCGGTTGATGAGGTTCCGGCTTGGAGTTGCTGGGCACCGCATTGGTGCAGATACATAGATTCGCCCTTCGTCACTCACGGCGATTACGTGAGGTTTCTTGCAAGCTAGGTGAGCGCCATCAGAAGAGCAGTACACCAATTTACAGATATTACACCGCCTTTAGTCGCACAAGACCTTTCAGTGACCAGCCAAACATGGGCTCCACGCGCTGTCATTTGCAGGAGGAGTTGTGTGAGTATTCATGAAGTAACAATCTATTTCTTCCTCGGCAATCAGTGCTAAAATTTGGCCACCTCCTTCACCTTCATGCCTTCCATCACTTGCTAAATCTTTAAGAAGCGGTTTTGCTTGATTTTGAAATCGTCGAGGCGAGCATTTGCGAGCGCATTCAAGTGCTGCATCAAGCGTGGTCCAGGGTTATGGAGGTCTCAAGGTCCGGCAACGCCAAGGTGAGCAGCCTCTCAACTCTGCTATCAAGGTGAGCAGCCTCTCGACTCGGCAATCAAGATGAATCGACTTCTCAATTCATCTCAAACCTCCGACCAGATTTGCAGTAGAGTTCATATTGAACAGTGCCTAGGCCCTAGCTGATTTAAATGACAACAGGACAGGCTAGAGCAAGAGCGGGAGCGAGCAGAAGCGCATTCCAGCGATGGGATTACGCCAGACTGGCAACACCGCCACATCCGAATCAGGGAAGCCATCAGCAACGAATGCTCAAGACGTCTCTCCTCACTGTACCACGCCTGTTCACCGTGAGGAGAGGGATTGATGAGCACGATGAGCAGCTCTCAGGCAACACCATGGAGTCTGCGGAGACTGCTAACGGGCATATTCAAAGGGATGATGGTCGTCATATGATGGCGGAGCGCAAGCGGCGAGAGAAGCTCAATGATCGATTCATGACGCTCCGAAGCCTCGTTCCTTACGTTTCCAAGCAAGACAAAGTGTCGCTGCTAGGGGATGCCATCGGCTTCATTAAGGACCTACAGCGGCAAGTCGAAGAGCTCGAATCCCGAAGAAATATCTCCGAGAAGCCTAGCAAGCCGCATGTGGACGTCACAGTGGAGAACAACAGAGCAGTTTTCAAGATTTCTTCTCCTTGGCGGCAAGACCTATTGATTGGCATACTGGAGACATTCGTAGGCACCCACATGGAGGTTGAAGACGTCACTGCCGAAGTTGCCAATGACACACTCAAAGCGACCCTGAAAGCCAAGGTGAGTGTCACAATCGTCGTTTCTCCACTTCAAAATCCCATGTCACGTTCGTTCCGACACGCAATCGTGTATACAATTTTGTGACCATCATACTGGTGTTGGTAGTGCAGGATACGAGATCCGGCATAGACGACGACGAAGACAAAAAGAGCATAAAACAAATTCGAGCAACTTTGCTGAGCATAGTTTTTGGAAAGCTATCAAACAAGCAATAATCTCGTTGCCACATAAACGTAGCAGGTTTCTAGAGATGAGAGTGATCCTCGAAGTACACTATGTCGACATTTCTAAATCATGGGTTTGAAGAAAACAATCCTACGGCATCCTATTTGTTCTCCACCTCCTAATACCGATTTCAGCTATATGCTAAGATCACCATGTCGGTGGATACTTTTGCTGCTGTGCATTTTAGGGAGAACAATTACATTGATATTTCCTGTAGGTTTCGGTACAGAAACATACTGAGTCCAGAGGCATACATTCTGTTGTGCGTGAAGATAAGTGCATTTGTATAATACTGGCAATTGCTCGATTCCGCAAAAGTTGCTCAAATCGGCAATGGACAACTCCTCTGCATATTCTTAGAAACCACAAGATCGTTTCAGATACACTGTCTCAACGCCTTCGGAAACACTGATCTGCCCCGAAGAAAGAATAATTAACAACGGCTTTGTCGTGGTCGGGAAATAACTCATTCTGGATACCGGCCAAGTGCATATTCATGCACTGCTCAAAGACCTGTCATTTATAATATCCATGCATAACATCCTTCGAGAGAACTTTAATTCAATATTCCCATCCCTTAGCAGGTTTTTTTCATAACCATGTTAAAAAATTGTATACGGTTGAAAGAAACTACAAAAATCATTGCTGTAGGTTGGAAACTCCCTTGAATTCTACAAGCAGGTGAAAATGATTCAAACAAAATTACACAAAAACTTCCCTTCGAAAACTCAGTTTTGGTAGTGTAAATCAGAGATACAGATCAGTATGGTTGATGTTCAAAAATCCTGACAAAAACACAAATGGGTTCGATTAATTACATACTACATTCTTTCGTAGTGAAAAATCTTTTTTTATTAAATCCTCGGGAATAAATATTATTCGCCTAGATCAATTATGGAACAATTTGTAGCACTGATATAAACAATAAATAACAAATACAGACTTCCGGCAGTCAGGAGAATAACGTAAGATGATAATTTGTAACTACGGGCGTAAGATGCGGCAAAATACTCAAATCAAGTTTGCTAAAAGTTCCACTTGACAGATACGATAGACGTTGAATAACAATCTCGATTTCCTAACACAACCATCAGGATTTATGTTAAGTGGAGCAGCATAAATTTACAAATGAAGAATTCGATGTTGAGTATTAATAAAGGCTCAATTCATAAGACATACTTCCAATTTCGGGAATTAAACCCTGCAGAAAAAACAGCAGAAGTTTCTAGATGATAAGATATGTATCCTTAATTATAGATTAGAAATGCTAAAAAACCTGTACAAGCTATCAGTCAGGTTGATACAACCAGGGAAGGAAGGACGGAGAAAGGAAGGAAACTAGAATTAAGTGAAAAATTGATTAAAGAGGCACACCGACCAAGTAGGAACCATGGATCATTAGGAGAAGGAAGGGGTTAGGCAAGGATGAAAGAGACCTGGAGTCGTTGCCTCTCCACCACGACGCCGAAGTAAATGCACCTTAGCAAAAGCTTCAATATTCCAGTTTCACTTGCTTCTTTAATCTAATTGCAACCAGCGCTCCAGTATGATCCTGTTCGACATTAAAGAATGGACATTTAGGAAAGCAGTGTCGTAAACATGAGACCTGTGCTGGACAGAGAGCCTCAGAATCGAGGAAGATATCATTACAGGTCCTTGGAATCAAGTGAGACTTTCATGGCATCCAAGCCCTAAATATTTTAAATGTGTTATGCAACCTTCCAATTGGACTAACATTAGAAAGACCTCTCCTAGATAGAGTCAGTGATTACTAATAACAGGGGAGTGGTGGTTAGCATCATGGGAACCACCTTCTTTTAACCGAATAGCTGCCTTCAGCATTTGCCCTAAAGCTCGTGCCAACGGAGGTGGGACAGCATTCCCGATTTGACGATGCTTAGACTGGATGTTTCCGGAAAACTTGTAACTGTCCGGAAAACCCTGCATTATCCTAACAACGGTCAGTTCTGAAAAGTACTGAATACTGCAGAAAACTGACTTGATCATCGATGAAACAACTTTACACAAGACACCAAACGGGCATCCATAGACCGCTTTATGTTGACATATAACAAAATTCAAGACATACAAATGAGGATTAACGTCATTAATGCTTCACGTTCGTAAAGCTAATCAATACAATAAGCAATGATGAAGACGAAAAATGAAAAAGAATGACAATCCACTATGTGCGGCAGAGGGCTGGTTGCCTGCACGAGTCGAGCCGCACAAGTACAGATAAGTACCTGCGAACGAGCGCACTCACGAACCGTCACAATGCGGTCTTGCTCAGGGTGGAAGCACATCCCTACTTTACCCATAGGCTGTGGATCAGTCACTGATGTAGGAAAGTTACCATCCCAATCCAATCGCCCGAACAATCCTTTCCATTGATTATGACGATCAGCAGTGTTGGGCAGACACCACGGGATCAAATCGACCATCGCTCCAGTTGACAGTTTTATCTAATATCACGGCAGAATAAATACGTCAATTCTGGCACAAAAATCTTCTTCAAAATTGATGACTGCAAGGCAGAGCGACATACTAACTGAGACCGTAAAAGTGATGAAAGAGAAAAAACTCCCAAGCAGACTCCATGCCCAATAATGAGGCTTAATATTTCATTCATGTAATTTTCAGAGCGATTATGGACGGTACCTTAATATCAGGAAGAGTACGCCAATCGGCACCAGGATACTTCGGTATACGTTTACAGCGCTCAAGGTTTAGTTCGTTCATCTCTTTGGCAATGTGATCATACAAAACAGTCTCACTGCCTCTAATCTGCTTCTGGAACCATGACACAGGTGGATCGCTATACTGCAAAACCAATACCCAACCCTCAATTAAGCTTAAGCCCTTGCGTGTCTGCTTGCATCCTACTCAAATGAAAAAGAGTTTCCTGCACCAGCTTTTAAGTTGGAAACACTCACCAGATGATCGATCTACTGATGATTTAACGCCAAGAGCGTGAAAAATAACATAAAGTACCATCAAAATGCCTAAGTTCAACGAACATTGTGAGAATGATCCAACGCAAGAGCAACTATTATCATCGAACACGGCATGAGAATGCTAAACTAGTCCTGATAAAGTGATAGAAATGGATCTATTTGCGGAGATACCTTAATATCCTTCTTCGAGGCACCATTTTCGACTGGTGGTAGGTCGTATATAGTGTCCTTCACGGTCATAGCTCTCAGGGGCGCGCCTTTGCCAGCATCTCGAACGGCAACATAAGACGCCCCACCAGGCAAAGCAATCTTTAGTTGAGAGCTACCAAAGACATGCATAGGTTCAGGCCACTCTGGTAATATCTCATTTGGGGCAGCAGCCCATATAAACGCCCGCTTGCGAGATTGAGAGACTCCATAATTACCAGCTTGGAGAATACCAAAACGAACCTGAATACGATAATGCATGGAAGTTAAAAGATATATAAGAAACTGCAAGATGAAAATAGATTTAAAGCTGATAAAAGTAATGTAATAATGTACCTACTCTGAAAAACACCAATCCAGCATTAAGCATCCACGTTGAAGTTGCAATACTAAGCAAAGAATGCACGAACATGACAGAAGGTGCTTAGATAGTGATTGAGGGCTACCTGATAACCCATTTCCAGGAGTGTGGCAAGCGTTAGACGGAAAGTTTGGCCTTTATTAAACGAAACAAAATTGCGAACGTTTTCCAGGAGAAAATATCGCGGTCGGAAATACTCGGCATATGAGAGAAACCCTAGGATCATCTCACACTGAACTTTGCTCCACACCCCCGTATTAAATCTGTTCATTCCAGAAAATCCCTGCAATCCCACCACATTATGACCTAATTAGTCATAGTTGCAATGTTAAAAAAACAGATTATTAAAACCAATAGGTCCTATCCCTTACCAGCAAAGTATATGAAAGAATACCTGGCAAGGTGGTCCACCATTAATGAAGTCAACTTCACCTTGTACAGGTAGAAGTTTTTTCTTCTCGTCACTGAGTGCAGAAGCCATTTCTTGTGCTTCAGGCGTTGAGAGGCACTCATCAGAACCTCCTCCTCTTTCCATTATGCATCTGTTCATGAATCCACACGCAGGTTGAAGCCACGTGTTTTTGACAAAAGGAGATCGTAAGGTGCTGCCAGACGGACAAACACTTCTCTAGAAGAACCTATCCACATTTAGAACGACATCACTGTTTTTATGATGATGCTAGACATACCTGAGGATTACATTACAATTCTCACAGAACACGTTGGTTTCGGGATGATTCAACTCGAAGGCTTCAGATGCGGGATGCTCGTATTCAATTGCCCACTTTGTTGTTGCCACTCCTGCAAGTAACACTCGGACAACACTTACTCAGCCAAACTACAAAAGTGGAGGAAAACAACACAACGACCCTTGAAAAACCCCAAGGACAAACTGCATGTGGAAATTATAAAACTATGCAGGGATAAGCGAAACTGGGCTTGACCTGCTTGACGCAACCCTTCAGAGAGACCTCCACAGCCAGCAAAAATGTCAAGGGTTGCCAGGCGGTTATCACAAGCAGTGCGTTCTGCAGAGGAAGGGTTATCCTCATCTTCAATAGACTTTCCTTTTCCTTTCGCCTTGGCTTTCAGCTCAGCTGCCGCGCTAGAATTCATTGTGTTATCGGTAAGTCTAGAGTAAGTGCTCAGCTTTACAGTGGCTGGTAACTGCAATTTCCAGGGTTCACACGTAAGGTCATAGTCCCACACACAACTACAACTTCAAGCGTGCACAGAAATAGCAATGGCACAAAGACAAATTTCCCGGCGCAAGAACCTCTTCGCCCAGTGCAGAGACAGATGCAAAACTGCACGCATCAGAAGAATAACGAAAATCTTCTCAGATACCTGTTTAACGGTCCCAGTTTTGGGATCGCAGACGCGGCTGCAGAGAAAAAAATGGTTGAATTCAGATCTAATAGAACTGTCGATAACTGGACCTGGCCGAAGGACGTCGCAACGACCTCTGACAGTACTAATCTCCACGGTTGCCGTATCTTCACTGTAATATACCTGAAACAAGGCTCTTCAATATCAAAACTGAACTAAAGTTCAATGTGTGCGTTATAAAATTGACGGACAAAAACATGGCGGTATACAACTGCATGACTTTAATGTCAATAGCGATATTTCCTGTTTTAATTGACAAGACAAACAGCTGGTTCATTTGAATGAACATTCTCAGTCGGCCGTTTCATTCTTCGGCATGATGAGACTAGACAGGGAAATTAGCAGACATATGCATACATTTGTGCCGTCAGCCAAGTGAATCTCACCTCGTGAACATCGGCTACATATGCTCTATGACTTCCAAAATCATCGGGCCTGTAGAATCTTTGCACATTAATTTTGGTGGAGAGTAAATTACTTTTAGATGCCTTCTGGACGCTTAACAGCTGACAAACCGCGAAGGGCCGAAGCCCCTTGTTCCTACCACCTTTGAATACAACTTCTGCCTCGGGTTCATCCTTGTTCACCAAACACTTGAATACAGTCGAATCAATATATAAATAATCCCCTATCCGATATTCCACACCCTCTAATCTAAATCCACCGACATCTAGAAGCGCAGGGGCCCTCAACTTCTCTTCCTCGTCACGCTGAATGCATGCTTTACAAGATCCATTCCCAACAGCCAGACCTTGCTCTTTTGTGGGAAGACTTAGGAAAGCACCCTTATCAGGAGAATATACAGCACGACAGAAGTACTCCTTCGGAAGCCCTTGTACTTCTCTCTCTTTGGCTCTTGCCCTTTCTGCCTCATCCGCAAGAACATTGGTCTTTCTGTCTGTGTAACTCTCGGCTCGTCTCTTCATGTTCACCACAACTTTTTGTACACCAGAGATTTCGACATCAGCACAGTTGTTGGTCAGGAAAACCTCTCGGTCATCGCCAGCATTGCCTAACACCGTTTCTGTAGCTCCCACCAAAACTCGACCGTGCAGCATAGGAGTTTTATCCCGTGAATCATATAGATATTCCACCAACAACATTGAAGGAAGCTTCTCGCTGTCATCTACATCTTCATCCAGATTTACAAGAACAGCCTCGCCAACAACAATTTCAGACCGATCGACATTTATTTTCTTCACTTTCTTCAAAGTTAGAGCTAAAGGCTTGGGTGCAGGGGCACTAGAGTCATCCTCCAATTCCTCTTCGTCTTCGTCTTCGTCTTCGTCGTCCTCCTCCTCCTCCTCCTCCTCCTCCTCTGATTTATCCTCTTTGGCAACCACAGTCTCCTCCTCCTTGATGACACTGGGCATCTCTCCAGACAAGTTGAACTTGGTATAGTAACTGCTCCAAATACGATTGACAAGAATCGTGGTCGTGGCACGCATAGGTTTGCTTTTCTTAGCATCAGGCTGAAGATGCGCGCGGGGATTTAGATTCCTTCCCTTTTTAATGACAGTGGTCTTTTTGCTCACGGTCAGTTTCACGTGGTGCTTCTCCTCCATCTTGGCAATTAAGCCAGTTACAAACGCGCTGCGACGAATCTGTTCTTCAGGGTACTCTGCAAATTGCTGCAGTATAATTTGCCCGTGGACAACCAAGTATCTCTCCACGTCAGCAGCCTTTACGAAGTTGAACTTGGAGTCCTCTTTAAGATATTCTGTTAACCGTTTAACAATATCAGAAAAGGATAAGCGTGACACTCGCTGCTGCTGCTTCAGCATTGTGATGGCCTTGACAGCTAACCGGGCAGTTTTCATAACAGGAGCATACCAAGGCTTATACTGTCTAGAAGGCTTTCCAAGCCTATACCAAGCTCCGTCAGTGCGGATAGATATGAAGATCATGTTAGCTCCAAATTCTATCATCCACTCCTTAATAGCGCTGAGGTAAAGGCGAATGCCTTGAGGGATGCTGTTGCGTTTGTGAGAGATTCCATTCCCATTACTCGAGGAAGTGGTCGTCTCGATAAGGCTTGATGATTCCTCATCATCCTCGTCGTCGAACGTAAAGGCACTATCCTCATCTTCTGTCATCATACCTGATCCAAAAATCTCAACGTCCGTCTCCACACCTGTAACCGCGATCCATATGAGAAAATGAATGCAGTAGATCACAAGATAAATTCAGGCACTCCCATACCAACGCAAGTCATAGACCATTGCTTACATTGCCCAGTATGTTTCTTTAAAGAGATGAATAGGCTTTCAAAACACAAGAAAATATCAGCTAAATGACCAGGCAAGTCACGACAGAAATCAGCGCAGAGGCAGACCTGAGAGCATCGGGAGCAATTCCAAGGATACCAGTCGCGAATCAGAATTGTACAGAGTCCAATCATGAAGCATTCGTTGAGGAAGTTCATGCGGAGCGAGAATTGCGTTGTCATCATCAAAAAATAAATATTCATCGGTTTCGTCCTCCTCCGCCTTAAAATAAGCAGGTAAGGGGTAATCGTTCGCAATTTCAGCCTCGTTAATCTTAATATACACTTTGCGCCCTTTACCAGCTGGTTGGTTTCTCCCATTCCTGCAAATAAGATTGCGTTAATTTCAACAAGCTCAGGATCTCCTCTTCAGATGATAGATCATACGAAAACCTAACGTGCAACCAGATATATCATGCCTCTACAGACATTTTTTAAAATTAAGTAAACATCACCTGCTTGCCAAATTCCGATTCTCCATCTCTTGAAGATGGCGAGCCAGTTTTTCATCGGCATCCATGCAATCCTGCTCCTGATCATCATTTTCCTCCAGCTTAGAGCTTGTACCGTTGGAAGCAGAAACATCCTTAATTTTTAATGCTTCAGGTTTCACATCAACTGACCAGATCTGCGGTGTTCGCTTCAAGCACTCGCTTTCGAGAGCGTCAATGGCAGGCAATCCACTAAAGAGCTGCTCGTCATCATCCGCATTAGCATCTAATGCTTTGAGTTGCCTAGCTATGAAGCCTCCCTGTTCGATAAGATAATCCCGAGTAAAAAATTGCTGAGCAGAGGAGTATTTTCCACTGCGAAGAGAGCGCGCCACGCGTGCAAAAAGGTCATTCAGTCCAAGCTGAGGATCTCCATCGGTGGATGGGCTCAGGGCTCTGTAAACCTCCACACAAACAGTGACTTTCTCAAGCAGAAGATTGAAGTGCTTCTTGTACCTTCCTGATGGTTGCACAAGCGTGTAGAATGAAAGGCCGGTTCCTATGTAAACAGAGGGCTCCCCTTTGTCATATCCCTCAATACCCCACTCTAAAATAGGCCCCATGCTCTCACATAGAACAGCTTTGCTTCTATCGATTGACGCAATTGAGGAAGTATGCGGCGCCATCAGGCATGTCACATAAACTTCATGGCTTCCAACAACCTCCAAGGGCTGCGTTGCTCCCTCACCATCATGAATGGAGAAATCGAGAAGCATGCGAGACTCATCTTTCTCCTGGGATGTCAACACCAAGGCCTCCTGTTCCAGCATTGGCATCTTCTCATCCTTTGGGGTGACGTACTGAGCCTCAATCTCATGGTGTACCTCTTTGAGGCTAGTGCTTGCTGCGGCACGCTTGGGTCTAGGCCGCCGGGTTGCAGGAACCACGTCCAATTCTACATCCTTCCGCTTCCTGCTCTTGCTTCTTGGATTGACAACTTCAAACTCATTTTCATTCTCTGAGGTACTTGCTTTTCGCCCTTTCCTTCCGGACACCGCATTCGGTTTTGGCTTCAGCATAGTGCCTCCCCCACCGTTGTCACACGGTTTCATTTTCATGGCGACCACTGCTATCCTTCCATGCATCGCACACAACAACTTATTAATCAATCAATGGATTGTATCTACAAACAGAGTCACGCAATACAGATGAAAAATCAACGTTGAGTTAGGCTGCATTGCATTCTGAGCTCGAACTCGCTACACCAACGTATTTCTAAAAATGTAAACCAAGACTGAATTTTCATCGAAAACATTCGTGTAACAGCCAACGCATAGCGAAAAAAATCACGTCAGTTGATAATCAAATAACATGGCACCATCGCTGACGAAAAAATCCCCGAAATGGAACGCAATGTGCATCGTAAAGACAGGGCACAAACCTTGATAAAACAATTTACAACGAATAATAATAATAATAATAATAATCAAGGCTTCCTGTCACTTCTCCGAATTGAGAGGGTAATCTTTGCAATCTTCACTGGAATTAAAGCTAAAAATGTCTGCTCTAAAATCCTCCGCTCTTCTCAGTACTACCACACACTTAACGAAAGTACACGACCTGAATACGCGCTGCAAATCCAAGACTAGGATGTACTCCGCCCTGTGGGAGAGGGACAAGCATGTTCTCTGACTACTGATTGGATCTTGCAACTCATTCACCAGAAAAACTAGGCCCAATTCACCAGGTTGTGACGCAAAAACCTTGAACCCTAAACTCCATGCATCATTCAGACAGGTGCATCAAAGAATTATACCGGAGCTGGCAGGTTCGATGCCCGTCATGACCCACAGAGAATTAGGTGGCCTTCTGACTCTCCCGGAGACCACATGGGGTGATTAACTCCCCAGAAAGGAACAGATCTCGGTGTCTCTCTACATGAGGCTGCGAGGGCTTCAGAGGATGCGATAGTTGGAACAAAAAATGCGCATCCCTTGCGACGAAATTGGGAGAGAAATTTGGTGGAGAGATGCGAGATCCGGAAAAGGGAAGAGCAGCAATGGCGCCAGCGCAGGGGAGGGAGAGATTGCTGTACGATGGGAAGACTCATGGCCCCGCCATGGCTGAGCGCTTGATCTCCCGCGCTTGCACAGTTCCCTCCCCTGCGCCCAACGTCCGACCGCGCAGTCCTCGCGAATTTCAAACGTGCAGCTGGGTTCGTAGTGGAGGAGGTGATCGTTACGGGTGGTCGATCCCGGGTATCAATTATAGTGAACTGAAGACGGGTATACTCGGGTATTACAAATTTCTGGGACCAAGGTAACACGTGTCACATGGCTGAATTGCTTGAAAGGTCCACTTACACCTAGCAATAGGGGAGTTTGAGGGTCAAACTCAGGGGGTCTATAAACCTAAAGGCCATGATTTAAAAGATTTATGAATATTTTGTATCTTTGCAAATCTTTGGGTTAAGGGGATGGTGTAGAGCGGGAAGAAGCCATGATATCAAATTATTTTTCTATTATATTTGAAATAATACAACTTACAAAATATGATTTTGACAATTATAGTAGATATTAAAATCATATATATATGCATTTATGTATATTTTTTAGATTTTGTAAAAATCACTTCTAGAAGATGGCTTGATGCAAATTTTAAGAGATGACACTATTCATGACATATAAGAGACACATGCATCCTACTTGATCTTTTCATTTCAAAGTCTTTTTATTTTTATTTTCATAAGGGTTAAATCAACCAAAAAAAACTTCTATAATTTTAACTAATTACTAACTTTGAAAGTGCTAATCTCCCAAATTTTCTACTTGGCATAAATACTTCCTTATATTAGATTTTGTAATATAATATAATATTATATATATATATATATATATATATATATTAATAGAATAGATAAGAAAAAATATATGTGGATATATTTTTTATATATATATATATATATATATATATATATATACACACACATATATATAAATAAAACTCTTAATTGTCTTTTATTTATTTAAAATAAGATAATTTATGATTAAAATTTAAAATAAAATTCTTAAAAATATATCAAAGTATATATATATATATATATATATACATATAAAATAGTTTTATATAAGTTCTTAATAATTAAATAAGTTATAGATTATAATACCACATATTTATGAAATTATATTTTATACTTATATTTATAATTTATCTTTAATAATAATATATTAAATATAAAATTTATCAATGGTTTTAAATTATATAAAAATAAGCATTGGCAAATTAAAAAATAATGCATAATTAAGTAGCAACTTATTAAAACGTGTTATAGTATATGTTGAAGTTATAAAAAATCAAGTAATACAGAAAATAAATAAATAAATAAATACACATATAGTTTGATATATTTTATATAATTTATATAATTTATACAAAAATTGAGTAGAATAATTTTTATAATTGAATAGGTTATAATAAGGTATAAAAAAAATCTTTAATATTTTTAAATATTAAATAAAGTAAAACTATATGATATTTTAATATTACTTGATATAGTTATATTTTTTTAAATAGATCTATTTTAAGTTAGATATTATCTATCAAAAATATATTTAAATTTGTTATTTGTTTTTTATAAAATCATCTCATATTGTAATGTTACAATATTTATAAGAAATATTAAAGAAATTTTAAAGAATCTTATTATGATAGATACATCAATCATGTAGCTTAAATTTGGTGCAGTAAATTTTTATGCTTTTTCTTGTGATTAAGCATTGTATTTTTTAAACATCTTTAATTATTATGGTTGTTGTGCTTTATTTTGTAATTATTATTTTGATAATTATTTAGTTCATAGTTTGGTCTTTGGCAAATGGAAGCTCCCAAGTTTTTAATTTGACACATAATCTAAATATATTTTTATATTATTTTATTTTATTTTAAAAATGTATAATCATTATTTTTATTTGTAATTGACATATTAAAAATACCATTATAGTATGTGTATTATTATTACTTACAATGTATATTTTTATGGCTAGTGTGGTATGTATTAAATTGACAAACCACAAAAATAAACAAGTATATTATTAAATTTTATAAGACAGTTTTTATATTGATTAAGAAATCTCAATAATTAACTTAAACTTGAAAAATCTAAGTTAAAAAAATAATTTTAAAGGTTTTGTTTATTTATTACTATGTGTAATAAAAATTGCTAATGGTTTTGTAAAAGTAATATATTTTTGTTTTCAGATTCAATTGCATTATATTTATTTTAAAACATAAAAAATATTTTTAGTAATTACTTCTAAAATTAAAGTCTAATCAAATATGCTTTACAAACCTAATTTAAATTTCATTACCGAATTCCATAAGGTAAAATGAAACAATTTATATTAAAACATTATAGGTTTCTACATAGGCTATATTAAGAATTTACTTGCATGATTATCTTAATGTTTATATGAAAAATCGACATATTAAACATGATAAGGTGCAAGATTAGGTTTTTTAAAAAAAATTAAAAATTAAGAATCAATAAGGATTAATTCAGCCATAATAGTTTTAGAGTTACTTAACAATCTTTAAAAAATGAAACTATAAATAGTAACGAAAAATAATTTAAAATATTATATATAAATATTTAAAAAATACTTTTTAATCTATCAAATAACCTAAGCACACCTATATTAAAATTTTGTAACCAAAGCAAGAATTGAAAATTTTAAGTATATGATAAGTACAACCTTAATAGTATTAAGGATCCAAGGTTTGAATTCTTACACCCTTGTATTAATAAGTATTGTAGCACTCTTTTTATTACCATCTAAAAGATCAAAGGCTCAAATCCTTTCATATTCATAATAGTAGATTCTATTTGCACATAACCTCTACCCTTGCAAATTAAGAGTGATTTGGCAATTTGAAATGCACATATAAATATAAGATAAGAAAGTCAAAAAAGCTTGAATTCTATGATAGGAATAACAGGAATGTCTTTTCCAAATATTTATCCACAACATATTCTCCTTAGATACTAGTTCAAACAATGTTTATCCCTAGCCATAGAATTGCTTGACAAAGAATTGAAGAATATATAGGTTTTTGATAACACTATTTGATTACATTTCATAACTTCAAGATGTCTTCACCTCAATGTGGATCAGGCCGACATCATAGTAGTATGTGATACAACGTCCAAAAAGACAAGTATTAAAACCTTAAGGGCAAAAACTTGAAGGTGATCTAAACAGTGATAGTAATGTAAACCTCAATAAAGAAGAAATAGATTTCATACAACTGAGTATGAAATTGTCTTACAGCCCCTTTTACCTTAACAATGACAACTCGAGAATATATTTAAGTGTCCATCTACTAAGTTTCCAACGGAAAATGCAAAGAAACCAACTGGAGGTGTCTAAAAATATGAGGTTGGAGGATTCAGTGAAAATGCCAGAATATCTATCTCAGAGTATTTAAATGACTGGAGGGGAAAAGGTATCTAACCACTAAAATGTCAAAAGACCCCAGACAGACCTTGAGCACCTGAGCTAAGGCTTTTAAATCAGCCGGTAGTGGATTATGAGAAGTTGAACCGAGTTTAAATCTTTTTTTTAACACAATACACTGCACAAACAGGGCCCGAAGTGTTCTATTTAAGGGTAATTAAAAAGGACAATGTTTCATTGAGTCGTTCAAGAGAACTCAACTCCTGCACCTTCCATTGCTTGGGTGCATATCTCATGCACAACTCATATCCATGTACATGCAATAGTTTCATTGCTGATTATAAGTCATTAATAGCAAAAGACCCATGTGTGCAGGAAAAGCCACTCCAATGCCCTTTGGTAAGGCTTGAAAATCAGCTCCGAAACCAAAATACCCCCATGATCGTCACTGCTTCCTCGTCACTCTACTGGAACCGTCCAAGCAAAGGGAGGAAGATTTAGAGGAGGTTAACAGCATTTAGCATAGGAAAAAGCACATTAACCACGTTCTGCATCAACGAAAATCGAATAAAGCTTCTTAAGTTTTCAAAATACAAATAAAAAGGAATAATTCATAGTGCGTGCCATGGTTTGGTATTCTTGGTTCAAAGCTAACCTCATTATGCAGAGACGACTGCCGCAGAATGTGTTCAGATCGAGACTTAATATCAACCCTGAAAGAACACAGGCGAGAAATTAGCACAAGTGGAAACGTCTTCACCGCAATGCACACCAATAAATCCACAAACAACTTTAGAAATCAATCAATTCAGGCTGCAGGTAGCTATCCTGAACCGCACCTTATCAGGCACAGAAGCTTGGATTTGTAAACGCTTCGGTCGGGAATTGAGGTCGATCATTCGAGATTGATTCTGAACCAAGCAATCATCTAGTAATAAAGACTCCTCATCACCGGCTGCAGTAGCAATAGCTGGAGCATTGCTATTATCTCGATCACAACTGAGTTTAGACGCAGGCAATCCTGCCCTAAGCTCGTCTTCGTGATGATGGTGATGGTGGTGATGGTGATAATGGTGGTGGTGATGTTGATCAGGTAATGAAGTTCCATTCTTGTCATTAGGTGCATTGTTCGGCTCCGCTGTCGGCTTCTCAGTATCCACTGTGTCTTCAAATCTCAGCTTTCGAGAAGGAAGCTGCAATTCGGAGAAGAGTCATAAAAATGAGCCTTTCGGTACACAATTGAAGCTTCCCAAATTAAGTTGCCACCAAAACAATACTAGGCGTCCGCCTACTCAAATTGCAACTAGATAATTGAGATGAGTGTTTTTGTGCGTACAGTCAGAATCATAAAAATCTGTAGCTAATATCACGCATGCCCAAAGCAGTAAAAAAACATCAAGCACAGTTATGCAAGTAGAAGAAGAAGAGAAAGGAAAGAAAGCCTGCTTCATGTCAGTTCACAATAATAGGAACCAACACCGGTATATGCCAACAACGGCCGTTTAACTCAACAAAGAAGCCTAAATAGCTAGAAACTAAGAAAGCTACAAATGCCTCGAACAATCAGCCACAAACGGGGTGAGAAACATAAAAATTCTGAGCAGACAGTGTAATTTAAGGTTGAAACATATCTTCTGAAGATTCATCAGTCGTTCTAACAACAATTACATAGAAAAGGCTGAGACTCTTGTGAATGTAGTAGAACACTTACCTCTACTCTTTGTCTCATCATAAGATAACGCTCATGTGCCTTCTTTCCTCCGACGTGAACATCCATGTCGCATTGGAGACACAAGGACGTCCCATCAACTCCACAGAAAAAAAATGCTGCAAGAACCAATAAGTGGAATAAGCTCCTCAACAGTCAGAGGGCTTGAAAAACATGTAGCAATCCTGATTAAAAAAAGGAAGGCAAGGTTGACGAGTTCATGACAGAATAATCAACCGCATAGGCAAAGTCGAGAAAAAGTTATACCTGGAGCATTCTCACATATATCACAACGAGGGACGGCTCTAGATTCTGCCAGCTCAAGTCGAACATGTCTATATGCTAGCTTGTTGCAGCTGTGAACCTTCATATCAATGTAAGTGCGTTAGCAAGTGATCATTTGAACGACCAAACCAGCAAACATCAAAATAATGAAACGATCATGTAATCTAAAATTTTTGCTGATGGCGATCTAGAGGTTCAAATTTCCTATTCTATGTGTAAGTGCTGAAACATATTCTCAGAAATCATCGATTGCCAAAGTTCAATCATATGACACTGGCATAGTCTCATTTGGATGATGATACAGGGCAAAGACTATCACAAGTTTCACATGGTGTTTCCACTCGGTTTCAATTCATGCACCCTACCGAGTAGACGATCCTCTCAAGAAAGTGCATTCTCGCCATGATGAGGCTTAACATACTCTTCACAAAACAGAATGGAAACCAAAACTCGAGTACCTTGCTACCCAACTTTCTGTAGCAAATTGTGCAAAATCTAACATTCTAATTTTCCGACATGAAGCCACCATCGAGCAAGAGGATGCACATAATTTTTTAAAAAAAAACATGAAATAAGTTAAGTGCCTGCTGCAGCCAATATGACATTCGCGTTGGTGATATGTAAAATAAAGCATTGTGAGAAAACCCGAGTCTTCTGGAAGAATGCCAATGTGATTAAAGTACCTTCTCATCGCATTTCAGGCAAAGCGCAGCTTCGTCTGCGGCACAAAACAGCCGAGCAGGAGCCGCCTCACACACATCACACAGGGTCCTCATACTTGTCCAAACACTCCTTGTATGTGCCCAGCACTTAAGGAAAACAGGCAATCACCTCTTGAGTCTGACCAAACTCCCTTCTACCGATGTGTTACAACGATGATCCGATCATCCCTAACCAATTGCTATCTGATGGCCATACTCACAGGCGTGAATCGGTCATTCCAATGAGGGTTCCGACATAATGCAAAGTCCGAAAAGAAGTTCTCCAAATTGCACGAACCCTGTGTCAGCATGGCCAAGTGGGCATCGGGATCAAGCAACAGTCACGTACAACGCTGGGCACGCACTGACATACGGACAGAATATCAATTCGAAACATCTCCGCCAAGGCATAATACTAGAGAAACAGTCATAGTGGCAAGTAAACCACGACTATGTCACGACCCGGGACTAAAAGAGTAGTGATGCTGATGTCAATAAGATATCCTTGAAGAAGGCGGCAGCAGGATGGAAGTATCCGCCCACCCCTACAGCTAGTCCGAATCTCCACGAGTCGCACATCAGTCGTTATGAGCACTTGAAACAACCTCACTCTAAACTAGAAATGATGTCTCTAATCCAGGAAGCGAGAAACGACACACATCCGTAAGCATGTCAGACAACCTTTCACCGAAATCTCCTTGGTTGATGTACGGGAGCTGGCGCGAGAAAACATTAACCCTGAAACGGGTGGTCAGTAACGAACGCGCGACTCCGGATGACGTGCAATTTAAACGAAGCAGACACAACACACAAACAGCAACCCCCGTCCACAAATCACCCAAACAGACACTCAACCCCGCATTACGTGGTCTCCAAAACAGCAGCCCTTCCCACCACTACCACCACAACAACTCATAATCTACCCTGACCCCGCTCTGGACAGCGAAACAAACATCCAGAAAACGACAAAGACACAGGCCGGAACAAGGTGAATCACCAAACCATCAAGCAACCGAGCCAAACACTCCCCCTACGATCATAACTGTAAATATAACAAAAAATCTCCTCCGCGAGAAGCGACTAATCGCGAGCCCCGGAAGCGAATCTAATCAAGAATGAAGATCCGCAATCTCGTACGGTGGAAAACGCTCGAACGAAAAGAGGGCAAAAGGAAACTAAGCGAGCAGTAGATGAGAACGTGGACGGCGACAAGTGAGCCAACGGACGGCGGCCAGACGGCAGAGGATGGGGCTGCGTTGCTGGCCTACGTGGTTGGCAATCGCCCCCGCCCTATCAACCCCCGCCTCACCACCCGGCCCGGCCCACCATTATCACCACAGCCGCCCGTTGCCACTTGTCGTTTCATTATTGGTCACGTCAGGTGCAGTAGCCGCAGCCGCAGGTTGCCTCCTCGCGTCCTCGTCTCCCGCCGCCACCCTCTCCTTCCCTCGCGTCGTCTTTACTTCGGAATGTCGGCATTCTTGTATCGCCTCTATGTTGGCTCTCGTGCTCTCTCAATTGCATTGCTAGTTTCAGTCTGATGCTGCCTTTAGAAAAAACCTACTCGTCTCGTCGGTCTTCCCGAGGCGCTTTTCCGTGGTGTACGTCGGCACTGTAGCTTTGGATAAAGATGTGCTCACGATGCTTTGTTCGATTTTCGTATGGTGTCACGTTCGTTGTTTCCGTGAGTTGGCTTTGCTTTTCTCCTCTGAGGCCGTTGTGCGTGTGCTCCTTGCTATTCCGCTGCGCCTCTTTGCTGGTCGCTTTTTGTCTTGCTGTAACTTGTCTTTGAATCCACAAATAGTGTGTGTCATTTGAAGTAGAGTTTGTCGTGAGGTTTGCTGCAGTTTGGCTAATGGTAGTATGAAGTACACGTTGTGTATCGCAGTTTGGTTGTGGCATGTTGTAGTGAATGTACTTGCGCGTACATTTTTGTACACCAGTGTTTCTAGGTTCGCACCATCATCAAAACTCTTTACAAACATAATTCTGCTTTGCGAAAATTCGCCAAAAGTTGAAATGTAACCAAAGGAAAAAAATCAAGATTAAAGAGAAAAACTTCTTCAGCTGTATCTCTTTAAACTCCCAGTCCAGAGCTTGGTGTGTGTTGTGTTTCATTTGATCTGCAAGCATACTCTAATGCTAGTATTCCCTATGATTCCAGAAGTTTTTGATATCCTTCAAAACCTTCCAACAAGCATATGTGCATTAAATTGTCTCAGAAAGTTGTGAAACGGTACCGTTGCTGAAGGTGAGTTTAATTGTATTGAATATTTATTTATCCTGAAATGGAACATAATAAATGCAAATCTATTTTCAACAGCTTCAAATTGTTCATGTAGGACATGTAATTGCTGAATTCGATGATACAATCCTATTTCATCATCACAATTTCCGATTTTATCAAAAGTATTTGAAGTTGATCTGTGTCGGCAATAACGATAGCACAGATAAAAACAACAATAACAAGACAATTACACAAAATAATTTATTCTGTTATTAATTTATCGATATATATATATATATATATATATATTCTAATACTTTCAAAAAAAAATGTAATCAAGTATAATCCTAAAAACCAAAAATTTAAATGTTCAATTATATGAAAGAATATTAGCATGTATATATTATAAATAGGTTAAGAATAAGATACAAATTTATTGTAGGAAAGAAAATTTTAATATCATAAATAATAAAATTTTATTTTAAACAATAAGTAATAATAATCACAAACACATATAATACTGTAATAATGGTCTCTTTATTTTTGTACATCTCAAAGAGTAGTTCTGTATTTTTTGTTTTTGTTTTTTATTTTTGTCCTAATACAAACCTCTATGTAGTTTATTCTTCCATTTAATAGAATTGCTTGCATTATCCGTCTTGTATTCAAAAATTGTACTGGACTAGACAAAAATGGTTAAACTCTAATTCTTTGTTTGTTTTTTTGTTTTTTTGTTTGTTTTTTGTTTGTTTTTTTTTTGGTTTTTTTGGTTTTTATTTATTTATTATTATTACTATAAATTATTGGTATATAAATTTTTCGTATATTTTAATTTTAATATTTATAGTAATACTTTAGTATATTTTAGTATTGAATTGAAATAGTTATCCACTTTTAAATAATTAAATATAAATTTCTTCAATTTAGTTCATTATTCTTGCAAAAGATTTTATATTGAATTCTTTAGTGGATTATTGTAGTAATCATTTTAAACTTCATGTATACTTTTAACAATTGGTTTCAAATACTATTCTCATTTTTATATGCATCTTTCTAAAAATTGTTAATATTATTTAGAATTGAGTAATTACCACAATGCCACAACATCTACCTTTAGTATTATAAAATATTCTACAATAATTTACAATAACACTTTCACAACAATTGAAAATTAACATAAGATTGAATAATTAAAAAAATATTAAAAAATATTTAAAAAAATTATAATTTATTATATGCATGAATTGCTTTGTATGGCATATTCACAAAAATAATATGCATAATTCATAAAAGAATAAAAAAATTTAAAATTTAATATTTTAGGTCTTCAAAATTCTAAAACTTCATCTCCTACACTCAATTCACTAAACTAGACTCCAAAACATTTTCTTTTACTAATATTATAATCATATAATTATTAATTTAAATAATTACTTTTATATATTTTTATTAGAAATAAAATCATTATATTTTTTATCCTTCATTTACATATAATGGACATTAATAGAAGTTGTTTAAATGTTGTAACATTCAATTAGTTATTTTTTCCAATATCTATATGTTATTATTAAAAACATAATCACTTCTTTGTTGCACCATGATGAAATTTTATATTTTCATTGGTATCTTTGTTTGCAAAAGATAGATATTAAAAACCTTCTAAACAAAAATTTGGTATAGATTTTTTTTTAAATATAATTTTTATTAAAGTTATATGTAAATTTTGAAAAAAAAATATATTTTTAAAATAATAAAAAAATTACATATATAAAATAAAAAATAATTTTAACAAATAATCAACAATAAGAAATAGACCAATAATTTAACTATTCTTTGCTTCTCTCTTTCTTATAATTTGACTATAATTTATCGAGCTCCCCACTATCTTGCCACAATTTGATACACATCCTCTACTACCATAATTGAACAAAACTTACCTCCTTTGATAAATCAACCTTTATATTTAAACTAATAGATGAATGTTGATCCTTAGATGATCATACATGATATAACATTTAACCAAAGGATTTTGACTCTATCCACTACCCTCAAAATTCAAGAATATGACCTTTTGCATAATTATCCTAATTTTTTAAGATGGAATTTATGTATTAGAAACTATAACTACATATTTAATAGGTTTTTTGGCAACACAATATGTTTCCAAATATATTTTCTTTACAATATATACAAGCACATTGTCCTTTGATATTGTGAATTGTGAGATGTACTCATGGATTACTTATGGATTGTGGACTACTAAATTACATTGTGAACAAACTAAAGCATTTTGGACCTACCCAAATTCTTGAATTGGACGCATATACAACAAGCATTCATCCAAAACACATCCTCTATAGTAAGAATCTGAGGGTTGTTTCTCCCTTGCAGGGATAAAATCTGCCGTCCAATCCACTAGGAAGACTATCTTTCTACCACCAACGTCATTGTTACTGTTTTCCAGAAATGGGTGAAAGAAAAATAATTGATGAAATTGGCGAAGACACATCGAGAATAGTTTCTGCCTAAAATTTGAAGTGTTTTATAGATAAGAGCAACGTTGCGAAGCAGACGGTTGACACTGATACATTGGACCAAAATGTCCAAGTAAAACGATTTTTTCTACTCAAGAGTTTCGACTTGACCTGATATGGAGCTGAGGCATGGTGTCTATTCGGCTCTGAAACCACCAAACAGTGTACAACACGCGCCATTCATGACTTCAGAAAAGCTTTTGAATTTTTTTGTTCCACTTTGGAAGCTGGGTTTCCCACATCTTTGATGCCAAATATTCTCTCACCAATTTCGGCCAACCTCAAAAAATTTCCAACTAATTTTAATGTCACATTCACCTGCAAAAACTGAGGTATTATACAGACACTAGCTGTTGTCACTCAGCCGCTTACTCAGCGGATGGCAAAGATGAATGCTACCCCATAAAATGGTAACTCTCAGCTCCAGTTCTGTTGGCATTCTCCCTCAAAAATTATCAACACAATGATCACAAAACGAAAGTGGGAGTGAACGGAACGGCCCCTTTCTTTTCTACTCCCAACATGATTCTTCGTTGTTTGTAAACTTCATTGCCTGGTTTTTAAGGCTCATGATGTCATATGAAATGAGATACTCTTTTTTCTACTAAGCTGGTCGATCATGGCAACCTTGCACCAACGGACTGTTGCGTAATTACAGCTGGCTCCAATGGTGACATATCATAGGACCGCCTGAATTCTGCGTCATTAATTAGAGGGCCATTAGTAGTCTCAATAATCCCACCTTGAATCGAGTCCTGGTTACTGGAAGCCCCATTTGGAACGGTCATCTCAGAGAACACTGCAATAGAAGAGTCCTTAAACGTGCTTTTGGTACCAGAATGCCTTGGACTCTTTCCAACCCTTGTGCTTTCCATCTCCTGTCCAGTAGGAACGAATGTACGAGTACGATAACGCTTCGGGGCGCCCTCGGGATCGTTGCTGTAGAGCACATAGTCGTGATAAGCAGGGGCAAACTGCAATACGATTCCGTGTGTCATGAACAGGAAGCTCTATCATGGTCACTTCAATCAATAATACAACGTGAACTTACAAAAGGTAAAGCCTTACTCGACAGTATTGTACTTTAAACTTTGGAACAAAACACCTGTAAAGGGATAGAGCAAGAATAGCGAGGAGAGCAACCACTGATGCCACAACCATTTGGAGTTTCTTAAATATTAGCAAAGGCCTGAGCAAGTACCTGGTGCATTGTATCATAGACCACATCAATAAGGTTGAGAACATGAAACAGGCTTCGCCATGGACTGGTTTCCATGCCTCCAACATTGGCCTCTGCATAATCCTTGTAGGGAAAGGCATAAAGATGAGCAAAAGCTGCAAGGAGCATCTCCCCACAGATCAAGACATTTTGATAGTCAGCGGCCTCCTGGGGATTATCGACAGATCCAGCCTCCGAGAAAATAAATATTACGACACCCTGCCACAAAATGTCCATTCATCACAATGAATTCAATAACAGTAAAAACAGCAATCTACCACATCACGATATCTTAATAAAAGGACTGTTAACAAGATAAAAACTCTCGAAAAGCTCTGACAAATTTGGGCGAAGAATTTCAACGTGTAAGCTGTTCGTACACAGAGAATAACAAACACGGTAGAACAGAAAACAAAAGATCTAAAAGGAGATGAATCCACTTATGTATTACTTTTGATATATATATATATATAAACTTGACTGAGAACGAATTGCGAAAAATGTACTCACTTGCCAGTACGTAAGAAAAACCACAGACTTCACGAGAATGAATTTGGGCAAGGCTTTATACGGCGTCAGAAGTTCCCTGCAGGCTACGTAAAAGAGTACCAGTGCTCCAAGTGCACAAGAATAAGCCACCGTGTAAATCAAAGTGATGTACAAATAGCCCCCTCCAACATAAAAGCTTCCTTCCTCGTATTTGTTGTTGTAGTAAAGAATAATTGCTGCCAGAACCAGCAATGGCTTCAAGATGACAAACTGCAGGACTCCTTGCTTACACCTTCGAATAAAGCGCCTGCAACATCAATCAAATTTAATGATGCGTTTGCCAACCGAAACCCCAATAACCACAGCAGTGAGAGTGTGCGTTCTTTAACAGAGTCGTAGTAAAACTAACCCATCAAGTGGAATGGCTGCACAACAGCAAGTCATGAGATGCCAAGAAGGCTGCAATGCTTTTCCCGACAGCTTAGTCACAACTTCCCCTGGTCCCCCAACCCAAGCAAGACAAAGGGACAGAAAATTGTAGATAACCAATGCCTCGTATCTGCACACAAATTTACAGAGAGCATTTTGGTTCAGACAGCTGCCCATCACCACGACGTCTATTGTATGTTGTAACGTATTCATCTCTTAATTGACCAACATCCCCACTGATATAGAAGGAACAGCCCAGAACATGACATGCTTGAGATAAAATGAGAGCTGCTAACAATGCAGGGTACAGCACAAGTTACAGCTCTATTGAGAAGCTTGATCCAGTTATCTACATCAAATTCCCACAGTACTTCTAACACTGCACAAAGTTTAGTACTCTCCCAGAATAGGAAGGTGTGGCAGTGGGATACTTACATTCCAATAATTGAATTGAAGATTATCGCATGCTTAGGCAGAACCAGGGCTAAAAAAGACATTACAGAGTAGACCTGCACACCATCAATAGAAACCAAGTGAATGCAAGACGGTCTCACTACCGGATGGTGAAACCTCAGTCGCAAATGTAATTCTGAACAACTCATCTCTTCCTGACTAAAACTATGCACACAAGAACCTCTAGTCGAAACAAGGACGAGCGAAAGAAACTACGCGGGTGAAGAACCTAATCTTGAAGACTAACAATTTGAGAGTCGTAGTGCAAAACTTTACATTCGACCATCTACACCGATCGGAACATCATCGCCATGCGCCAACTAAAACCACAATATTTCAAAACATCGTGTAGAAATCGGGTTTGAAAAATAATTTCTGAGCACTGGGGTCGCCCCAAAAGTTCATTTCACCTACACCCTACGCGAGCTACTTCTATAGGTTCAGCTCAAAATACTAAAGAATTACTTTACCAAAACTCCAAAGTCGAGCTCAGAATAATAATAAAAAAATAAAACATGTAATTAACCAGTTCGACAGCGCTCGTGAAAGACGTACAGGCACCATGAGAATAATCCGAACAGTGTAGCGCTGGTAGATAGGTTCCGTGTAGTTGCACAGGTGACGATAGACGTGCCATAGCGCCACTCCGCATGCCCCCACAGAGCACAAGAACGCAAACAACACCCCCAGAAACGCCGCCATGGTCAACATGCAACCACCGACACGCCAATATTCTACTTTCCACCAACGACGCCCATCAAAGAGACCCTTCAACCTTGGATCCCGGCATCGCCCTCAATCAACCCATCACCAAAGGAACCCAACGCCCCTTCCCACTCCAAACGCCTGCTTCCCACAACGTCCTCGTCATCGAAACAAGCACTGCATGTAGAAGAGGAAGACGAGGGCCATTGTACCGTAATGCACACTCCACCAACCTCCATGCGTAACGGATGAGCTTCTTCTCGTGTATCAGACAAACCAGCGTGGCATATGCGGCACTCCCAACAAGCACAAGAAGCAAGCTCCTGGAAAGGATGCTCGAATTGGATTGATAATGCCGGGAGCGGCACTGGCAGCAAAGAGTTGGGGCAGAGGTTACGCGGAATCTACCGCTCCGCAAAAAGGTTTGGCATCGACCCAACAACCCTCTGGAAGTAACCGATGCCCCACCACCATGGTGATCATTCACACAGTCTTGCGATGAGTAGGTGCTGCGAGAATGCTTTAGCCTTCCCCGTCACTCTACTCCGAGGTCTGGCCCACGACGACGACGACGACGATGACGCTGCTGACGCTACGCCTGACGCGCGTTCCCTCGATAATGCGACACCCCGACAATACGACCACGGCCTTAGGTGACATGGCGGTCGCAAGCGGGCGTCGCGGGGGTAGGGGGTCGTCGAGCCGATGAACGGCGATGACGTGGTATCATCCATTGTATTACACTTTAAAAGCGATCTTTATTCTAATTAATATCACTTCTATATATATTTTGTAGTTATTTTTAGAAAATTACGAATACTTGGTGGAATTCATTGGTGGAATAATTGGACTTGGTTGGATTTCAACCTTAAATTGATGCAATATGTCTGTACTGAGTCCAAATTTTGCTGATTTCATACTACAAACATTGAAATTTATTGGAAAAAATAAAATATAAATATATGCCGATTTTTTTGATGGTTTATAAGTATCTATTTTTTTTTAGAGATTTATGTTGAGGGTTTTTATTGAAGTATTCTTTAATCATGTGAAGTACAACATAGTAAATATTTATTTCAAAAAAGAATCTTGCATGAAAAATAAATAAATAAATAAATAAACAAACAATCTCTTAAAATTTTATGGTGCTTTGGTATTTACTTACAAAGGCAATCTCTCACTTTTCTTATCTTAGATTAAATAAGATAAATGTTTATTTTCTTACTTTGGTAAAAACTATCTTTTCACAAAATATCTCCTTCTTAAAACTTACCATTTTTAGTTATATGTTGCCTTGTGTATAATTGGCTAATTGTATTACGTTTTATTCTTTTAATCAATAAACTATTTGAAATATTTTTGCAACATCTACAAAAATAAAAAAATAAAAAATAAAATCCCTCATTATGGTATTTGACAGAGATCTTGGTAAACTTTAATATCCAAAAACACCAAAAGTAGTTAAATACATGCTATTATTATTAAAATACCACCTAAGTTATCTTAGATGTTCTTCAAAAATGATAAAAAGTCATGTCTTTGTTGATGTGATTATTTTCAAAAAAGTAAGGGTTCAGATGACATTTTGTGCAATATGAAAGTGCCAACAGATTTTTACTTTTGCTTTATGCCAATATGTTCTAAAAGACTTATGATTCCTTTCAATTTTTGCCATATCTACTGGTATTGTTCTCCAAAAGCCATTTTCATAAGATTCAGTTTCTTTAGAATCGTATGAATCAGATATTGATTGAAAGAACTTGAATCATAAATAAGATATAATGTTTTAATATCATGATATTTTTGTGGTTGTATTATGTACATCTGTGTATAGATACATAATGTTGATACTTTTGCAATTTTTATTTCGTTGTTTCTTTTTATATATTCAAGTTGTAATGATTTTATTATTATTTTTAATTATAATATATGTATTTGTACTAATATATTAACTAAATATGACTTAAATCATGTTACTTCAAATTAATGTTATGTGTGTGTGTATATATATATATATATATATCGATAATTTTTTTGTATTCTCTTTGAATATCCTAATTAAAAAAGGAATCAAATTTTTTTAATATTTTTTTTCATATAACCTGTTTCTTATAAAATAGCAATTGTTGTGGTTGTGCAAGATTATCATTTTAAAAACATACTATTCTTGTGGTATAGCTATAAAATCTAAATGTGTTATTTTGTACAGAATATAAATTTTTTTGAACCAAAAATTATTATTTTAGTTTTTTTTGGTTCTTAGAGGATTTTATAAGTATGAAACTATGTATTAAATTGAATCTTGATTCATTGTCTCATTAAAACTGAACTTACAGTTATTTGAATTAAAATTTGCACTATGTTGGTTTAAATTCTTTGTGTGAGATAGATTCTATACACAGTGAAAGAAAACAAAACAGGTTTTGAACTTATTTAAACTCATTACTTGTATTAATGATAAGTTCTTGGCTACTTTTACCACAAGAGGCATTAAAAGATGAAATCAAGGTAAAAGTCATGTTTAAAGGATGCTACAATAAAGACAAGTGTTGCACATATAAATTCTTCAATACATATATAATTGTTTTCCCTTTGAAAAAAATGAAAAAGTTGTGTACTTTGTGTTTTATGGTCCACACATAAGTTAGGTTCAGATCCATACAAACATTGTAGTAAAAAGCATGTAAGTCTATCCATTACTATGATATACAAGATCAATTGTGAGGTAGTGGGAAGATGTGGATGCATCCACATAACATTCAAATAACAAGGTATTATTGTGTTTGAATGAACAATAAGCAAGATAATGTTTTTGTGCATTGAATTAGAAAAATTGCAAAGAAGCAACTAGCTCCTCAAACATTTAGTACCTTGCTAGTTATTTGATTAAAAATTTAACAACAAAAATAAAAACAGTATCACAACATTTGAATCAATACGAAGCAAGAGAGTGTTTTTATGTCTAAATCAAACAAATCAAATAAACATTTGAGAAGGTGTTTGATTAAAATATTGTTACTACATTTGATAGCCTTTGAATGAATAGTAAGAGAGACAATGTTCTTGTATTTAAAATCAAACAAAAATAGACACACATCTTTAAGTGTGTTGAAATAAGGGTGTTGTTTGTTATTTAATAGTCTATTTTTTTTTGAAAGATCTCAACCCATCATCAATCAAAAACAAAAATAAAAAGCCAAATACCCACAACATTCTACTCCAAGATTACAAAATTGAACTTGCTAGAAAATTAAAGAGAGATAAAAGACCAATATCATGCATTCAAAATCAAAATTTTAACACACATTCAATGTGAAACTCTTTTATGCATTAATCTTATAAAATCATAGAATATATATATATATATATATATATATATATAGTAATGTATGTATAAATTTTTTATTACAGTGCTAAGCATTTTTCTATACATTGTTATGATGGAATGGAATGGAATTGCTTCTGTTGCAAAGATCCAAAAGAATTTAATAAAAATAATGGTGACACTTTTTGAACTTGTTGGTTCTCAATTAAAAAAATTGCAAAGTATCAAAAAGGAGGTGTTGATAGACAGCCAATCCATTACAAAAAAAGGATTTGAGTCAATTGATTAACAGGAAGAATTTTCTCCACTGTATTTTATATTCACAAACCTCAACATCTGACAAGGAGGTGTACACAGAAGTCTAAAACACTAAAAAGGGGATTGGACGGCAAGTATTCATTGGAAATATTTCTTCTAGACTATTCCCTCTTAATCCACCTTAACAAAAAAGAAAATTTGAGTCAACACAAACATATATTGCACCTGCAGATTAGATTGAAACTCAGAATATTCTATTATAAAGGACTATGACGCAACAAAAGTGCTTACGGCACCGTGAACATAAAGCTCACGTCAATCGCCGTGAGTGGTCACGAATTCCCCGTTTCAACAGTGATAGGCGCTCTAATCCGACCGAGAGAGCCGGTACCCTACGGGGGGGGGGCCCATTCCCATTAGCACTGGGTCGGTTTTACGAGCTCACCACGTAGGCATGGATCCCAACCATGCAGCTGCGTTCACACGCTGCATCGTCTTCTTCGCGCCACGACGCCTCTTTATTCACTCCCAGTTTTCCTTTTCTGGAAACTCCGGTTGTAGAGGCTTTGAGGACTTCACAGTGGTAGTGATGACTCCATGCGCGCACATTGCGCTGCGAGCTCAGAGCGAGTGGTTGAATTTTGTGGATGTAGTGGAGCTCGTGTACCTGGCCAACTGGTTTCGGCGCATGAACTTCGGACAAGGGAGGGAAAGAGGGACGGAGGTAGGGAGGAAGTTGACATTCAATTTTTGTATTGATTGTGTCGTGCAATCTTCAACGAACTTGACTTCCTCGATTGCTGGTTCGTGGCGGGTGTGGTAATGCATTAGTTGCTACGGGCGGGGATATAGTTAGTTACAGTTGGTTGCGATATCTGCCAAGAAATGAGGCAATTTGGCAAGGTGTGATAGTATCTCTTCGTCGTCATTGCGCCTTGGATTGAAGAGTCATGCCCACGGTGAACAGCCGTTTAGTTAATTGACCGAGCGACGCCGTGGTTGCGCTTCGGTGCAGCGTCGGAGCTCCCTCGTGCTTCTGATGAAAGCTCTTTTCCTGCGCCTCGACTCTTCTTGCGCTCACTGATCGTTATGTTGGTGATACCGTTGCCATTTCGTATTTATTGTTCCGTCCTTGAATTTCAGCAGCTTGTAACGTGCTGTGTGGTGTTTAATTTCGGAGATTTCGCGTGGAATGGCATTTTTTAAACATGGTTGAGATATTATCCTCTCTTCTCCTGGAAAACTAAATCTCGAGATCACGTCTTTATACTGATTCATTAAATAAAAAATTGTTTCTTTGTTTTTGTTTTCTGTTATTCTTTCGTTTGTTTTTGTTTTGTTTTTTTAAAACTAATTAAATTAATTTTTTTCTTGTTTCTTGTATTTTGGTGGTGGAAATCGTGACATAACAAATATTATGCGTTAGAAATTTCTTCAATTTGTCAGCGCTTTTCGTCTCCTGTACTCTTTTATGTCGCTGGCATATGCTTTGGAGCGTTCAGGCTCATATCCTTTGGAGCGTTCAGAAGCTGACTGTTTTCATATCTCATTATCTATTATGTGAACAAAAGTGGCCAATCTTTTCTTCTATCTCACCTTATTAGGGCACATGAAAATTCGGAGGAATTGCAACCTAGCAATGTGCAATACTGTCTGATTTTTGTTATATCCGCACGATTTGACGTTGAAAGCTGTATGGTATAACCTAGTAGGAAGTATTTAGATGCGTTTTTCCTGGTTCTCACAAGATACTCAATTACCTATTTCAACTATTAGGTGGTCATCAGACACAATTCACCTGATTGTCCACCACCTCTTTGCCATGAAACTTTACTCGGAGTCTGATAAATAGCTTTTGTAGGTTCTAAAAGTTTCGCAAATATTCAATTGCGTATCTGAACCGGTTCAGATTGTTTTGTGACCGCATTGTGGCTGGACGCTCATTGTGTATTAGGGATGCAGATTCTCTTAAGTCGTCCGGATCATTGAGAGCAGAGAATTATCGTGAGAGGAAGATTGTGAGTTTGGGTGGCAGACTGTTCGAGCAGTTTTGGATTACATCTTTGAGAGCATGTGGTGTGTGGAGGATTCCTTCTGCGATGTGGAAAGAGGCAAATTTGATTCTGTGGACTGTGCAATGCAAACAGGAGGTAGAAGGGTTTGTCCTACGACATTTTCAAAATTGTCTCGGTTGAGATAATGCTTTTTCACTCAATTTTTGCTCTGAAGATCGTTGCCGGCAGCATGTCGTTACAGACTAGTGAACTTTGTTAACAAATTCTACAACCTTGCACGGGGAGGTGAATTTTTTCATTACCAGTCTTCCCCCTAGCTGTAATCATCATGGTGGGAGTAGTGGCACTTAGGTTGGGGGTGAAAACTGGAGGTATATGCATATCCCAAGCATGGCAAAGTATACCTAGCAGTTTTCACGCACCATTCTTTGCCAGACCTTCCATCCAGAAGACTCCCGCAGTTTCTGGCATGAAAGTTACTATGATGTTACCAAAATTTTCACCAGCAAAAATTTTGGAAAACATAATCTTTTCTCTTCGGTTTAAGACCCCGGAGGACAAAATTGAGAGTACGGTTCAATCTTCCGGTGAGAATGATAATGGAATCTCCGCTGAAGCGCCGGTAAAAGTCGAGAATGAGGAGCAAAAAGAACTCATCGAAACAATTAAGGAGGAGAGCCGCAAGGCTGGAATAGAGGAATCGACTGAGCCTTCAAGCGGAGGCGAACAAACTGCTGACGTTACTAGCGATACCGTTAATCCTTCTATCCTATGGGAGCGACGAGAGAAAGACGTACTTGCTGAAAAAGACCTAAATTTTACGAGTCCTGGTTTCAGCTTTTCGGCAGCAGGGTTGCTCTTCCCTTACCATCTGGGAGTGTGTCAGTGCTTGATTGAAAATGGCTACATCACTGTAAGTGACATAGGTTTCTCTTTTCTCAATCTTGTCAATTCAGTATTTTATCATTTTCCACAAAGCTAATATCACTGGCAATGGAATTCACTCACGCATTTTCGTCATCAACGGTCCCGACATAGCATACATAGTGGTATAGAATATTGGTCTTTATTATGGTGTATAGGTTGAAAATTGTATGTGTGGTTGCGATCAATTTGGAAAGAGGTAGAGAATGTGGATAGAGTGATTGTTCAGGGAGGCAAGTGGTGGGATTATACAGGAGAATACACCACTGGCTGGATCATCTGCTGGGGCACTTGTGTGCGCAGTTGTTGGAAGCGGCTTAAGCACGTACGATGCTCTTCAGGCCACGAAAGAGCTTGCTCTCGATTGCCGCACTTACGGCACCGCCTTTCGTCTTGGGGTTCTCTCTCTCTCTCTCTCTCTCTCTCTCTCTCTCTCACACACACACACACACACACACACACATACACATTCATTTCACTTATTTTATTATCATAACAAGGTGATGAAGATGGTGTAAGCATATCATCACTCACAGATTATGTGAACTTTCTAATCCCGCTGGTGCAATTTTGCAGGCCGTTCTTAGAAATTTTCTTGAGAAGTTCTTACCGGAAGATGTACACTTAAAGGTTAACGGGAGAATTAGAGGTTGTTCACGCCTTTTGATGCAAATTGCTCGCTCTCTATCTCTCTGTATATGTATTTTCAGTTCAGTCGTATTTCGTCACGGAACCATAAACCTAACAATGCAAAAATTTGTTATGTAGTTGCGGTTACGCAAGTTTTTCGGCAACCAAGGGGTTTACTGGTAGATTTTTTCGATTCTAGGGAGGACTTGATCAACGCTCTCCTAACATCATGTTTTATACCCGGGTATGTTCCCCAGTTCAGATTCTCATTATTTTAAGTAGAGCTTTTTTCAAGGTAATAATGAAGCATGATTTAATTTGATGATACAAAATTGTTTATCTAGTTCAGCGCTATTCCTTACCTTTAAGTTCATTCGGCCACTGGTGACAGGTATTTGGCACCTAGGCCTGTGACCATGTTCCGCAATCGAATCTGCATCGATGGAGGCATTACGTTCTTCATGCCACCGACAGCTGCTGATAAAACAGTAAGTATGAGTGCTCGTTGTGGCTTAGACTATAAAATTTAAGCAAAGTTATGTAATTGCTCCAATAGTCTTATTTTGGAATTCAATTATTGCTGTTAGGAATCTCGTATCTTAGAGTCAGCAGAAATTTCAGTTTCTCCATGCAATTTATTGTTGATTTACTGCTTGTAACGTCTTTTAATCATTGGGAGGTCTCGTTTTGTCATCAATTTGAGAATTTTGTAATATAGTCTTTTGCTGATGAATTATTTAGGTACGGGTATGCGCGTTTCCACTGTATGCACCTGAAGGCATTAGTCCCGACTTAAATCCTGTTGAAACTCGAGCTGGAATGAGACAGGTGCCAACATCTTCTGTTTTTGCCGCTGTTTAAATATGTCTCCTTTTCCAATGTTTTATCCATTGCAGCAGCATTTTTATCTCTAGGTGCAAATCAAATGTGGATGAGACTAAGCACGGGATTGTCTACCTTATTTTCAGCTCTTCAACTGGGCTTTGGAACCAGCCGAAGATGTCATCCTCGATGAGCTTTTTGATTTAGGCTTCCAGGATGCACTAGCGTGGGTTAAGAAGCAGGAACCCTCCAAACACGACTCAAACGGTGGAACAAATGGTGCAGCTTGGGCGTCTGGATCGAATTAGCCTTCTGTTTTTGTAGTTCTCCTCAATGTAACTCTTGGTTTTACTCAGCCCCGATCATTTTGATTAATTCAGCGCATTTTCTTTTACTCAGATCAGTTTTGCTGGAAGGCCAATATATTTTTAGTTCAGGCACTTCCACCTCATGTATTTTATTGCACATTACATGAACAGTGGACAGTAGAAACTAGGTTTTGTACAATTCCCTCGAAGAAGCATAACCCAATGTTTAACGTGTAGGTTCTCTGTGGATGAATTATGCCAAAGTGCTGGTTTAAAAAAAACGTAAAAATTTTGTGTGCATGAAGAAATTGAAGTGACTCTGAATTGCTATTCGTGAACAAACATGTAGTTGCCAAACCCATGTTTTCCTTTTACGTTTTCTTCTATTCTATTTGGTTACCGAAATAGTTATTCATGCATCCCACAAATGTTCTTTCCGCCATTCTTTGCAAATGATATGTATTGGTTTATAAAACAATGAAGTTATTCGGATTGGGTGCAAATGATGATAAGTTGGCGCAATCCTAAAATGACCAAAATATGAATACATTACTTGCAGACTGTTCTTAGATATGGACAATCCGAATTATACAACTTCACAGTATGCCGTAAAAAATGTTAAAAGTGAACGTACTACATTATATTACTACATTATATTACATACAAATATCAGAAAAGTATATGTTAAAAAATAGTACTTGATTTACTATAAAATGTATCCATTATTCATTTATTTTCTAATTCTTTGTGGTCAACATTCACTTTCTAAAGAAAAAAATAATTTTAAAAAATCATGAGAAGATATCTTTTTCTTCAACTTGTGTACCATTTTTTTTTATTGATTACCACACAACCGTTTGGTCTGGTATTTTCTATGTAAATTGTAGCACTCATCGGAAGTTGTGAGTTGCAACAAAATTCAATATACATTTAGTAACTCTCACTCCCTTTTGATGAATTTTTATTAAGGTTAAACATGAAATTGAAAAATAACTATATAACTACACTGTGGAAATCAAATAAACCAAAAACTTAACAAAAAAAATGCTTGTATATGTATAAGGCTTGAGACATAATTTTGTATGTGATTGGGACTAACATAATTTAGTGACATTTTTAAATAATATTAAGACTTGTTGTCTTACAAGCTCAAACATATTTTATAGTGCTTATATTTCTATATATATTATTAATATCTCTCTATATATAATATCATATATAAACCCCACTATTATTATCTCTAAAATTTATCTATAACAACACAAATTTATATATATAATATATTTGTATATATAATAATAGTTTTTCTTTTTTTTCTTTTTTTTCTTTTTTTTTCTTTTCTTTGTGTTCTATACTTCAAGTATTGCTTAAAAGTGTTCTGCATTCTCCCATCTAGTGCCCATAATACCATGGGGAGCTTGATTCTATAGTAATACTTGGAATTTTTTACACATTGTCTAATAAATCAAAATAAAAAATAAATTTTTTTTGTCATGTATTTACAATCTTAAAATTGAATCTTACAAAATGTTTGATTTGAAATAATATATTCTTAAAATTCCATATAAACTCAACATATTTATTACACCAAAAAATATTTAAGTGTTTTTCGAAAATATATAATAATAATATGTACCGTTAGTTGTTGGTAAGCCTGTGCAATATATTTTCCAACCTAAATTCCACAACATGTTTCTAAATACATGAATATCACTATAGAATTTTCTCTAGGCACTAACCACACCAATTTAAGTTAATATTGTACTAACTATAATAACATTAAGAAGGGAAAAAAAAAAAAAAAAAAAAAATACCTCCAAAGAATAGTAGGGCACCCAACATGTCTTTCGCTTCATGCATCCAGAAACTCCAAAAAGGACCACGTAGCTTTAAAAGAAACCAACGACAACCATGGTACGCCTTCTTTCCTTGTGAGAGCCTTTTTTTTTATTAGTACAACGTTTTCTTTCCACGACGAGCCTTTTTCTTTCATTCTGCCGTGGTCCATGCCGGTCCGGCGTCTCGTCGCATTGGTGGATCCGCCGCCGCAGCGTAGTTGCGAGCCTCATGATCTAGAGCATACGGAGTTCTGCCCGCATTACTCTCTTCTCCAACGACATAGATGCTCATTGATCTCAGATGTTTTCTTTTTAACTTTGGATTGGAGTGGCACGAGATTGCAAACTGCGAATCGTTTCGTCGCGTGCTGGCTGTAACTGCACCTTTTCTTCCATTGTGAACCTTGCGTTGTGGAGCTTTTTTTGTTTCTTTGGCTTCGTCGAGTTTAACGCCGACCAGTTCCAGGCTCGTTGTGTGTGTTGTGCTCTCATTATGAGCCCTCGTGATCTGCTCCGTTTCCGCCGAAAAAGTAGGTGGCAACAAGCTCTTCAAGGACCTGGCGGGGTTCGGGAAACGATGCAAGAGCCAGTTTGCGTTGGATCGAAGTGGGTGTTTCGGATTGTCTGATTCGGCGTTTGTAGTGTGGCTATGATAAAGCTGAACCCACTAGACCCACCACAGAATCAGAGGACTTGACCGACACCTTGATGCCTTGTGAAAGAAGAGGGAGCGTCATGCGCCAGGTTCATCCCGCTATCCATCCCTGCAGTCTCCCCAAGGCCAGTGAGATTGAACGAACCTCCGAACAGGACCGACCATAGACCAGCAAAGCAACACAACTGACACGCTCCGACGCAGCCACTGAAGCAGACCTTGGAACAGCTCCATCTGCAACTGCAAGATCCCATCTAACACGGCGCCTCAGATGAAGGCAAATCGCAGTTAACAGACTGACTCGAAATCGCCGTAGCAGTTGAAGATCTTGCCAAGGCACTCTGTGCGAAGAGGCGACGCGGATGTAGCTCGAAATCACGGCACGATTGTGTTCCCCCTCATCACTTCTTAACGCATCCGTTTCCCGATTCCACACCGAAGCATCTTCACTGCTTTCAGTCTCCTCTCTCGCTCTCATACGCTGACAAGACGGATTGAGAATGTGTGTGTGGGTTCAATCGCATGCCGAGAACAATACACTCACTTGTTTGTGTTTGGCCGTGAGAAGCAGCATGATCTATCTATCTATCTAACTATCTACCTAACTACCGGGATCGGCATTTGGGTTGAGAGCATGGGATGTGTGCCCCCGACGCAATCCAGGAAGCGTGGATCCGACGGATGGACCCACTGAGCACCGTGACATGATTTAGGATCAACCTTGTCGTAGTTTGACACCCACTTGGGCACCTTTTGGCTTTGTGAGTTATTGATGTACTTTGTACAGGGAATTGTTGTCAAATTTCTTTTTCTCATATTCTTCCTGTCACTGTTATAATCTTGAGAAGATTTGTTTTTGGTGAGATAAATATGTTGAGAACTTTCCTCAATTAGATGTTCCTAACGTAAAGCCCTTGCAAGATGTTTGTGACATTTTTAGCTGCTACAGTTTTATGATAAAAGAATAACAGTAAAAAGCTTTTACTGTTGACGAGTGTACCCATCCATATAGGATAGTGTGTAAGAATTTATTTAATCGCAACTTATTAATGTGGTTATTGTTATTGTTGTTTTTATTTCTCTTTTTCTCTCCTGCTTCACATGTAAACCAGCTCTTTGTTATGCAACCCCATTTTTTGTGCATGGTCAGTTTCATGCCTATTTGCAAAAGTAGTCTAAGAAGTCAAGGGTTTTAAAGGATGGATACATGATTTATTTATTTATTTATTTTAATCTTTCCCTATGAAGATATCTTGTGTATGATTTAGTTGACATGGAATATTTACTTTTATAGACACAAGTTGACATCCTCAATATCAATCACAAGAGCCAATACATCAATTCTAAAATAGAATAATTTTACTGAGATTGTTGTCTTGTTTTACATGAAATCTTTATATAAAAGCTAATGTTTATATAACAAAATTATTCTTTGATAGCTAATTTGTCTTTAATGTATATACCTTACAACTCTAATGGATCACCTTTCATTTAACTTCTCAAGCTAAATTCAATTATCTTTATTTGTTTAATAATACTAAGCCATCCTTCATAGTTTGCCTACACTTCTCATATAATTTCTTGGTAAAACTTTCCCATGTTGAATATTGTTAGTTTTATATTTTATTCTATTGGCATATTAAACCTTCAAATACCACTATTTTTACATAACCTTGATTGTGTGCAACCTTCTAATATCCAAGTTGTTAAAACCAATTAAAACACCCCACACTAACATTTCAGCACAATTCGAAAAGGGATATTTTTATTTAATATTGTTTTATTGTGAAGCTTTATGCATTACTCAACAAAATGTTAATGGTAGATCTGGTTAAGGTAGAAGACTATTAATTTATTAAATAATTTTTTGAGTAAGAAATCTATTGAATTAAAAAAACACAGTGTAATTATTTGAAAAATATAAGGCATTGTGGTTTGTACTCTAAAAATTTGGTTGCAAATCATCAATCAAAAAGTGACTTTTTCATTTACAAAATTTGGTTTGATTAGGTACATGGATTGATGACACCTTGGTAATAATATTCATTCATCAATCACCACATGCAATCATTCTATGTTCATGTCAATGACACAAGCAATAAAATAAAAGGTCCCTCTTATTAATTTTGCTATGATTTATATTTTTTAAAAATATATATTTTATTTGTTTATTTTTACTTTAACTGAAAATTGACCTTGACTTCTTCACTTCAATATAAATATGCCACATCTATGAATAAACCTTGATTCAATCAATTTGAGCTTCTTACTCCAAAAGTCATTTAATTTAATTTAATTTAATTTTTTTTGAAGATTTGATGCAAAAATAAATTTTAAAGTGTGAAGATATGGAGAACGGTATGACCGATGTCAATAAACATCCCACAAATAAAAGTAACCATGACAATCTTATTAAAGAAATTAAACCGTCAACCGAGGACTAAAAAGAAGAAAAAGTAGCAAATGGATAAACCCAAATTAAAGCAATAACGAAAAAGCGAAAGTAAAACAAAGGGAAGCAATCGTCACTGTAAATAAAGACGCGATCCGAAAAGTAAAAGCATGGGGGCGGGGAAGAACAAGACGGGCTTGGCTGCCATCTAGAAGACCAGGCCATTATATCTTCCCCCCCTCCCGACGGCATGGCTTCCAGCTGCACCAACTACATCCATTAACGGACGAATATCGTCTATTTATGGATGCATATCATCCAATATCCGCGTTCCTCTGTCCTCAGTCCCGCATCTTACTCGCCCCTCCCGCCGTTGGTCCCGCCCCCAACTGCGGCGTCGGATCATCCCCTTTACGCCCTTGCATTCGCTCCTTGTCCCTCCCAGTACGTGTTGAGATTGGTGTCGATTAGAGCTGTGACCGAGCGCGATTTTTTAAGAGTTTTTCGAGGGATTTCGGTGCCATGTGGCCGCAGTTTGGGATTTTTTTGTGTGTTTATGTGTGTTTTTCTAAGGGGTCTTGCTAGGCGTCTTCAGTCATTCCAGGACCGATTGGCGTCGGTGGGTCGTAAGCCAGGGTAGCTGCGAGCGTGGAGAATTGTGGGTTTTTAACCACCTAGGGTCTAGTGTGTGGTTTGCAGGTGTTTTCTGGATGACTGCGTGGTTTTGGGTTGGCTGTCTGAGTATTCAAGTCTGTAGGGATTTGCAGCTGCAGGGGGGCAGGATGGTTTTTATGGCGATTGAATCGGCGTTTCGAGACAGTGGTTCTTAACTCTCTGTGGTATTCGCCGGAAGGAAGTGTGTGAAGTGGTTTAGAGGGCGGGGGCGCAAGATTTAGAGATCTTTGATGTTCAAAGGCGCGTGATCATCTGGAGGTCCTGGTGGCTGAACAGGGAGTTAGAGAGTGGGATACTGCCCTTGGTTGTGCAGGTCCATGTATAACTTATGCAACTGGTGAGGAATCTGGGTTAGCCGTCCATTCGAGAATCTGGAATTTTCTCAGGCCCGATGCAGGGCACTTTCTGATTCTAAGATATCTTATTTGGAGACCCTTGACGAAGATCGTGGAATACGAGGGGCGGAATGTGGTGGCTTCATTACAGAATTTTTTTTCCTCTTATTGCGGAAAAAGAGTGATTCTACGATGGGGATGTCGATGCTCTTGTATGATCACCATGACGGATGGGATTGTTAACGTAGATGGAAAGGTGAGTTGAGTTCCCGCAGGCTTTCATCCGCAGCCACTTTTCCTCCTATCAGCCCTGGTTGCTATATCAATCTGTGGATTTTTCACTTTAATGGGTGTCGAACGAATAGCGTTCCAGTCTTGCCTTTCAGAATAGCATCAGTTTATGTCTGAGCCCAGCTTGGAAGTTCACATCAGTATTTGGACGTTGCTCTGCCTAGCATCGATACTATCGAGAGTGGTAGTCTGCAGTGGTTTCTAAAGGAAGCGTGTAGTGTGCTCATGAAATTCATTGTGAAGATATTTAGTGAAGGCGTTACTGTAGACCGTTCTTTAAGAAAATTGTAGACCTATCACAATTGTCTATAGGATTGAGGATTGCAAGGGATAAATTCGACGTTGTTCCCTTCCGCATATGGGGTCACAGAATCTATGGAAGTCTGTCCTCGGATACTGCTAAATTTAATAGTGCACTGAGTTTAATACGTACACATGGGACCAAATTTTCTGCAAATCACATGTTTAGTTGAACGTCTTTCTGACAAGCATGTGATCTTTGTGTATCTCCAGGAATACTGCGTAGATTGTGCTTCTGGATCGCAATGCTGGGGGTTAGTTAAGATTAGTTCAGAGCAGCGGTGAGCTTTGATACAGGGTTGAAAGGAACAGGAAGAGTGGTTGATATTGAAGAAATTGAATTGTGTACTGGTTACAAGCATGACGGTCCCGGAATGCCCAAAGGGTTCTGATCCAAATCGCCAGACGGATATATTCCTAAATGTATACGACTTGACTCCTATGAACAGTTATGTATACTGGGTGGGCCTAGGGATTTTTCATTCAGGTATCGAAGCGCATGGTGCGGAATACGCTTTTGGCGCTCATGATTTTCCTACTAGTGGTGTGTTCGAAGTTGAGCCTAAACATTGCCCCGGTTTCACGTATCGAAGGTCGGTGCACCTTGGGACGACGAGTCTAAATCCAGTCGAGTTCCGGAGTTTCATAGAGCAATGTGCAGATGAGTACTATGGGGATACATATCATCTTATAATCAAAAACTGTAACCATTTTTCAGATGATTTGTGTAGAAGATTAACTGGGAAACCTATACCTGGATGGGTAAACCGCCTTGCGAGAGTAGGCTACATGTGTAACTGCTTGCTGCCCGAAGGGCTGCAAGTTACAGCCACCGAAGCTCCAGAATGCCAGCATCCAAGTGCAGAAAATGTTACCGAATATGCGGAAGGGAAAGAGGTGGTGGAGAGTGAGAGTGATCAGGAGCGTGCTTTGATTACTACGCCTAGTGGCAATACTCAGATGTTAATGAGGGACAGCTTCAAAGAGGTTGTTTCGAAACCCATGATAGTTGGACTCACTTCCTCGTGACCCCTCATTATCTGTTGTCTTTTTAACATCGTAGTGGATATTGAACTTGAGCCTTCCTTTACTGTTCACTCACAGAGGAGTGCAAGCACGTTCATCGAGTAGCTTAGCACCAGTCAGGCTTGGAAACATTCACTTTTACAGGAAATATTATGTCTGTGAGGTTTGGAGATAGTTGTTGGTGTTGTTTTTGGTCACATACTCACGCGTGCTTGAAAATGTTCCCAAGTTAGTATGTGTACTGTTAGAATGTGAACTACTGCGCAGGATTTGATTTCAGTTATTAGTTGATGACGGTCTACTCAACTAGTTGATCTTAGATTATAGACAGCTTCATCAGTTTCTATTCGTAACAAGTTGTTATTTTTCAATGCAGAGAATAGGGCCTCGTGAGCATGCCCTGCTGACTGCCAGTCGAGAAAACACACAGACAGTGTTGCAGCCTCCAGAAGTGAGTAGTGCATCTTCGCAAGTTATGCGAGCTGCTGATGGAGTGAGGACACAGGATAGAGCATCTAAGAACCCGTGAGTTCGCACTGCATGCCTCAGACTCACAGTTGTTCCGCGTCACCTTGTTAGCAAATTTGTTTTTGAGACAGACGGGTGATTGTCGTGGAATTGAAGGCAATGTTTCCATTTTGGAATGTAAGCCAATGGGTATTGTAGCTGTCAGTTGTTACTTGTAGAATTCTAGCTCAAACCCTAGTTGAATGTAGCCCTTGTGTGTTACGTTTTTAAGTTCGCTTTAATGGGCAGGGTTTTAGCTTTCTTCAGTTGGTAACGGAATATTTAAGAGGAGAATCACTTCTTGTACAAACAAAATCAATTGAAACTCAATCCATCCATTCAAGTCTGCAGTGCTTATGTATGTATCTCGCTGGTTTTTTAACTGTGGCTAGACGTGAGACAATCGTGATTGAAAATCATAGAACTATGTATGTGGCGTGCAGGCATTGGTTTGGCAGTTTTGATGGACTATGGCACTGGCCTCTTATGGAAGTCTTCACTTTTTCTGACGAATCTTTGTAGCAAGTTTTAGTGTGCAATTAGAGACATGATTCACAGCGGTGTTAGTGCTAGTAGATGACCCTCTTTCGTACTTAATTGCACTTTCTATGAGGAGTTTCAGGAGGTAGTGCTTGTACATTTGCTCTGTAGAAGAGGAACTGCTACACTAAGTGTTGTAGCTTCTGTATGTACCATTAAGTAGGAGAAGCTGGTAAAAGATGGGATCCGTGGGTAACTGGGCAGAATGACCTGTTGATCACCCAGAGGGATTCTCCCTACACGATGCTGGTGGTGTGTTCATGTCACCACGGCATCAGCTGTAAATTTAAAGCTCTCTTCAATTTATTGAACAACCTGTTTCGAAATTCTATCAGCCTCTGTGTTAATCCATTTTCCATTTCAACGCTATTGTTTCTTGTCACATAAGTTTGTCGTTTATGGCTTCACATAACCTCCTTTTTGGTTCAGGTGACTCCAGAACCTCTGCCTAAGCTATTTGGCCGAAGAAAGTTCTTAGCACCACAGCAAGGCTACTGTACTATTGTGGGACCAGGTATTTGCAATATGAACTAACTCAGAAGTTAAACTTAAATTTGGTATGCCAATTAGATGAAACTTAAATTTCGATGTCTTCGTGTTTTTTAAGACTACTAAACCCTGAAATGGTTTTACTAATTGTAGCCACCGACCATATAATGTAGACTTGTAATGACCCACATCTTCTATGATTCACCACAAGAAGAATTTTCTTTATATGTGAATCATTCTGCTTAAGTTTGACAAATTGTGTATTCATTGCTGGTATGTGCACTTTTGTTTCCATCTTTCTCCTGAAGTTTGACAAATTTTGTTTTCATTGTTGACAGATTTGGAAGAAACATACCCAAAGAAAATATGGAATGGTTGTTGGTAGAGGATTTGGAAACAAATTGCACAAGTTGGTTCTTACCAGTGAACAATCAACTTTATTTCAAGAGAAATTTTTTGGACCATTTATTTGCAAAAATATAAAATAAATGTGTTCTGATAGAAAAATAACAATAAAAATAAATAATTGGAATAAACATAAATTTTTTATACATTAATAAACAAATCTTTTGGTATTGAAGCTCTTAAAATACCAACTTGGATTATATTAAAAGGCATTCTAAATAAGTTCATAATAATTGTACAATAGGTAGCAAATGAAATCAAAGAAGTTATTGATGTTGATTCTAAAATAATAAAAATTAAGAGCCAAGATATTTTGTGGTAATTAATTCTAAGGAAGTTTGGAAATTGGTAGTGGTAATCACATGAAAATCAAAATCAATCTTGAGAAATTATTATCACCTTCTAATTTGGTGTTGATTTTGTTTGGGTACAAAACATCAAATTAAAAATTGTTAAGCTTTGATATCTTTCTAAGGAAAAAATCAATGATTTATTAAATAGAAACTATTAATCCTAGATTGTTTAATCAATCTACCAATGTAGATAGAGTTTGAACTTGGTAGAATATAAGGTCAATAATGCAAATACATTTAAGACATGAAATATAAAAAGATAATAATGGTTTCTTTTTAGTTGTCAATTGTTGCAATTTGAAAAAACAAAGATTCCAAATAGAAAATAAGTGAATAAAATTTAACAAACAATATCAAAGTGAAATTACATCATTTTAAAAAACAACTTAACAAGAGGTATATAATTTTTTCTAAATGGCTACAGTTGGAAGCAAGAAGATTATGAATATTTTAAAAAATTAAAATATTAATACAATGCACCAAATTTTAGCAACAACTATAAAAAACTCTCTATAGACATAATAAGTTATAGGAACCAAAGAAAGATTAACAAGATATGATATAAAAATAAAAGAGAAATCAACTCAATCTTTAGAAGACACAACAAATTATTTATGATTTAAAATCATGGTTAATTAAGCTTATAATATATGAGAGGAGATACTTGTCTAAGATAAGCATGAGGCAAGGTAAAAGATACATGAAAACTTCTAAACAAGTATGAGCATGGATATATATTTGATTATACATTAATTGAGGGAAACAAAACAATCCAACACTAATTTAAAATTAGACTTAAAAACTTAGTCTAAGAGATATTATATGTGATGTTTGTTCTTCTCTTACACAAAACAATCTAAGAATTTGAACATGTGATCTTAATACCACTCTAATTACAAATTTAGACACATCACAATAAGGCAAGTACTTTGATAGAACAAAAGTATAAATTTATGAATACATGGCACTAATATAAGAGTTTGTGAGTGAGTATTAGTTTCTTGCTTGTATAAATGATGAAAGATGGCAAAAGTAAGCTAATTTTGTAAACATAGTATTGAAGATAATACATTTGGATAAGGATGTGAAGACATATTTCACTATTGGATAAAATATAGATACATTTGCTTTGAAAGATGAAAGTCATTATGTATAAATATTGCCAATTAATCCACCCACTAAGGCAATCACAACTCCATTTTCAATTGTTTCTAGCAAAAACTACCAAACCTCATCTCCTTCAAAGCATTGCAATCTAAATTGCAATTAAGCAATACTTCAGCAAAAAAATCTTACCAAAAAAACTAATATCCATGACATATTAGTATACATAAAAGTAAACCTTGTCTTGCTAAAAAATAATATGATCATAATTTGGTGCCTATATTCATTTTTAGGAGAAGTACAACATGAATAATTTAATACATTTGTATTACAAGGTAAGTGAAGACTTAGTAAAAGGTAATACTTACAAACTTACATACAAAAAATTCTTTTAGATGCCTTAAGTAGACAAAGACAAGACAACTAAGGCTAACAATATAGAAGTTATAAGCTACTATGAATTAGAAGCGGCTTCATGTGTTGCTTGTATTTATGCAAGAGAACCATCATTCTTATATTTGATATTAAATGCTCTTATAGATGATAATTAAGTCATACAACAAATTAAGATCTTTCAACGAGTTAGGTATGAAATGTAGCAAGGTGCTCTACAACAAATTAAGATCTTTCAATGAGTTAGGTATGAAATGTAGCAAGGTGCTCTACAACAAGGAGCTAACATCTATACACAACATTGGAAATGGCACAACAACCCTTTATATGGTAGGCAATCAACTTATAGAAAACTTCTAGCAAAAAATGGTAGTAAGTATCCAAGTGGTAAAACAATGCCAATGGTGGATTGGATGTCCAATAAATATCATTTAAAGCAAGATTCTCTCCAATTAACTTAATCAAATATCAACTAATTTTTAAATTTTAATTCTAGCTCTAGTATAACTTATACTATTTAAGCAAATAAAAAAATATTTTATTTTCAAATTATCAATAGTATAATTATATTTGATAGCCAAAAAATGCAATGTAAAGTTTTATATCCAAATTGAATGATGTCTTATATTGATTTTACAAAACCATGCCAAAATTAAAAAAATATTTTTTATGCTAATTTATTTGATGATACTATTAAACACTATATAGCACTCAAAATACTCAAATATAGATTTTTAAATAGTAAATACATAAGCTAACTCTTTAAATTTCTTTAAATCATTAAATATATTTAATCAAAAGAATTTTTATTTTTATTTTAAAGAATTTTTAAATTAACAAATATATGAAATTTAAAAGTCTCATATAATATTTAATTGGATATTATTTTAATTTTAAAATCTAATTATATTATCGGAATAATATTATAAAATATATATATATATTTATCTTAGATTATATTAGCTAATATTATATTTATTAATATACATCATAAAACATTGTATTGAGTTTAATACTCTCATTTCACTATTACATAGGATTCTATACAAGGTGAATACATACTATGCCAAAATTGTTTAAAATAATTGGTTTCTCAAGGCCGAAATTATCAAAATTATATATTATTTTATTTATTTATTTAAAAGTGTGATATAGTTATGTACAATATTAAAAAAATAAAATATTAAGATTCTTTTCAATTTTTTATGTAACAATTATATTTTTAAAAATGTTCCATAAAATATCTTTTTTTGCTGATCTTTTTAAATTTTAAATTTAATTACATGAATTTTAAATTATTTTTTAAAAAAAACATGAATATATAAATATATATATATATATATATATATATATATAAATTACTTCATTAGAACTTTCATGTAAATTTTCCAAGTCTTCTAAGTTTAATACCTTTTACCTGGTAATAGTTCAATAATATCAATATAATATTCTTACTCATTAGTCTTTATGAAATAAAATACCTCAATGTCTATTTATTTCATAGGAACAATTTCTAATGTAAACAATGTAAGTCATGTTTATTTATTTAGAATATAGAATAAAATAGATAAAAAAAATAGAGTAAGTATGTGTAAACTTAGACGAAACAATTCCATTGGATGCAAAAGAGAAAAACACACCAATTATCAAAACTGGAAAAAATAAAAATGGACGAACAAACAATTACAAAAAAAACACAAACAAACAAACAACGAACAAGAAAGAACTCTGTTTCACCTTTATCAAGAGTATTGTCCGTATTAACACGATACTTGTCAGCAACGCACTTTCCAAATGAAGTCCAAGACAAAATTCAACACATGTTTACAAAACAGAATTGTTGGAAAAGCCCACATGGTCCTGAAAAAGTTAAGCATTGCAACAATGCCAAAACTCATCTCAAAATAAACGTCCTTCTCTAGTGGTGTACCCAACAAATCCGCAAAAATTATGCCACAAGTGATGGACTAGATCTCTTCATAAGGTGCGGATTTGTCCCGAACTTCAGGGTTAACGTCAACTTCAGACCAAAAGGGTGAAGAATATTGTCTGGCCACAACCACTTTCAGGCCAAGACATGGACCCTGAGTAGAAAATGGGCATGCTATTGCTCGAACACCTCTCTGGATCACCTTAAACAACGCAGTTTGCTTCTTATACCAGAAGACAACACCAGGAGAGCAAAATAAGCGTTATTCGAGGACAGGATCCAGCGCCAAGTACTTCTGTTTTGAGCATCCGCCAAATGCTAATACAATATACACTACAGAGCAAGCCCAAACGACCTGAGGGCAACCAGCATATGACCCAAAAATTGGTAAACCTACTTCCTAGGCCAGAATTCGGCACTAGTGCTTTCAGGACCAGACGTGGAAGAACTAGCCCAAATCAGTGTAAAGAGCAACAAGAATTACTCTACGTTAGTAGCTGAACGTAATCACACAAGGTTTGCCAGTCATGCACCACATGCTCCAGTCGAATGTTGATCCAGGGGTTGGTACACATAGCTTGTTAATCCATCAGACTATTCCAGTTCATAGCACCGGTGAAAGGTTCCTTGCATGTCTTCGAGGGGAAAGTCTTGACCTAACCCCACGCACAGGAGATAGACTGGATGCCACATTACGGTCTTTAAATGATTCCGTTCGCATTCGCTTACTACTCCCTGGTGACCTGTACAATATGCACAGTATCGAAGTCAGTACAAGACTGCATAACATCTCACTTCAAGCCTAACAAGCGATTGTTCCAGATGCTTAAAACCTGAAATTTAGATGGACCGCGAAATTATATGAAGAATGAATATATTCAAACGAAAAATTTAGATGTTGAATGATTGCACTCTTAAACGGATGATGTTAATTCATAGCTCAATACTCCTCAAAATTAGAAATGAGACGGGTTACCACTATGTTGACATAAATACAATTCAAAATAATTTGAGTGCCTGCTAAACCTCGTTAAAAAGGGAAATCTGACCTTGGTGGCCCATTCCCTCGCTTATGCGGCCGTAGAGACATTTCCACCTGAACATAAGCTTCTTTTGCTGCCTGAGTAAAAATACAACAAAAACTTTCCACATGAGAAAAATATCAGATGAACAAATTGTATGAAGTTTATTTCAATTTAAGAAGTAACCTATTTGGCATGTAGATCCAGCGGATGTGATGGAGCGGAATATAAGAGAGGGCTTTGAAAGATATGAAATTACTTGTTGCTTGGCGTCATCCCAAGAAGGTCCACTACCTCTACCCAACGTTCGTCCACCAACCTCAACCTGTCACATAGGTTCTTGAAATTTACTCTAAAAGTAGCCACATCATTCAAGCCAAAAAACCAGCATGGCTAGATTTTCATGGACTACAAACAACATGCTGTTCTATTAATTAAAACCAACGCACTGCAAGTTCTAGTCCGTACCTGACAACGAAATGTTTGTCGCTGCCCAACTCCAGTTGATGGAAGTGCTTTGAATTGAATATTAATTGCCTCTCTAGTACACTGCAATTGCATCCAGTAAACCATTAGATACAAGTAAAATTCTTAATGTTGCTAAAAAAATCCGGTTATTCATTTGCGCGATGAGTTCCGAAGTCTTAACCACTATGTGTATGAAATGAAAACAAAATTATCATCCATTAGCTAGAAGCTGGAAACAGCATGTACGATTCGATATACAGCATACACTAGATACGAGTGCAGTCGAAGACTTACCAATTCCTTAAGAGCTCCAACATGATTATATGGCAACGGTTCCTCATTTGAGTGATAGCCGCCCATGGAAACATGTCCCGAAGTGCTTGCAGCAGGACTATCATCATCCCTAGGCAGAGGAGCGAGACCAGCCGACAAACGAGGATCCCTAGGACCACGTGACATTCGAACCTCTTTAACTGGTTCTGGCAACACAGTGGTAGAAGGTGCTGAAACTGACCCCCCAGTGGCCTTGTCTGTAGAGAGGGAATAACATATGGTCAAATAGGTCCGATAATAACTCCACAATATTATTATAAGACACTGAAACAATTGATGAATTAAAATTCTATACCAAATTCAAGGTAGAACAGTTTAAATGATCAATCGAACACAGAAAACGCTAACACAGAAATTCGCCTTAAATTGCTACCATCTAATTGAGATATTACTTCAAGTGAAATACTTACTTGCTAAATACAGTAATGCTGACTCTGCAGCATTATATTTGGCTTCTTTCCTGGTCATCCCTACGCCTTCTCCCACTTTTTCACCACCAAACATGACCTGGTATGGGTAGCATACAATAGTTTCATGAGCAAACTCCAACCACAACTCGTACCATTAACTTCATTCAAGCCAGCTACATTGCTCAAGAAAAGCTATTTTAGTGGTTATACTACTGAAGTAGCTGTAATCAGGAAAGGTGAACCAGCAGCACCTCAACAGCAACTCCATGATGGGTTGAACTCCTTATATCTGTGCGATATTGTACCTGATAATTCCCGCCATTAACAACGCGTGAAGTGAGTACTATGTACTAAAATGCTTGCATACTTCAGCAGAAACGTTAATAATCAACAGCAGCCTTTAACTGAAAGCAAAACTCATGAATGGAGGATACAGAGCATGAACGTATGTAAAGAGAAAAAATAGTAGAACTCACAGTTCGTTTAACTTTTTGCCCTATCTCATGTAACGCGCTGATAGCATTAACAGCAGGAAATGGCCCCGCTCGAGGTGTTTTAAATGGTTCCCTTAAAATTCCTCGTGTGAAAATATTTGCTGCACCATCCTCATCTGCCAATCACCAGGAATAACTCAGAAAGAGCGCATATTACCAGAATGTAAAACACAAAAAAGAGAATTTTACAAGGATATAGCACCTGCAGAAAAGGTATGGATGGTTCTTGTAGAAACGAAATTCGATAAATCTGCAAGTTTACCTGAAAAAGCAGAATCATCATGTTGCGATCTGCCCTCTCCAAAAAAACCCTGCACATAGTCACCAACGCAACAATAGCAATAAGAAAAATTTGCAGGCATCCAACTTTCTCAGTTGATCTCCAATGAAAACAATGCAAAATGGAATAATCTGCTGGACACCATACACAAACTCGACTCTGTTTTAGATATCTGATTTCACCTCTTCCTGATCACGTTGTCTTCTTGCTGCTTCTCTTATCAGCTGCTGTTCACGAATGTAAGGATTTTCAAATCCAGGAGGTCCAGAACGATCAAAAGAAGGAGACTCTGGCTCCACGACCAACTCCGGAGATCTTCGAGTTGGTCGACGAGGGCTCATCTCTTCTTCAATACCAAGCCACCCTCCTCCAGGAGGTAAAACAGGAAGAATTTGCACTGGTAATGGTGCAGGAGGTGCAGGTGGCTTGCTTGCGTCCATACCGTGCTGTAATATGAGTAATCGCCTACGAGTATCTGGATCAATATCAGTTTCTGGAACCTCTCCTTCTTCTCTACCTGGGGATCCCTGAATAGCACCTTCTAGTAACCTAGTTTGAACAGGACCTACGTGTCTTCTAGGAACACCTGTAGGATAGAGACCATTATCGGCACTTGATAGATACGCAATACTATCAGCTGGAAGATACAGTAAAGAATCCACTTGAGAAGCGTCCCCTATGAATGGAGGGCGTGGTCGGCCAGTAGAATCTGAAACCAAAAGGTGGGACTGTTGCTGCTGTTGATGCTGATGCTGATGCTGCTGCTGCAGCTGCTGTAAAGGTTGTTGTATTGGTTGCTTGAGTGCCAATCTTAAGTCGTCATCCATGGAGAAACTTTGGGTGTGAGATAACCCATTAGTGCTCTGTCAGCGTGAAAAACATTAGTACAGTCAAACAGCAAGGAACAAGTGTCTGACGTAATTCGGTTTAAAATTTTGACTAGACTCCCGTGACTTTAGCTGTTAGATTTTCAGAATACCATTACACAGTATATTACTATCACCAACATTAATAATCTACTAATCAAAGAAAAAATCGTACACGGAAATGCTGAACAACACAGCACATGTTCCAACCAGACAACACGCTGATTAATAAAGCAAAGATAATGTCACAAAGACTTACTGGTGTTTTCAGGTTCATCCCAACTTCCGCATTGGCCATTCCATCGCCAAAGTCCCTAACACCATTCGCTGCAGAATTTGGCAGTAGTTCTTCCTGCATTACCTGTTTAAGAGCATATAAACTGCTTAGGAAGCACATAAACAAACAACTAGTGTAATGCTCCCCAAATTACATGAGCAATATAAAAACTAAAGTAAACTCTTTGAAAGTTCAAGCAACAGAGCCTGTTCATTGAAAGAGCTTGACGAGATATTTCACAAAGCTTGTAGCACAAATATTAGATTCAAACTGAAGTACAATGGAAATTCAAAGTTTGTTTCGCACCTCAGGAACTATGTAACTGCTCACGTCAGGAGCCTTGGGCAAAGTGTGGACCTCTGTATCGAACTTTACTTCCAACATCTGCTGCGTCAGAGTCTCATCCAACTCCCTGACACAAGTATAAATGGTCCAAATCCATAAACATTCTCCTCCAAATACATGTAGACCATTACCAATAATTCAGGTGAACACATTGTAACTTTGTTTGAATTAGAACTACCATGTTAGAACACACAAAAAAAAATTTGTCAAAAAGAGATCGTAGGACGGTGAGTACGTCACTTTCATGAAGCAGGGGTAATACTTACTTGAAAAAATAGCCTCGAACATTACAGGCTATATTCCTTGCGATGCACAGAGGTGGCAGTTCCTTCATATTCTGTTCAATAAAAATATTAGTGTCAAACAGAAAAGCGGAAGAGGAAGAGGAAGAAGAATTAAAAGCATGGTTAGTACAAGTAGAAAACAATCTGTAATCTAGCCTCACCTCTCCTTTAGGATCCGTGTAAGGCATAAATGCTTGGACTTCATGCACACGAGGTTGATCCACTTTTTCCCAAACAGGCAACCGATCATCAAGCACCATTGCCATCTTCGGATGACAGCAGTGACGAGGGAAACAGTCTTTAAGCGCTTTTTTCGCATCTGAAACGGGAGCAAAAGGCATTTCCGTCAAATCCAAATGTGCCAGTCATCCATGACGACCGCCACTTTTGTCCGGTGCGTAAGTCATAGGCAACCGAATAAGCCAAGGACTCCAATATCCAAACACAAGATCTTAGAATAAAAGTAAAGAAACAGTGAAAACCCAGAAGGAATTCTTGACACACAAGGCAAGGAAAAGAAGTCATACCAGACTTCACACAAGTGACTCGCTCATTCAACTCTCGTGGATTTATGAGCCGAGCATCGGGGTCCAACAAACGCCACATTTCCAAAGCATAATCTCTCTCTGACATAGTACAAATAAAAGCTTCAAATCGCTTGCGACCTTTTGCCAACAAATAGACCTTCAACTCCTCCCAACTTGGTCTCAACCTCACCAACACACTCGTATCCCTCACCTACACAGACCAATAACAAGTTAGACAGTCTAACTTTCCAATCCAGAAATAATTCTTATGATTAAACTAACTGCATATATAGTTATGCCCAAGATGGTTGGAGGTCTTAAATATGTCACTGAGGACTCAACAAATCCTACGGTAAGAAAAGTGAAAAATGATGATCATTGGTCGTACTGCTGGATTGATCCGTGTAAGAATAATATTTCGTTCCGGCAGCCGAACGATGGGCCGAATGAGTGGAATCGCCCCATCTGCCACAGGTGGAACCACCTCTGACTGGGCTTTGTACAGTTTTCCGTTGTCGAACACTTGATCTGTCTTAATGTATTGCTCTAAAACAGCCTTATCTTCCTGAAACCGTTTGAGTGTTGCGGCCAAAACAGGATCCTCTCGATTGACCAACCGACGATTCAAAGCATCAATCCTATCATCGAAAGTCTTCAAGGTGTTAGCTACGATGAGAGTCTCATCGAGGTCGAGTACCATAGCCAAGCAGCGTAGATTAAGCATAGCAAGGCAGGAATCGTACATTCCTTCAATTACAACAAATCCCCAGAAGCAGGCGTCGTTTCTGCCTTCTAATATTTGTTTCTGTGATGGAAGCATAGCCACCAAGTGTAATTGAAAACCACCATTGAGCGAAGCTACCGCTGTCTGCAATTATCAATGTAAAACCACAATAGTTAAATTATGTTTTGTTCTTGAACCGCATTCAACAGCATGAATAGGCATCGGGTCTGCAATGAACCACGAAGAAGCTTGGTTTTAGCACTGTTTTGGAATGGAGTCGATGAAGTTGCAAACTCCACATTCAAAGGTCTAAATTAGAAGACATTGACAGAGTTCAGAGCACTTGCACTTTAACACGACGACACCACTTTTCAGTGGAGTATGACAAGAAGGAAACATGACGGCACTGTGTACAGGTCAGACATGGATTGATGCAGGCCCGTTTCAATCTACGCAGTGACAACGACTATAGCGCTACTGGAAGTGAAGCGATTGAGGACTAATAAACGAAAGATACATGGGTAAAAAAAGTATTAAAGAAATGCAATGAAGAGCACGAAGTGTACAGATCACACCAATCCATAGACCAGAATCAGAGCCCTATAGTAGTAATACATGGACGAAGTGTGGGATGATTAAAAACTTGGCAACGAATCACGGTGTGCAGCACGTCATTTCAGAGGAAGAATAGTCAACCATGAAATACGCAAACCATGCGTCAACACATATGCTCATGACTAAGTAAGACATGATGAATAGCACAAGAATTAGATATACAAAAACAAGACAGTATCATGCATTAAGTGGACAAGACTGCCCGTGAACGAAGTACCTTGTTTTCGTGGAGACAAGAAAGGTGTAAGGCTTGAAGCGCAGATAGATCTGTAGCTTGCTGACTGTCAGAGGGCGAGAGCTTGAACGCTACCCCAGGAGATATGGTGTGAAGTACTAGCAGCGGCATGCATCTTTCACTTGAAGTAGAGAAGGAAGTGATGCGAAGTTGGTCCCCAAACACTTGAGACCAATAGTCATCAAGAGATTGTGGAGAAAGAAGCATTTCTCCAAGGCGCTCATTTTTTAGGTGCAAATTTGTAAGAAACGCATCGCTATGGCGCGCGATTGTTGGAGGGTGAGTCGGTGAATAGTTTAAGGACAGATCGGATGCCATTTCTGCGGCGCACATGCCTGGTCCTTGCAATCGAAGACAAAATTATCTTATTGCACAAATGCCGAGATCAACTTGAACTACCTAGTGATCCTCCTTGCCATATTCTCCATCACCTCGAACCTTAGATTAAGCTCCCTCTTCTCCATGTACTCTACTGGCGGCACTAATATAGTGTAGGAAACATGCCGTTTACAAGGGTGTCTTTTCTAGTACAAACCCAAAGGACTTGATTATCATCATATTCCGTTCACCGTCGCTGCACCTAGGGCTGCAGGCTACTCCTTGCCAGGCTCGATGTTTGTGAGAGCCAACACTTGGGCGCTGTTCCTTTCGCTAATCCCAATCTTTCTTAAGTGTAGGTTCTTCACATCCGCATAGCTCGACTCGGCGCCAGAGTTGCCAAAAGCGGTATCTCTGGAAAGCAGAAATTGAGGAAATGTTTGTCTTCAGTTCTCGTGCTTGTACGAGCTGCACCCAAAACCCACTAACATAAATTTCGAAGCCGGATCTCCGCAGAAAGTGGCCCCCCTATGCTTCAATTCGATGACCACCCCATCCAAAGGCGGCAGTTCGAGAACCCCTAAAGAATCGAGCCTTCACCGAGAGACAGCCAAACTGTTCTCGGGACGACAAGAGAACCGAAGCCGGTGTGAAAAAGTTGGGAGAAGGTGACGCAGAATCGGGGAATTTCGTGTTTTTCCGCAAAGAAATTAAGTTGGTTTTTCGGGAGCAAAACTTGTCCGGGACGGACAAGGTCTCATGTCACCAATATGAGAGTGAAAATCCTTCCCTACTTCTGCAGATGATGATAACCAGATTGTTCCAAACTTAAAGGCCGGGTATCGCACTGGTATTAACTCTGTTCAGTTCTTCGACGGGTTACGTAAGTGGACCGTAGGATGAGTTCGAGAACTAAGGGAGGATGGAGGACGAAGCAGATTCTTCGTTGTTAACACTCAGCATCTCCTTTTCTGAGTCACCCAGAATGGTCGCAAATCTATGGCTCGGTTACGCCAACGTATGGCATAGTGGAATACATGGACGTGCACAATGCTCTACGTTTCGTAGAACTGCCAATGCTGATGGATCTCAACATGCAACGCAAACCAGATCCCAGAGGAAGACAGAGAGAAAGTGGTGATGGTGGTAGTGGTGACGACGGCCAGCAACCCCTTGGACAGTTAGAAAGCTTCTCGTCCGGACCAGAAGTGTGGCAACTCTCTTTGAAACCGCTTTGAATATCTCCTCCTGTTCTCAAATGCAGTCTCACCCTGCAAAATCCTCGACTGCAACGGTTCTCCAGAACGGTTTCATACAAACACTACAATTCTCAACTCTGGGGTGACGGAGGAAACACCAGCCTCGAATCCCGTCCCAAATGTGTGAGTCAATCTCAGACCCCGATCACTTTCAAATCTCAAATCATGAAAATCTCACCCACTTGCCGACACAGCATGTCTCACAAAGCCGCTTGACGAAGAAAAATAGTATGCTTGAAAGCTCTGCGCTTCACATCCGCTTCAACACGCATGCGGAGCACAACAAGCCAGGGAAGAAAAGGGGACTGTGACTAAGTTGACGGGTATGCGATGCCGATTAAGCTTAGGGTGCACAAAAGCATAAACACTATCAACTAGGGTTCGATAATCGGATAAGCGGGGGTTACACCATCGTGGTCAATGCGGTACAATTCGGTATCGACAGAAGAGGCAGGTACATGGAAGCGAGAGCGGGCGACAGCAACCAGTCGCAGGGGGGAAATGGAAAATAGCAGCGCACGCAACGTGCTCAATAAACTTTTAAAGTTACTCCACCGCAACTCCTTGACACAAGAAACGCGACCCCGTTGCAAGCGCAATTAACAGGCGCAGTGGGGGTGGGCTGCCGCGACAGGGAAGAGGGCCGGGCTATGGCCTGCGCCAGAACAAGCACGCGAAGCTCGATTGGTGAAAATGCGATCGTCCGCCTTTGATGCACAGTGGCAGGTTGCGACCTCATCGAGGAGAGTGATACACCAAGCCCGACGAAGCTAGGGTTTTATGACCGTCTTGCTCAGCTCCCCCCGCACGCCACACACCCCCCCCCCCCCCCCATCGTCTCATCCACGCCTCTCGCCTCCGAATTTCGTAGATCACCCTCGCCAAATTCGTAGACTCTACGCGCTCGCCTTTCGTCTTCCAAAGTTACGTTCTTCATATCTACAGTTTCACCAACTTAAACTTTTACCGACATGGATTTTCGCGTGCTGGAATTCTTCGAGTGTTGAGAAAATGAAAGGGGTAGATGTTCTAACAATCGTGTAGATGTTCATCTGTTGATACTAGTATTTTTTACAAGTCATGTAGGACGTTATTATTCTTAACCATATTCATTTTGATGAAAATCAAATTAAAACGTAGTCATGTATTTGTATCCATTTTTTTTCTATTTAAATCTAAGATATTCAGCAGTTTAATTTAATTTAATTTAATAGTTTAATGTTTTAACAAACATATTGTTAAATTTAGTAATAAGCGGCTCAATTTCGAACCACATGTTAACTGTATGTTTATTGTATGACAAACCAATATATATAGTATATGTACATAAAAATAACATATATATATATATATATATATATATACATACATACATATTATTTGTAACTGTAAAATTAGCTGTTCTAATTAGATTTGCACATATGTATTCATTCTTATATGCACATATGTACATGTTTGTATGTGTGTTAATACACATGCATTTATATAATTAGGAAGGATATGTTTTGTATGAGAGGCAACTATTGAAGTGATAAACAAAGGAATATATATATATATATATATATATTAGTATACATACTATTTTACTAAAATTGCATATTTTCACTATTTTATTAGATATATAATACTGATTGGAGTTCACGATGTATGTTGATGAAGAAGAGGAATACCAACTAGAGATTTTGTGAGGTTTACAAAAGATGCCTTCAAATTCCAATTAAGAAAAATATGTACAAAATGAGAGATCAAGTGGAGTTTACTTGACTTATAATTATGCTCGTGCTGATTATTACAAATGCTTGTTATTCTTTTCAAACCCAATAGTATGTTCAATAGTGTATACATAACATCAAAATGTCTTGTATACAAACAACAATAATTTTTTGTGTACATTAAATGATATTTAATGTAATAATACTACAAAAAATTTACACAAAAAGTTTCGTACAAAATTATAAGAATCGAATTTTTAGAATATTATTTTTCTTTTAAAGATATTGTACATCACACTATTCTAAATTTGTGTGTTTTTTGAAGAGATTTTTTTGTGTTGTGATGTATAGACATTATCAAATTCCAACTCAGATAAGTACAAAATTTTAAATATAATTCGACTTTTTCAGTATTCAATAACCAAAACACTAATTATTTGTGTAAATATTATTTTCATAACATGATTACTATTAGTTTTCAGTATTGTCATTTGATTTTTGAAGTATAAAAAAATATTGATTAATGAAATTACGGAGTAAGGATGACTTTAAATTTGAATGCAGTGAATCCATGAATCAATTTTATTTATTCAAGTATAACCTACTGAAAATCTACACGTTAGGATTTCTAACACAGATTGTAAAAAACAGAAGTAAATTAAAGCATTCAAACTTAAATATTCTTAACCTCTGCATGTGAATAAAATTCAAACATTAGAAATCACTTATGCTAAAAACATCACCTAACATTCAAAGATTTTGAAACTCGAATTCATATTTTATTGTTAGCATTGTTGATTACACACAAGCGGGACCACAATGCCACGCAAGCAGAGGGTGAGCTGGCAACGCGTGGGGGGACGTGGCAGGGTCTATCGCGCGGGGGCAACGAGGGCCTCGGCAGGCCCACCGCCACCCCAAACCCTCCCCACGCAAATCCCAGCTCCAATCTCCCGCTCCCTACAACAATACAACTCTTCATTACCCAGAAGAAAAGTTGGAAGCCGCGAGCTGGGGTTTGGGAGTTGGGAGACTGCAAAGGCAGAGAGCGGAGCAGAACAGAGCAAAGCAGAGAGCAGAGCGGGGCTTCCTCTGCTGCTCTGCCAGCACTGGAAGCAACCTGCACAACGATCGAAACCCCAGACGCTCTTTCTCTGTGGCTGAGTCAGCCAGCTCTGCCTGTGCAGCTTCGCACCAGGAAGGGCTTGTGGGAGTGGCCTTTGGAATTCAGGAAATGGCCACAAGTTATGGGTGAGTGAGTGAGTGTGTGTTGGGTCCCGGTGAGCCCCGTGAGGGATCCTTTTCATAATGAAGTGAGGTCTTCTTCTTTGCACACTTTCATGTTTGTGCTCCCTATGTTCTTGTTCCTCTTCTCGTCTCTTTAATGTCTTTTGCCTCCTTTAAGCCTCTGGCTCATTTTTTCATGCATTTGTTTGTTTTGTTGCAAATATTATGGCCTACAACTACCAAAAAGTTGAAGTTATGCTCTTTTTAAGGTGGCTCTTTTCTTGTGTGTTTTGAAGACAATATTATCATGCATGTTCTCTTGCTTAAGACTTATGCATTTATTTTGATCTCCAATAATGCTGATTTTAATCTCCAAGGTTGCTATTTGATAGATTTTACAATTTTAATTTTAATTTGTAAATTTCTTTATCTGTAGTTCATTTCAAATTGTCATAAGCAAATTGACCTTGTTTTTCTTATTTTAAGAAGTGGTAGTGGATTTTTGACTTCTAAGGATGTACAGAGTCTTATTTTGGAGAGTAATAATAGATCTTAGATTTATCTATTTTATTTATTTATTCTTATTTTCTTGTAACTTTATAATTTTTTTTATTGTGAAAGTTGTTTATTAACATTTGAAAGTTTGAGCCATGGTACCTTGGTTAAAATCTTTTTTTATTTTGAAGTTGGTGAAGCCAATCTAAGAAGTTGTTTGTAATAAACCAAGATTAAAAATAATTCATAAAAAAAAATATATATATATATATATATATTTATATACTTGAATAATACAATACTAGTATAGAAATGACATAATGTGCATTAAGATTTTTAAAAGAGAAAAAATATAGACTTAGTGGTATTCATTGCCTCTAGCACAAACATTAGATTATTTTGTAATTGCTAACAAGATATACGTTGTCGTATGACGTGGTCTTCTATCTAGGAATACACTGGGTACCTGAGTGTGGAGAGTTTATATGAAACTTAATGGCAAAAATCCTTAAGTTTGTAAGCACTTACTTCAACTCCCAATATCTCCTTCATCCTAGCTTGGATTTTATCAAGCCATATGTGAAAAGTGTAGCCAAGAAAGTGCCCTTTCCAACCCCAATCGCTGATCCTTGATTGCTCTCTGTATGCGCAAGTTATACCCAAAAGAGTGACAGTAGGTCCAAAATCGACACCTTAACTTTGAGCGCCTGTAACTTCTTCATAAAAAGTGCAAATCATACAAAATTTGCACCTAAACCAGATCCAAAAACCTAAACCTTATGATCCTAGCCTCTGATGTTTGACTCCCTTTGAAAAACAAACCCTAACTCCTAATAAACCCTTGGGCAGCCTCCTTGAAGCCCATTGGGCATGATTTTTGGCCAATTAGAATAGAGATTTCTATCATCCACCTCTTTTCATCCATATAGATCGCCAAACTACCCTTTTTACACTAAAAATCCTTTTCTAACCCTTCTTCTTATAAGATTTACATACTTTGTGTTTTAAGCACCAAATAAAAGAAATAAACTAAGATTTTAAGGATCACCAATGTCTAACAAAGGTGACTTAAGATGTATAAAAGTTACTATCAATATAAAATCAACCTCAAAAGTCACTACTAAAAAGAAAATAAGGTCATACAAATCTTAATAATAATCTTTTTAATAGATCCTTTCTAAACTACCAACCTAATCACATCTTATAACCAATAAAAGTCCATTGATATGACTTTCATTTAGCTATGTAGTAAATTGTACATTAAATATACATATACAATTTTTTCACATAATAGCCAAACCACAATACGACAACGTGTAGTGTTGAAATGGTGGTTTTGATGTTCTTGTTTAGTGTTTATTTAATAGATCTATAATCTTCTAGTGTTACTGTAACATTCTATGAATGCTACACATACTTTGTTGCAATTCCAAATTGCAAAGTGACATCCAATATTACCATAATTTGTAAGAATTTAATCAAATTTAGATATATTAGATGTACAAATAAAAGAGACTATTTTTTTAAAAAGCATTCATATTGGTTGATATTATTTTAGTTCTATGCTTTATTTATTAATTTTTTTACTATTAAATGATATGTATATTGATCATTGCCAAACTTATTATTTTTATCTCTAATGTATGACTTATTAACTAAATATTATCTTTTAAAAAATACCATATAAATTTAAAGTTATATATAAATTATGGTAATTTTTAAATTGATGTATTTGTTAAATATTTGTATATCATATATTAGTATGTCCATCGAACACAAATATACAATAGAATTTATCTCTTAGGATTTCTATTGCCTTCTTTATTGTATCAATACAATATGAACCATATTCTACTCTTTCGAACTCTTCATAGTTTAGTATATCATTAGCCTCCTTTAGAGAGAATTTCTTTCTTGCACGATGACGTACAACACATTTGGACATAATGAAAATCACATTTATTTATTTATTTAATACTTGATATTTTTGCTTTAAAATGTTAAAAGTTTTCAAAGCTCTTATAGAATTATGTTTGTGAATCTTATAATCTCTTTTAAAAAAGACAAATAGTATTTATTTATATAATTATAATTAAAAAATAACTAAATATTTAATTACTTGAATCATATTTAAATATTTTATTAAAATTTATATTATAATTTTAGAAAAAAATTATATAAATAATAAAAATAAAATAAAAATATATTATTTTATTAGATAGTAAAATTTTTCTTTGTTGAATCCATGATTTAATCATTTTAATTGATGAAAATTCTAGTCAACATCTAAAAGCTTATAAAATTATACAAAATTAAAAAAAATAGATGTATTGAATTGTTTTCAATTTTACATAAATATGTAACATATTATTGATATTAACTAAAAATCATTTAAAAACTAAAATATTAATTAATGATATATTATATATATTTAAATATATTTATATATAATAAAATTTTAGAATATTTTTATTTTTTAAAAATCTAATATTAATAAGCATGTAACTACCAAACATTTTTATAAGAATTCATAAAAATGTGTGTTTTATGAAATATTAATTATTGCAAGAATATTAATTCTATAAATGTATTTCAAGTATGATAATTATTTCTTGTCTATTAGAAAATTTAGAATATACATTAATTAGTATTATCATGCAAAAAAAAATATTGCAACTTTTACTAAAAATCTTTCAAAACAACTTTCTTTCAATTTATTAGAACCATATTTATTTAAAAAAATATTTTCTTAGTTGGTGCAACTATATCAATAATACATAGATACATACGCAATATTACAATATGAGTATATGACATGTTAGTCTAAAAACCTTTAAAAAAAAGTTGGAATTAACATAAAATAAAATATAATAAATAAATAAATCAATACTCATTTTATTTCTTTAGTAATTAAATATGGTGATTAGATTTGTAGTATATTCTTATGATATTTTTTATAGACCTATCTTGTTACATTTACAACTTGTTTGTTTTATTTTATAATAATAAAAAATTAATGATGAAAAGATAAAATCATATTATTCTACTAAATTATCTTTAATATAATATCATAATCTAATTTTATACTTATAAAATAATTATAATTAATCATTTAGAAATAAATTTTAATACTCAATAGATTTAAATTATCAAATTAGAATTTAGGTAATTATATATTGGTTAACTTAATATTGTATAATATGATCTAAGTATTGGTAAACAACAAAGAATATAATATTTATAAAGTAGATGATATTTGTTCAGATGATATACTAAAAATTATATTAATATACTAAAAATCTGATATTTTCAACCAAATATTACTATTTATTAATTATTTAAATTATCATTTAAATTATTTAAAATCTATAAAAGTGTTATCTTTTGCACAAAATAAAATATTCTTTATAATGATTTGCATATTGAATTTTATTTAATTAGTCAAACTTTAAAAAGAAAATTTATTATTATTTAATTTTGATATCTTAGAAGTATAAGAATATATTTAGATTAATACACTTTTGTTAAAAAAATTAGACAATTAAGTCCAAAAATGATTTATATAATTTAAAGATAATTTTCTATAGTTTCACATGAACCTATGGCATATTTTAAATAATATTTTTTTAACATGAAACATATTATCTTGTTATAAAATCACACATAACATTGAACTTTATATAAAATAATATATAAACATATTTAGTTTTATAAATAAGATCTAATTAATACAACAGCATTTGTATTTGTATTTGTATTTTTTTTTTATTACAAATTAAAATTCCATGTTACATCTATTATTATGAAGTGGAAAATATTCAAATCATATCTACAAAACGTCTAATATACATTTTGAGTTTTTAGCATATTAAACATTCAAGTATGTCTAATTTATTATATTAATTATTATCTTTAAAAAAATAATTTTGTATCTAAATAAAACAAATAACTTAGAATATATATAATTTTAAACTATATAATATACTTCTTTCAAAAAGAAAACTTTATAGGTATAATCAGTAGCTTATACATTAAATAAATGGCTTTTTTTTCTAGACATAATATTTAACGAATTTTAGATGTTTGTTTTTGGTAGTAAAATACACATAGATATATTTAAAACTTATTTTCAATCATAAAGATCATTATCATAAGAGATTTTTGTTAACTATATAAACATTAAAACCACTCATCAAATTAATACTATTTTTTATCTTTTAGTTTTTTATTGATTTATTGATTTAATATAAATTAAAGCTAAATATTTTTAAACTTCTTTGTATGTTTAAGTGATATGATGTCATGATATCCTAATAAGTACTAATTATATTATTAAATATATTTTATAAATAATAACTTAGAGCAATATACGATGAAAATAAATCCACATCCACATAAAAAGTCATAACTATATTTTTTTGTATTTTTCTACTTGATTAATAATATAAAATATATTTTTTTAATTTAATAAAATACTCTTTAATAAGTCACTTGTCTATCATATAATATCTATATAATAATATATATTTAGATTAAATATATACAAAAAAATGTGATAATAATTCTTTAGAAGTTAATTTTAAATACACACATTGATTGAGATCTTAATTTTTGAAGTAAATGCCAAAATAAACTAAAGAAGAGATAGGACTAAAAGCTAAAATTTAAGAATTATAATTTAAAATTAAATTCTAATATATATGTGTGTGTACATATATATATATATATATATATATATATATATATATACTTACATATTTTTTTCTTCTTCAAATTGTTGGTTTTATTGTAATTATTTTAAAGTTGATGACAAATTGAAGAAGAAATTAGTGACTTTCAAAAATAGAGCATTGTTTTGTAATTAAAAGACAAGAATCAACAATCTCTATAATTTAATATTTATTTATAAACTACACAAAAAATTATAGATATATTTTTAATAATAATATTTTAAAAAATATTTAATTTTTTTTGCAAAATCTTAAGAACTAAGATTTTAATCAACTTCACAAAATTTTAAAAAATAGAATAAAATTCCACATTAGAATTATTTAAAAAAAAAAAAATGACCACAAATACCAAAATATATTTAATGGAAGACATGTAAAGTTTTTTTTTTTTTTTTTTTTTTTTTTTTTTTTTTGTAATGAAGGTTAGATAGAACTTTATACCTAATATTTTAATAATAGAAGACATTATTCTTCTATTAAAACATAATAAGTATAATAAGATTTATTCAATTAAGTATTATTTAGGATGAATTAAGAATAAATTTGTAGGAATTGAGTTACTATGAAGATCTTATAATCTTTGTATTAATAAACAAATAAAGTAAGGAATAATTACATCTTTTTTTGGGTTTTAAACTATAAAAAATGTGATGCTTTTGGTCTGTGTTGCACACTTGCAAGAAATGAATTATGTAGATTTAAAAAAAAAAAATATGTTAGTCATTAATATTATAGTTGTGATTTCATTGATGAGCTAGTTGAATAAGTGCAACTTCCTATTTTGGTAGTTATTTTAAAGAAAGGTAATATTACCTTTATAAACATTTAATGACTCTCTATTCTTCTTTAATTTTTAAGAAAATATTTAAAAGAATTAATCTTGAAGATAATTTTAAAAAATATGATAAAAGGAGTTTTTTATAAGCATTATTTTGTATAAGATGAAATGATATGTGTATTAACTCTAACAAAGAACAAAGAATCCAAATCAAACAACCTTGCAAATCCACATGACTTACAGAAAGATCTAGTTTTAGAAATAATTAATATATAAATTTTAATATATATTAATATATATGTCAATTAATATCTATATATTTTTAAAAACATAATAAAATATAAATAAATAAATATTTTTATGCAAACAACCCAATGTTACTAGTCAATTTTGCAGACCTGAAGAAGATATTGAAATGTTGAATAGTTCTACCAAAAATAGTATTTAATAAAAGTGAGTTAAACAAGGCAGATATCTTTACTTCAAAACCATTTAAAAAGATGAAAACGCTAATAATATTCTGATTTTTTTTCTAAAATAGAAAAAATAAACTTTTTGTAGCTTAGTTTCAATTTTAATTATCAAATGTCTTGCACATAATTATTAAACACTTCATATCCCCAACTTTTAGACTCCAGTCTTTCAATTCATCAAAAAGAAAATGTATAAGACTTTCCATGCAAAAGCACAAACAATTTGTTTATCCATGTCCAACCACTAGACAATGGGACCATTGGGGGGGGGGGATTAAAACACGAAGTGGAACTCTCAATTATCTCATAAATTTCACAACTTATCTGAAGCACGTTCTCTTAATGATCCAACCCAACCCTTGAGGGGGGGGGGGTGACACGGAACCGGTCGCCCCGAAAGACGGGTGACCCTTCCCCGATGCAGCAGGGAAGGAGATACTCTCCGTCATCGTCAGATGCTGACTCACACCTGACGGACGGGCACGGCAACACTGACGGAAAGACGGAGTCAGAAAGGGGGGAGTGGATGGCAACGGGCCGGGTGGCATCCACTCTCTGAGAGGAGAAAGAAAGCATTCCTAATGGGGTTCGAAGGTGGGAACGGAGCCAGGGATATTAGTCTTAGGGTTGAACCGGCCATGAGGTACCGCTGCCAGCCGGTGGATGGGCAGGCGGGCGGGCACGAGGCTTCTACTTCGTCTGCTTCTTCTTCAACCTGTTGCTGGTCTATCTTCGTTGTCGAGAGTGATGCGTGATATGAACCGACTCTTGCTCAAATTTCTTGCACCTATCCTCCTGGCTGTGCTGTTTGCCGCTATCAGGTTCGTCTTGAGCTTCTCCGCTTTCGTTCGAGTCTTTTTACGTATATACGTGGCGTTAGTTGTTGCGCGCGGCGGGGAAATCTGTTAGGGGGAGTGATTACCGACACTTGTGACTTTGGCTGTGTGCTGCTGAGAAGAGAGGCGCGGTGTGTTTAACTGTGGCGGACGTATACGAGGAGTTGTGATGTGTAGCGAATTTGTGTTTTTGCGTTGTGGATTTTAGTCGTGGCGTTGTTCTTATTTTTTTTCGAATTTTGGTGCGGTGTTGGAGGCGGGAGTTTTGAATGAGGAATTTTTTTTGTCGAATTGTGTTTCAGAAGAGGAGGTGCAGCATGTGATACGTTGCGCAGTTGAGATGTGGACTGTATGACGGTGTCTGTATCAAGGAATAATAAGTGGAAGTTCTTCTGCGGCGGAATATTTTGTGAGGCGTAACGTGTGAGGGAGCTGGGGTTTTTGTACGCGGGATATGGCTTTCGGCAGGGACCTTGATTTGTACAAGACGAAATTGTGTACATTGTTCTCGCGAGGATCATGTCCGCGTCAGAGCTGCTCTTTCGCTCATGGGAATGCTGAACTCCGGCGATTGTCTGGTGAGACTGCCTGTCTTATCAGATTCCTACCTTATAACTTCTAGGTCGTCATCAGATGGGCATGTTCGCGATGAATGTCTGCGACTCTGTAAATAACTTCGCGGTGGCCAAAAAATTCAAGTATATTTCGGGTATTTTATGAACATAAGCGAGATTACATATTCTGGTAACAGGCTTACCAATAGTGAAAATCTTCGGAACAATAATTGGTAGACCATCGCTGAATTTATGAAAACCTCGTAGGTTCCTTCGAGAACAGATCCAACAGAATATTGAGCCATAAGTGCCTGAGTAGGCTTCGATATTCCAGCGATTTTGTAAGAACTTTCTGCAATGACGCCTGAAGTGTACTTTGAAATACACGTCTCACGGTTTCTGCGGGTATGTATGTTTGCAAGGAGGGGCTACGCTTACGAAGATTTCGTTTTTCCCTATTGGTTGTTATATTCGTTTCCCATTTTGGGGGTCACTCTTTGTCAGGCCGTGTATCTTAAAGGACCCGACGACGTATTTATATGGGTGATTATTATTGTTTATCTCCTCCCAGCTTGTTTGATATTCATTATATCCAATATTTGGGCTTTGAGGAGTTTTATTATGGAAGGTGGCTTTTACATCGTAAGAGCATGGAGGTTTCACATTATATAATTCATTCTTGTCATTTTCACCTCTATTGGTAAGCCTGTTTTCATTAAGTCCTTGAAACTTGTCATAATCTCATTTTCGCAGAACAATTTATAAGGGTTATGAATTGGATGAAGGCGGAGTTTGACGTGTGTTGATCATGTTTAGGACACCCTGATTCTCGTTCAGTCGGTTTGAGGTCTCGATTTGAGAGGGAGTCCCCTTTGAATCAGTTGCGGCGATCCCACAGCCAAGAAAGAAGAGGTCGAGGATTCCGGAGGTCACCTTTCCGAGACAGCGGTAAGCTCATCTCATTTGTCTTGATATCTCGATATGCTTTCGTGCCTGGAAATAACTTTGGTGAGTACGTCATCTTGTCATGTTTCATTGCTCAGGGTACAGATCTGTGGGACGATTTTCAATCAGATACGGTTGTTGGCATTCTTCTCCATTACTATCTACTGGGAATGTTTTTCAACAGTCTAACGTGCTTTGGTGGGTGGCCTTTTAATGCATGAAGGTGTAATACTTGAATGTATGCTCAATCTATTTCGTCCTCACTAGCGTGCCTGGTGGGCAATGTGTCGTAGGGCAGATCATTGTCGATCACCGGCAAAGCGTAGGAGAAGTAGATCTCTTACTGCTCCGGAACCATCCGAGTTTAGAAGGTAGTATTATAATCATAAGCACCCACACTTTCTTTTTTACACTAAAAGGGATTACTTCGTCCTGTAAGTTTATGCAGATACTTCCATCGATTGTTAGCTTGGTTCAACTTGCTTGCATAGTCTTCTCCTTTTGGTTCTCATCTTATTCAGATGTTGTGCTTAGTCATGTTTGGAGCCTGGGTTTACTGTAGCCATGGCTGCATCAATTTTGAAGTTCATTTGTGTACCATACAGAGCTCTATAGCTCCTCTCTGTTGAATTTCGACGTTGTGGTAGGTGGAAAATTAAAACAATGCCTTAAGAGGATTATGCTATGCTGTTTTTCACAGTTTTTGGACAAGACGTTTGGTGTCAAAAACCTTGGGTATAAACCTTGGTGTCGAAGTAATCCTGGTTTCCTATTGCGTTTACTTTTAGGGTAGATAATTGCATCCAATGTTTATGCCCGTGAAATTTGGTATCATGAGCAGCTGTTTCATAATCCTGGGATGTAATGGATAATGTTACGTTGCTATTGACAGACCTCCATTTTATTAGGCTTAATAATCCGAAATGAGGAATAACACATTTCGTGGTCATAAATGTTTCTCTCAATTATGATGTGGAACTGTACTAGGAGGGACATCAAGACCGCGCGTATAGAAGCAAATGAACCGCATTTAAGTGATGTCTCAGCTGAGGACCTCGGAACTGATAGCCATGGTGCTGACAAAGATGTAAAATCTCAATCTGCAAAGGAAGCATCTCATATGCGGGACTCCCTTGAAGAGCAGGTGTTCTCTTAATTAAAATTTTACTTCATCTATGCCCTCTGCATTTGGATGAGTTTGACATCTTGTTTTGGATCAAGACGTGGAGCTACGTTTTGTTGTAGTGCTTAATTATCGAAGAGAATGACCATAACGCTGGAGTGTCATATTTGATCAAGTATGGTGGATAGGAAGCGTTCTAAGCTTTACGGTGTGATTTTTCTTCAAGCTGATGTTGTTGCAGATTCAAAATCTATGCAGATATGGTGTGAACCATATTGTTGTATTTGAACTCTGTGTATGCACAACCTAAGCAAGCTTTTGAGTGCCTGCTATAGCCTCTTCCTTGTATAGCCCTTTCACTTGGCTTCATTGATGGCCGACGTAGCCCCAACGCAATTTTGTAATCTCCAGTGCACAACAAAGTGGCAGAGTAATTGAGGAATTATACATGACGGTGGATCTTATCAACCTTGACATTTTTGTATCTCAAGAGGTCTAATTGCTGAAAAATGCGCGATGCAGTTGGCGGAAGTGAAGGATGATAACAAAGTTTTAGTGGATGAGAAGACTAAGCTTGAGGTAATGGAGCTGTTACAATATTTTTGGTTCAACGTCTTAGGGATGGAAAAAACCTTGTCAATGACATCTATATTTTGCTCTGCAGTACTGGAATGTTTGTAGTGTAGACGGTTGTAGAACAGTGACTTGTTTTCGTAACGATCTGTTCGGGGCACAATACCTTCAGCAGCTATTTTGACATTTTGGACTATGTTGGTTTTAAGACGTTGTTATATTTCTGTGCTTGCTGGTTTGCAGCTTGTTTTGGAGAGCAAGAAAAATGAGACCACAGAGTTAAATGATAAAGTTACAACACTAAATGAGAAAGTAGCTGGAGTGTATGAAGATTGTAAGGGGTATCTTGCTAAACCCGGTGTAGCTTTGGAACAAGAGTTCATGCATACACTTCACGATCCGCTTTTGAAGTTTTCTGTGCCTGCTCTCTACTTATGAGCACATTTGAAGTAGTATAGTTTTAAACCTTATATTTTCTTATACGTTTGGCTTGTTGTTTGCTTATTTAATGGAAATTTTTCTTGCTGTCTGAAACTACTCTACGGGCTTTCCTTGAACGAAGCACTTGCTACTTTTTAAGATAGTTTATTTGGTGCGTGTGAATATGTGTAAATTCTTCAGATGATTAAGGTAGTGATTGTGGAATTTAGATGAGTTCATCCTGCATAGACTTGATTAAGAGTGTTTTTAATATTTTTATTACTTTTTATTACCTTTTTTTTAACGCAGTTGGTGTAGTGTTTGAAAGAACAGTGGTTCTTACAATCAAATAAACACGGGATTGGGGTGTCTTTTCAGGATAACTTCAAGGACGCGGAAGCTCGTGAAAGTGTACAAAGTGTTTGTTCGTGCGCAAGACGAACTGAAGAAGTAAAAATATCATTTTTCTATCCTATCAATTGTTAGCTTGATTTACAGTCTTTGTTGTCTCGGATCCATGGATAGTTTTAATAGTGCTTGGTTTCATAGAAATTTTGACCCAGTTTAGTGTACCCCACTTTGGTAAATTTCCGTTGACAACTTCACATTTAATGTTGGAAAGTTAAGTGTCCATATCATGTTGTGATTGTGGTGACAGAGCACAAGCCAAGTTAATCAAACTGGTGGACGATGGTATTGTGGAATCATATAATAAGAATATGGATCTGGACAATATGAAAGGTTTACTTCCATCCCATGGTGGAATGTTTGGAGATACTGCGACTCCACTTGATGGCTCTATCTCTCTGGAAGCTACGCAGAGGTGAATAACAAGTGCAACCAGATCTGATAACTTACTGCAGATAATATTTTTCAACTCTTTTGGAAGGATCCATTAGAGCGATGTTTCGTTCATTTGCTTGGCTGTACATGCACGACATTGGAGTTACGTATTTATCATTATGCAGGCTCGCTGGTTATCAGAAAGGATGCTAAGGTTGAACCACCAAACGTGGTAGAATGTCGACCTTGGTTGGGGATCAGTGACCACGTCACTACAGCGCAAGATAGGAAACTTTCTACAGAGTAATTTGCAGCAAGCAGGCACGAAATCAAAATGCAACAATACGTGGAATGGCAGTAGCCTTAAGAGAGCTATTTCAGGCATTGGTGAAGGCTACAGCCATGTGTTTGTTTTGGAAGAAAAGATCATAATTCAGGGTTTCGACTTTATATTCTGCTTATAATTCTCGAAAGATGTTTGGCAATGCAGTACGAGTCAAAGAAGGAACTGTATGATTTTCATTTCTTGGTACCTGAAATGTTGAGAACTTTCACGTACCTTTTTCATCGTTGTACACAATCTATGTCATGTGAGCAATTCACTAACCCAGTTGACAAAAGGCCAAGGTATGGGTCTAAAATGTGCACCTTACTACGTTAGGTTGCCAAATTTTTATTCAGAACGCCAGTTTGAGCGTATCATGATTAGTTTGTGAGTTGTCGCGACGTAAAAAGTTGAATTATTTGTATACTTAAAAGTACAATAGGCTTTCCCATCAAACCAATCAAATACCTCCAATCCCCAATAATGTATTATTCCTGAATAACATATCCTCGGTGGAGAGTATTTCTCTTGGGTAAGTTTCCTTGTTTGAAAACATTGAAAAAAGCTTATTCTTGATTTAATTATGTTGTTTTGTGTGTTTGTTAGATTTATTTTAACAAGAATGCTTACTCTGATATTGGTGTTGAATAGATGTTTATTTGTGATTAAAAGACGAGAAGAGGTTGTCTATTCATGCGAAGTAAAAACGCATTACTGTTTGTAAGGGGATTTTGAACACACAAAAACATATTGATTATAACCTGTTAAATATAATTCCAATAATAAGTAATGCCTACACATACTTGGAAAATTATTCAGTAATTTGTCAAGATATTACACAAAGTTTAACTCCTAATTTATCATACAGCATAATTTTAATTATGATTATTATGTTGAATGTTTGGTACATTATTCAGTGGCACTTTTCAAATCATGTTTACTATTATCCTTGTATAAAGACATCAAATTTTAATTTTGCATATTAGAAAATGGTAATTTAATAATCTATAATTAAATGCTAATAGTAACCATTGCATAAAAAGGAAGTAGGTTTTTAAATTGAAAAAAATATTCAATTATGCTTTGTAAATAAAATTTTGACATTTGCAAACAATTCTAGAATGCTAGAATAAATACCATATTCTAGCATTTGTTTACTAGTGAATAAAGGATGACCATGAATACTTTCTGTGTGTCAACTTGGAAGAAAAACTACTTTAAACATCTTCATAAAGATCAACAATACTTTTGGCAAATTTAATTTTAAAAGTACATATAATGAACACAAGTGTTCCCAATTATTCTATCAACATACCATTACAAGTTGGGGGTTGATATTCACTCCCATGCAATGCAATTTTGCAAAACAGGTATCAGCTCACACTCTAACCTTTTTACTTCATTTGTCTGTTATCCATGCAAGTCTACTGACATAGATGTTGGGCAGCTGCCTGAGATGTGAGCAGCTCATCCATGGCAACCAATTGTTGGGAGTCCCTAAAATATTTGTAAGAGGGGTATATAATGCATGATTTGGGAATTTAGAAAAAAATACAAAAACATTTGTGACCAATTAGATAGGTTTTAGGGTGTATTAAAATATTCTGGTGCAAAGAGCCATTTGAATTTTTTGTTCATCCAATACCATGTACCAGCTGGGTACCTATTCCGCTACAGCCCGTGAAATGTGCTCAATTATAATCAAAGAAGTTGAAATTCTGCCTTGACAATGATAAATTCAGCATATGCCTTAGAATGAACTATGATAAACCAGTTATAAAAAGTAAACAATAACCAACTTGAACAGTCACCAAGAACTCATTCTGGAACTAGACATTGAAGAGGATGAAGAGTTTGGGCATGGTGGAAAATTTGTAGCATGCCTGCTTAATTTGATAACTCATAGTTCAAGGGTGATGAAAATAGCCCAAAAAATGTAGTCTAATAATGGAAGTAGCCAAAAAAATTAAATTAAAAAAAATAAAAATACAATCAAAAACCCAACAAGTTTCAAATAACTTGTATTTTTATTTTTTTAAATGTAAATATAGAAACCCAACAAGTTTCAAATAACTTGGTCATGCTAATTGCAATGAACTAAAAAAACATGCTAACTTTGAAAAACCACAAGGCTAATGAGCACAAATAACAACAGTGTGGGTTTGGGTCACACACCAATTGTCCATATTTTGTTTTGTTTTGTATTTTTGTATTTTTTTCCTTTCTTTCTTGTAAGAGTTTACATAACAGAAATTGAAACAAGCATCATTGGCAGCTTTTTGCATGAAGACCTGCCAGTTAGGTCCCAATTACAATCTTGGTTAGGCCATGATCTAGGCCCTCATGGGAATCGCATGAAACACAAATTAATATGTCTCAGGTTTCCTTAGTGAAGTGCCACTCCCATTCCAGCTTCAGTGAAGACTCCTTAACAAAGACCTTACCATACATGACCTTGGTTTCTCAAAATAGAAAGAAGCATTCTAAACAACTATGGAATCCACCATCTCTATTAAGAAGAATTTTGAAATGCGAAAGGATCACGTTTAATTGCACACTGAAGTGCATTCAAATACTCATCTCACATCATGAATGCGCAGACTGCAGATAATGTGTAAGCGACTTCAGGTACAAAGTTGAGAGTTCCTAGCCAAAGTACCCAAAGCTTCAGAAGACGCTACCCGATTCCAGTACAACCCAGTTACTGCAGAGAACATTGTAACTTTGGTCGAGATAAAAATGCATAATAAATATTTTGTATATGAGCCATGCAACCTGAGCTGCATATTGTGCTCAACCTAAAATGGAAGCACAAATGCTACAAAGGACTAAGTCAGACATGTACTTATGTAACAGGAAGACCTCACGAGCCAAAGAATGTTGACGGCGTGAGAGCGCAAAATCCAGGAAGATAAGGAATATGGCTTTAGAAAAGAACATTAGGATATCTGTCATCAGAATGTTCTTCCTCACTCGCTTCTCCTGCTGAAAAGTCTTCACCAGTTGTAGTTGCCTCATCCTTAAACAATCCGCTCAAGCAGTCAGCGTTCTTAGTGCTGTTTGGTTTGCCATCGAATTGATCGAAAGCTCCAAACTTGGTTGCTATCAGATAGATTACCATTTCCACCACTTTAGACGTCGGGAGGAGCTCATCTGGTAGAGGCGGATAGCATCGAGGCATGTATTCAGGTTTGTGTCGATATTTTGAATGGAGACCAAACACTGCGCGACAAAATATGAACCTGAAAATTGTGAAACTCAACAAGATCAAACTCCTGGGCATGGTTAAAAGAAATACGTCATTAAAGTAAGCATTGTCGTGGAAGAGCAACTGTAGCAAACCACAGCGAGATTATACCTGCAAGTTAATTGACTCAAAAACGGATCTCCGAGTATCCTTGCCCAAGCAGGATTAATCATCGCCGAGTCCAAGGCGTTACCCCATTCAGCAATAAGTGTAGCAAACAGTTTCTCGGTCTGCTCAAAATTTCCCTGCGCATGAAATTTCTTGTACGCATTATTCGACAACATCCTTGTATTAGATTATGAATGTTAACGCTGAAAAACCATGGGCTGATGAATCTGATGAGGGTTCAAACCTGATTCAATCCTCAAAGATGCGAATAAAGTGCAACTTATGCATGTCAAGTCGCGGTTGCGACAGAGCTTCATTACCTTTGACATGTTCTTGCTAGAAGGCTCGATTACTCGGCAGAATGCAAGCAGTGGGGCAGTAAGAAAGAATGTAAACATGTTGCCGCTGCTCTTAGATGAAGAATATGTCGAAGTTACGCCTTCATCTTCCAAACCCACCATGCTAGGAGATAGCAGCAGTATTGCTTGTTCTCCTCTTTCTTCTCCAATAATGGACTGTGAATGAGACGAAAGTTCACTCCTTATGCAGTAGTAAGTACAGTATTTTTATGTACAAGAACCAACAGCCATCAACGTGGAATTCAAATACGAAACCATGTAGATGATCAAAAACACGGTAATAAAGGCCTAGACATGAAAATTGTTGTGACATTACCTCAAATACAAAGCTATTGTCGCTATCAATTATGATGAACAAAGGCCGCCGTGTGAATGGGAGGATGTCAATTGGATAAAGAAAGTTGAAACCTGTGCATTCAAAATTATTGTGATCAGATAACCCTGTCAGCTACGATACGATTGAAATTATCCTCTGCAAACTGAAAGAAATGTCATGAAACTAAGGGCACAGCCTAATATCCTACCTGGGCTCCTCTTGGATCCAAGCCATAACCCAGGAGATCCGACTCCCCGAGGTTCTGATGGTGAATATTTCGCTGGTATTTCTTTCGTATCAGTGGATGTACTGAGTGTTTTCTTCTCAAATCCATCCACTACTGCTATCTCAGCATCAGGGATTACTTCGGTGTGTGGAACATTAGGATTTACATTCTTCAAGCTCAAAGTAGGAGTAAGAGAAACGACTCCTTTCTTTGATGGTTGAGGAGCTTCTCCCAAATCCTGAGTAGACATGCTCATCGAAAGACTACGACCTGACCTTCCTACAATCACCAATGAACAAGGACAGACTTAGGGGTTTGACAGACGTTGACCCCAGAAGTTAATACAAATGAAACCACGATGAAATAGTCAGATTCAGAGCTCCACTCACCAGAGGCCGAAATGTAAAGAAGAACGATTCCATCACAAGGAAGCTCATCACAAGCAGTAGCCAAAACCTGGCATCAGAGAGCACGATGAAGTATTGACGTCTGAGTTAACCATGAGATTACAAGAACTGTAATGTTCTATGTTAAATCGCCATAGACACTAGGAAAGAGGTACAAGTAACAAGAGGGATCCATGCGCTTGCATTATACACTCTTTTGGAAAAAATTGAGAAACAATAAACCCACCAGAAGCAATTCTTGTACTGTAGGTCGGTAAAGAATATATTTGTGAGGATTCGGCGGCAAACTCGGATCGGGAATGCCCTCCGACACTCCGATTCCGCCAGAGGCTCCAATTCCCATGGATGAATCAGTACGGGCCTTAAATAGTGATCCACTTGGCTCCCATTCAAGAGCTTGTAGCATTCTGAATGTATCCAGTGTCAACTCACTGAATTTCACCTGGCATACCCACAAGGCCATCTCCCTAATTACAATGATAATCCTTGTTACAGTATCAACTGATATCAGCCAAAAGAAAAGTTGACACGAACTTCCTAGATTCAGAGACTGCTGGTACTTAGTAAGAATATGTGTCCTTGCTCATCTCCAAGTGCTGGCTGGGGGACAAATAGGGCGATGGGCAAAATGAATTCTTGCCTCATGGTGATAATAGCTTGCAAGTATTGAATCCTTCAGGTGCAAAGGCCTCTTTCCCTCAACTTTGTGGAACGAGGAAATTATAGACGGATGAGGATCGTAAAGAAGACAATATCGTAAAGGTCTGCTCGTTTCACAAGCACAATCGGCTTTCATAAATCGCCCAATTTCCTGAACCACTATCTTCCAATCCCTAGCATCTGTACCCTGAAAAATGTTTCCAGCACCAATCCTGCTGTCAGCTACAAATGCACGCCTGAAGTATATTACTGTGTATCGCTATAATATGAGGAAAATAACCTCATTTTAGAACTTCCAAGCTATGTAGCAGAGGACTTGGTGGCAGGATTTTGCAGGGAACCAAGCCAAATTTTAAATCAGAACCTAAAATTTGTGCAGCTGAAGGGAGTCACAATGCTTTATAATCCACTAACCTCACTAAAAGTGAGAGCATATTCGTCCACAAGGGACCGAAGTTGGCGCACAAGAAGTTGGACAGTCTCCCTGCGGTTGAGAAGAAGACAAATGACGATGAAGCGAGCAGTATATCTAAGTTGTTTATTTGCAAGCGCCGCATCTTTGTCATGTTCCTTAAAATATTCTCGGCTCAGAATGGCTTCATAAAATATATACGATTCGATAAGGAATTTGGAGTCACTAGTGCGAAGATAGTAATTGTAGTACAACTGCCCTATGCGGGATGCAATTTCTCCAATTTCCCAACGTTTTAGCCCCATCTCCAACAATTTTACCCGATTGTCTTGCTGAAACTTCCATAGCTTAGAGTACACCTGTAATCTCACATGGTTCCAGCAATCAAGTCAAGATACTGCATATACATGCAATGTTGAGAAGGATTTTATTGGATCAGCTTTCTACGACTAGCTTGTGATCATTTGTCACAAGCTGAAGAGAAATGACTTCGAAGAAACAAATCATCTCTATACAATCAGATAAAACTTGCAATATTTTACGTTGATAAAAAGATCCTGCGGAGTATCGCCAAATCCGTAACCAGACAAGAACCCCAACTACAGAATACGTAAACGCTTATTTGGTAAATGATCATCAAGACAAAATAGTTGCATGCAATTCAGCGGGCATCTTTTCAAACTTGCTACGAAACCTGGAAAGCTTTGTGGAAGTAGAAGTCCCATTTGTTGCGCCCGTAAGCAGGAAATTCTCGAAGTCTCGCGAACTTGTTATATGCTTTATCCACTAAAGCTCGATATTCTTCACTTGTTGAATGCACGTGAGGTGCCATGGCGCTCGAGGGCAAAGCCTCATGACCAATCTACCTGGAACATACCCATCAACGAATACCTCTATTAATTTAAAAACCCGATCTGCCGATACAATCACAAAAGCCTCTGGACACTAAAAGCGTAAAAATCTGCACACGCCGAAACCTACACCATAGGCACACTATAATTGCATGCAAGCTCTCATATGCATTGTCTCACTCAGCAGCACAGCAGGCAGAATACAACAGCCTCATTGCGTTCATATCCTTTCTCACAGTCTTCCATCACTCATATCAAGACTAGGCGAAATTACATATCACGCCAGGTTAACAAGGTCCAAAAATGAGTTGCACGTGAAAAGTTATGGATCATGGTCCAAATCCTCTTTTATACGTCATTTTCCCCAAGCTCTCCCCGAAGGTTTCGAAAGACTTCTGGTCATGAGGAAAGTAACAAATAACCCATTACTCCTGAATATTTATGAAGCTCGTGAATTGAGTTGGCGGTGTCGCTGAGCAGCTGAAAGGAAAACGGGAGACGAGCGACGTACTCTCAGATCGCGTCGTTAATCTGTCCACTTCCAGAACCCACTCACAAGGTCCACCGAGACCGCTAGTTGTACCATCTACCTCCAAGTAGTACAAAGCACCGTCCTAACACCACGGGGATATTCTGCTAACACCCTTGTCCCTTGGGCTTCAGCAGTCGACACAGATGGACTATGAATGGGCACACATCATGATTGAGTGCCGTTAATTCCAACAAACAGAATTAAATCTCTCCAACGAAAGCTTCAACCGACCAAACGCAAACGCCAGGTTCTCGAAGGCCAGAATGGTACAACCATTTCACGAAGATTCTATCAGTGGGGTGAAGCAAGTGCAACCGTAAGTACGTGCCAGAATCACGTGTACAACATGCTCGCATATACAGACAGGTTCCAATCATGACAAATTATGCAAGTTTTCGCATGCTTCTAGAGAACAGAGTACCACTGCTGTCTTTCCATTGTGATCCCGAGCACGCTGATGGTAGCAACAGGTGGCTGAAAAAAAGAAGCGGAGAGAGAATTCCGCAACAATCCTAACGTATTTGGACCCTTGTGTAACAGAAATAATGTACGTAGCGCATCAGTCTGGCCATAAGTTTCATCTCTCGCTATCCGACTGCACTCGGCGGCAATCTGAACCAAAGACTGCAGCACCCCTAAGTAATGCAGCCACAGAGGGGGAGGAATCGTCGAGAGCGCCTGGTGGAACCAAAGCAGGGAGAAGACGAGCAAAAGTCGCCCACCCAAATGCTACTACACTGAGAGACAACAACAATGTTGTAGTTCTCAGTAGTATCCCAGTTTATGTGGGGGAAACATTTCAAAAAACAAGATTTCGACCCCTACCATCTCAAATTGTGAGAAAAACAGCCTACACAAGGCACCAAGCGTGAAAGACTTCGACGATGATAACAGCTCCACCATTAAGCTGAATTTTAGGTTGCGATCGGCTGAAGAACCGAGGCACTGTAGTGATTGTCGGAAGCATAGACTATACACAAGATTCAGACCGGTAAAGATCCCCTCGGTATCACTACGCCCAAATCCAACACCCCAAAAAGCAAGACAAAGTACGCCATCTCAGCACATTTATACCGCAATTTAACATATACAGACAACTCATCACAAAAGTTCAGTTCCACGATCGACTAAAACAAATGCCTGCCACCTAAGACACTCCATTCCGCCACAGACAGAGAATTATCAGTGCATGGAGCTGCACCTCCAAGCCTGCGCCACTTTGAGTTCCGACACAAGCATCATGGACAACGCGCCCTCGTCGAATCCATTAATGGCAGCGCAGACATGCATTCGACGCGGCGGCGGAGCGATGGGATCAAGTGCGCCACGGCGATCGCTCGATCCGGGGATTTACGTGGACTGCTGTTGACTTGAAAGGAAGTGAGTTGGAGGCAGGGGAGGGACCTTTGTGGGCCAGGTTGCGGGAGATATGCGGGACCCGACCGAGAGTGCCGGGCTCGGCAGGGCCCTAAAGTCTGGGCAGAAACATGGAGCCGATTCCACGTGAAGAGGAATTTTGCAGCGTTACAGGATTTTCCTACTATGCCCGGTTTCTATTTGTGCAAATTTCCTCCGAAAATCGGTTGGATGGATTTCTATCAGCACTACGAGACAAAAATGGCTGGCGGATTTCCCATCTGGATAATCTCATCGTTGTTTGAAGAGCATCTCATTGCACCACATACACCTGAAGATCGATGGTGCCTTGAGAGATTCCTCGAGAAATTGCTTCGATTCTTCAAAGTGCGTAGATATTCCTCTGGTTCCAGCTGGGATTCCGAGAACTGTGATAAACTATGATTCTTGTTACCCATCGTTATACGATGCGGTGATATTCCCATGGAGAAAAAGAATCATTTACGGTTGCTTGTTGAGCATATGCTTGAGGGGCAGCAAGGGAAGGGCGTCTCGATTGCAAAAACAGAACCATGCTTGGCTTTCAAAACATTTCTATCGATGATCTGATTGTTCCACCCTCATGGGACAGAACTTGCACAGCAGAATGAATATTTGCTGCAATACAATCCAAGCTGCTGTAGGTATTGCCTCGATGAATACGCGTGCCAAGCTCCCCCTACAACTCGGCGGGAGATAACACTGTTGAAAGAAGAATGGAGATACTTCACGTGGCTCGAAACTCCAGCTACGCTCAATGGGGGTCATGCGGGAGTTCAATGTGGACAACGAGAGAAAACAAAAGGTCCTCGATCCCACTACTCCACATGTCGACTAAACTCAACTCCTTACACGGCTGCGGCTTCGACTTCTATCGCTCGATAATCTTGGATATGACCGAATGGGACTTCTGCTTCTGCTTCTGCTTCTGTATCGATACCTGACTGGAGAGAGGCTTGGACTTCTGCTGCGACCACGTCTACTGCGTTGTGCTATGCGGCGAGTCTCAGCAAGCTTCTCTTGTCTTTCCCTTTCCTGCTCTCTCCTCTTGCCTGCCTCTGAAACTATATCCTTCTTTATTTGCTTGCTTAGCTGCTTATTCATGATTCGCTTCAGACGCTCTTGTGGAGTTTCTTGGGACTTTTCATTTGCTTGAGAGGTTTTCTGCGTAGCTGACCCAGGAGTTGCGACCTTGCTCAACTTTGAAAGTGCAGAGGAAGAACACACTCCAGAGGCCCTCCATTCCCGTTCTCTTTGTCGCGCATCCCAGTCAGTAGCAGATAGTCCCGAGACCGATGGCGTAACAGCAATTGCTGCTGGGTCACTGTGTAAAGCTTCGAGAATCCGTCTTGATGGGAGCGTATGACGAGGCGCATCCAGATCATGCAGCGGGGGTGATACAGGGGTAGCCATATTTCGTACCGGCTCACTGGCAGTTCCCTCAACCCCAAACTCGGTAATATACTCGATCGTGGAAGTGGTACCACTTGAATTTTTCCGCTTCCTACTGTGATGGTCACGGTCATATGAGTCAGAATCGTGATAACGATGTTCCATTCTGGACCTCGAATGAAGGGGAGAATGTGATGAAGACCTTCCTCTATCTCTTCTTTGATAAGATTGATAAGAGTCATACGTAGGACTCTTCCTCAATTCCCTGTAAGGATCATGCTGAAGAGGTCGATTATTTAGCTGCCTTATAGCCTCTTTTTCCCTCTCTCTTTCTAGTTGCGATACTTTACGACGCTCCTTTCTGCTTAGCTTCCTCATTGTTGGATCTCCTTTCACTAACTCTTTCTGCCGCCCTTCCTCCTCCTTCAACTTCCGATCAAGGCTGAGCAGGGAATTGAATCTTTGCACTCCATAATCCTGCCCAATTGACTCAATTAACTCGTCCTCACTATCTTCACTGCTGCTGCCATCCTCTTCCTCCGCAACTTCTTCATCACTGTCGCTCTCCCCAATCCCTGCAAGCAATGCTTCCTCCTTCGAAGCTCCAGCCCCTGGTCCGCCCGATCCCTCGTACGCAAACCCGACCTGTCCATACGTGGGCTTGGTTGCTGCCACTGGCCGCTGCTTATCACCTCCAATCAAGGCCGTGGATCTCGCCTCCAGCTCCTGCTCTGCATCATCAAGACCCTGCTTATCGCTCAGGCCCCTACGCCGCTGCTTAATAAGATCCCGATACCGTTGAAAATTGACCATCACCTCAAGCTCGTCTTCCTCTTCCGTCTTCTCCCGCTGCAAATGCTGGAAGGCTGAAGAATTATACTCCCGAATAATATCCAGCAACGCCCGCCCGTCAAAACGATCGATGAGGTTGTCCTCCTTCCCATTCCATGGAATTAATCCCTGCTGATCCTCCGTCGCCTGATAAATGGTAGCATCATGGTGCACTCGGCACCGAGTTCCGACTATTCGCAACATCTGCTGCGGATCCACTCTCCTCTTCGCCAAGAATATAGCTCTCTTCTGCGCTCGCCTTCTTGCCGCGTCCATTATTTCATGGACCTTCTTCTCCGACCGACGCGCTTCGTGCCACATGATGCCCGGGTCTCTCACCTCTCTCCGCTCTCTTCGCCTCCCCAAATCCAGCCCACTCCTCAAAAGCAACCTCCAAGCCCTAATCCTCTTCACAACCACACCTCACCCTAAGATTCGACCCTACGATCATTCCAGCCAGCGCAAAATCCACATAACGCTGCATATGAAGCGCGTGACGGCACTGTGTTGATTCCTTCCCGACGACGCTCCGATTCACGGCAACGTCGCGGGCGATGGAGGCTGCGAAGTGGGAATGACGCAGCAGAAAACGGGCGGATGCCGAGAGGGCGCATGGGCAGGGAAGAAGCTCCGGGGGTGTAGAACCCGGGAGGAGCTTGAGGAAGGAGAGTCTGTCTCCGTCCTCGCATTTCGTTACCGTGATTCCCACAAGCATGTCCGAGAGTTCCCTTGAATGGAACATGAGTTCCCATGGATGACATGTTCTCCTCCTTGTGAACGCCCAAAGTTCTTCTTGGCCAAGTTTATTAAGCCTCACTTCCTTGTGTTGCAACCGTCCCTAATGGCCACGTGTCTTGCTCATTAACCTCCTCTTTATTTGTTCCAAAAATATATAAAAAAAATAAGATAAAGACAAAATTATGGTGTAATAATTATATTAGCTTACTTCTAGTATCAATAACATGGGATTTGATGTATGTTTAATATAATGCAAATTGCTTGCTACAAACTATTTGCAAGTTAAATACCATGGGTAATATATAATAATCTTTATATATTTCACAAAATAAAATTTTAATGATATGATATATAAATTTTAGTCATTTATTTTTTTATTACATATATAATAAAAAAATATGTAATAAAGATCAATAAATATATTATCAAATAGTTACTATTATTTTATTTTTTAAAATAAATAGTAATAGCTAAATGGATAAATTATAATTTATATATTTTTGTATGTTATAATGCTTTCAAACTATTAAGAAATTTTATTCTTTAAAATAAACAGAAAATTAACAATAAAAACAAATTTATGTTTTATAAGTAATATTTTTATTTAAATCTTCATATATATTGATAAGCATGGTACATCTAAGAATATAAAATAAATAAATATAAATACTAACATGTGTCATATTTAAAAAAATCTAGTTCAAAAAATAAAGATAAAGAAAAAGAAAAAGAAAAAGAAAAAAACAAACAAACTCTTTCTTTAATTTACATAAATATTTACTCAATAATAAAGTTTATAAGGAATATGAAATCCTTTGCTTTGATAATATGATAAAATAGAAAAAGATATAATTTTTTTATGAACATTAAAATATATTAAACATATTAAATATATTTTTTTATATTAAATATTTTACATGTTACATATATTTATTTTTATGAATATTAAAATACATAATTACCTAATAACTATTTTATATTTAATTGTAAATATATATATTTCTTGAAATTTATATTAAAAATAAATCTTGAATAAAACTAACATATTAAAAAAATTCACAATTAATAGTTCTATTTATTTGCAACTATATTTTGGCATTACAATTTGCCTTTTCTGCACCTTTATTGATATACATTTATACAAAATATGTTTTGGTGAGGATGAAATGAAGAAGCTATAATTCATAAAATTTATCAAATTCTATTGTTAGTCTTGGTTGTTTTCTTTTAATTTAAATCACAATTGCTTGTCTTAAACTATGATTAAGCAAATGTGATTATTCCAAAACATTTATCAGAATGCTTATTTTTTTCTATTTTGAGAGACATTTACTTCTCTGGATTACATATTTGCATTAATTTCAATTGTGAATATTCGCATATTAGCATATTGCCACTTTTTATACTGTGAACAAAAAATTCTGATCATATCAATCATCAGACTATGTAATGATTCTTAATTTTCTTTTTCTTTTTCTTTTTTAAAATATATATATTGATATAGTAAATATGAGAAAGCTTAAAAATAAAACTGAACCATTATCATTTAATCCTTGGATGGCAAATAGTTTGAGATGATTCATATAATATTTTGCAGCATTTCATATTAATCATTCTATTTATCCATCTTCAAATTTACGTTTAAAAAATTAGAAGAAAAATACTCAACAAACCTTGATTTTGAATAGATTCACTAACACAGCTCATCATATGCTTGGTTTGCAATTGATGTTAGAGGTCATAATTTGTTCATCTAAATCATAACCTTTCACACGGTATACGCTTGGAATGTAATTGTAATTTACACTTCAAACTTTAAATCATTTAGAGGCTTGCAAACTTGAACCATTTTCCTTAAAATAAAATATTATTTGAGTCAATTACCGACAAGATCACCAGTTTGTGTTTCCACCTCTACAACGGACAACAGCAAGCTTCGAATACTGTCTACAGCCCCACAGGTCGAATACTGACACACACATACACTAACACAAACACGCCTGGTTCCACAGATAGAATAGAACTGGCAGCTGGGTTGCAATAAAGAAATGAAGATACATAGAGGCTGCTCTATTCTAAGTGTGTGTGCATACCTGCAAGCAGAAAGAAAGAGAATCATTCTAGAACTACAACCTGTGCACGCAGTGTTGACAGAACCCAACTGGCATGTCAGCTTGAGCCATTGCAGTGGGTTGCTGGTTTTAGTAAGGCTCTCGAGGGCAATAGCAACACCACCACAACCACCACGTCACCACAGAGGGGCTTCACATCGTTGTACACCACCTGATAGCGATGGTGATTTGCAATGCACGGTTTATGTATTGACGTCAACCTTTAGAGCTGAAGGCACACAACACAAGGATGGCATGATGATGATGATGATAATGATACTTCTGCAGTTGCATACTGGGTTTGTGTGAAGAGAAAGAATTTGGGTACCTGAATTGACCACACCAGCCTTCGCTGGATTTTTTTCTTGATAGAGAGTACTTTCTTAGCCTGAGGCTGGGGCATGGCGTCCAAGACGTCCTGCATGTCTCTTAGTTTTCCACATTGACTATTTGTTGGGCAATTAGTGGGCTCTGTGGACATTGTTCGAGTGCCTCCGTCACCTACTTCCGCTTTGATTGCATCAGCAGTATATTTCTTGACATGACCAATATTCAGTTGAAGACGGCAACCCAGACAGCTGAAGAGTTGATGTGTATAGTCTGACACACTATAGAGCCAGTTTGAGGAAGGAGGTTCGTTAATGGGCAGGTTGGGTAATAACCTTCAATTCGTTTGGTACTGTAGCAGTTGTTGGACCCTCGAATGGGTACCTGTGATCGACGCGAAGTTCCATTACAGGGCGGCAAGTCCTTTAGATCTGGGTTGATGATAGCAGCCATCTTCCATGCTAATGTAAAAATGAAACACAGTAAGCTTGTTGTTTTTGGTTCAACATTGCAATTTAAATGCGCTGCAAACTGGTTGTGTAACCCGATGCAGCGAAGGTTAAAACAAAGCATGTTCTGGGCATTAGAAGCATGAAAATTGGCTACAATGTGAGCTGATTCACTTAAACAACAAACATGGTCGTTACAATTACCACCAAATTGCCCAGGTTCTCTATTTATTACAACACATTCATCCATCTCGCCACCAAGTTCAGGATCAGCGTCGACCAAAATCTCACATTTGCTACCTTTCATGAAACATAATTTATTTCCTTCTTCTCCCTGAAAAATGGCAACTTTCAAAAATTAGAGCACTACTTATCCTCATGCGATAAAATGCTAGGATCTGTTTCGATTGCAGATAAAGATTCGTGGAACAGTTCTAATGATATTGTCATTCAACATAGAAATGCCTTCAAGGTATCACTACATGATGTCATGGCACACACAAAGCCTCGTTACGCGTTCGCGACCAGAGTATACCTGTCCCTTGGCGTATTCACCTGCCTCAAACCTCTTTTCCTGCACTCCCACCTTAAAAAGTGGATTTAAACCTGAGGTATTAGTGGTGTGAGCAGACTTAAGATCATGTTTTGAAATATCCATAGTTGCTGCTTCGTGCATGCTTCTAGAGAGAGGGATTAACAATTGCAGTCCAAATAGCGTTAACCATGGGAGTTCCATGATGCTTGGCAGAGAGATGCGTGTCTTGGGATTTTAAAATCATACATTTTCCTGACAAAATGTGCACGGAGGAATCGCAGATTGCAACAATTCTTGAAATAAATAATTTTCGGGAGAAGAAAAATACGACTTTTCTTATTAGTTTATAATTTGTACGATTTTATGTCAGGGCCACGAGAGGTAATGATAAACATGAGACAAGTGACCAGACAGGACGTGAAAATCGCAGAACACGAAATCGAAGAAATTTCAAGCTGAAAGGAAGTGCACCGTCTCAAATACTTGAGAGACTCCAAAATCGCTAATTTTGATGCGTCCCTCAGCGATCTGTAGCAAATTTTCAGGCTTCAAATCTCTGTGCAAGACCTAGAAGATCAAAACAAAGTGAGATTTGCTCTGTTATTTTCTTTGCTCTTGAGTCGCATCGATACAAATAGCTCTGAAAAATTGTCTACCTTCTACGGTTCATATTCTGGTAAGCACGTTTGCAGCTTCATCACCCTTTTTCAGTACAAGTTGTAAGTATCTGCCCTTATGGTAATGAAGGCAATCTAATCCGCAGCAAATATACTAAAATACTTCTGAGCTAGTTCCTTTGGAATAGCAAATTATCTGTTCTCTTCCATAACAGGTCCACCTTCCACTTATTCTAGCACTACGTATACCTTCCTCTGCTGTACGTCGTCTATTGCCTGTTCTTGTTAAAAAGTGCTCATTAAATTAGACTTGTACCGTTTTAGGAAAAGGCTCTTTCTCGGCCCTGTGTACGCATACAAAGAGCTTCTACCCTAAATACTTGGAAGAATATTAGCTGCAGGCGTTAAACATCATCCATCGTATAATGCCAGTGCAATATCAATCCATGCATGAATGTATATTAAAAGCCACCTCATGCAACGCCACGATACTGGGGTGATGAAGCTTTTTCAATGTCGCAATTTCGTGCACGTACTCCTACAATAAAGCGGTGAGCACATTGTAAGCGAAGGGAAAGACGTGCCAGATGTTAAATTCGGTCAGTAGAGGTATTCTGGTGACTCTGAGTAGACCTGGAGCATGATGCTGTCTCCATCCTCGTTCAAAAATCTGCGATCTCTGAGTCGGTTGCGATCTACGACCTTAACAGCAAATAATTTACCATCAAACGCATTGAGGCAGAGCTTAACCTGCAATGTGCTGACACTCGAGGTCGTCAAACGTTTCTCCTCCATGTACTTTTTGCGTCACCTCATTTGCATGACAGCAATGTCGGGAACTTTTTATTGTGTGTGTATATTCAACAGTACTAGTTTACCCATGAAAACCTTAGCGCAGTTCTTCTGAATATGATCTACTTTTCCTCTTATTACCAGTGGGACCAGGTGCTGACCTTTCCGTACCGTCCACGCCCAAGAAGCTTGATAACGATATACTGGTTCAATATCTATCCCCACAACCCCGCCCATGATCAGCTGACCCACTTCGACACAACGAACAATTCGACACACAAAACATCCATTACGAAACATGTGCTCTCCAAATGATCACATGCATGACATTCCAATTCGACACCACTCATAAGGTTCAAACACTCACAATTCGAATCCACCCTAGCATTCTGATTCGTTCAACAACACTGAACATAATGCCGCCAACTATAATTCCCCAAGAAACAACCGTCGACCCTTCTCTAAAACCGGGCCTAATTCCATTCCCCATGCGTTTAATCCAGACACCACTCACTTGTTCCCAAACGCATCCACTGATCAAACCAAGCAGTGGGAAGTGCTCAGCTAATGCGGGCTGGACAACGCATTGAAGGGGTCTCCAATGAGCAGCAGTGCGCTAGGGGTAGGGAGTCCAGCAAAGTGCTCGGCCAAGATGGGGTCCTGCAGAATGCGCTCCTCCACAGCGATCAACAACTGCAGCCTCTGTGCCTCCCGTTCAACGAAATCGCGCGAGTCGGCCTCAGGAGGTCGGGTTTGCCCTGTGGGAATCGCCGACATCCTTCACAATTCCTGCCAAAAAACAGAATGCCGTCGCCGCCGACTCAAAAACGCATCGAGAAGACGATGGGGATTGCGTCATCTGTGTTAATGCTCAATTGGGGTCTCTTTTTCCTGTCGATCCGTCCCCTTCTCAAAGCTCATGAGACAATCCAAACCTGTTGAGCTTCATGAGCCGCGTCGTTGCGTTTGCTCCACAGACGGCGGTAAACGTCGCGGCTCCGTAACGCCACCGTATGGTACATATGAATGTTGTGTACTTTTGTATGATACGGCGTCGGTCCCGGTCCTCTCTTACCAGTGTGAACGCACGTTTGGGTTGAGGAACCACTGTGGAGGCTATGGAATGGGGGATGATTAGGAGATCCATTAATTGTTGTATTGGAGGGTGTATTTACTTACACCAACAACGGAGTCTCCTTTATTATAATTATTCCTAGTATTAAGGGTTTTGCTCTGGGAGGAATACGTTAATGCAAGGTATTGATGTACACTATAATAATAGATCATAATGCAAATAATGTAATTAAGAATTATATAAATATGTTTTAATAACACTTTATAAAATATATAAAATATAACACTCTCTTATGCAAAATAAATATTAGAAAATTAAATCATTTACATATATAGAGGAAAAATATACACTTGTAACTTATATATATATATATATATATATATATATATATTCATGTATTTATTTGTAATATAAATATGCAAGTTTTATGATTTTGGTTTTTAGTATATTTTTAGGCTTTTTATTTTAAAAACTTACAAATTTATGGTATTATAGAGAGATAAACAATCATTTAGAATTTCACATCTTATTTGAAGAAATATAATATTTTTTATTATATAATAATTCAATAGTTTAAAATTGACTTGTTAGAGATTGATGGATTAAAAGAAGAAAAACAATAGAGACTTTTCTTTGTATTAGAAAAAACAAACTAACAAACCAAGAAAGATAATTTGTATAAAATAAGGTACAAATGTGATTTAACTTCTTCATAGAATTGTTCCTTGAAGATTATTAGATTGGTTAATTGATTAAATCTATATTAATATTTTCCACCATACAAACAACCATATATTAGTTTTTATAATTTTTTCTTTAAAAAATATATGTATCAATGGCTAAATTTTTAAAATTTTTAAATAAAAAATAAAAAATAGAGGTAGAATTTTTATAATTGTAAATTTGATTTTTGTGAAAAGTAAGAAAAAACCATGCAATACATTTAACTGAATTATTTGACCCATATTCAAAGCATACAATATTGCTTGATCACTTTACTTTAAAGGTTAGAGCTTCTATTATGGTAGAATATAACATTAGAAGAGACTAACATAAGAATTTAGACTTTATTGAAAGACTTTTCCATATTTAATTACTACTTAAATTACAACAAGTTTGATCTTTGGTAAGTTGGTTGGTTTTTTTTTTACTAAGACAATTTTACAAATTGTAAAAACTAATAATTTTATCTTAATAATATATCTACTATAATTAGTATTTTTAATTAAGAATTAATTTTTTAAAATTTGTAAGTCAAAACCAGATGCAGTATTTTTGTACTTTCTAACAACAATTGTAATAAAAACTTCAAATATATTGCAAATGTAATTTTTTAATAAGAAATATTTAAACTCCAAAATCTATCTATTATTAAATAAAAGAAAGAATCACATGAGATATGTGAAATAAAAAAAAATATATATATATATATATATATAATCAACTATGTTTTGTAAGAGTGATAGTTTCTCAAATAGAAATTCAAATTCTTCAAACAATACACAAAAATAAAGCAATATAAATAAATAGTGATTAATGATTCTTGTTGCAACAACTAAAATGATTATTCTAATACTACATTGCAAGGTGTACTTGTTTAAAAAAAAAGAAAAAAAGAAAAAAAGAAAAAAAAACTAAATTAGTATTTTATTGATGTCTAACTTACTAATAATAGAATTATTACAATACATATTATAAATTATATTATATATTATATTACATATTATAAATTATTATATATATTTTTATAATATGTATTATACTATATATATATATATATATAATATGTATAATTTATAATATGTATATTATGAATATAATTTATATAATTATGAATATAATATGTAATATGAATATAATTTATATAATTAAAATACATATCTATAAATTGTCTCAGCATATAATTCTCGAAACAATATGATGCCTCCCAACACTAAATATATTTATATTCACATGGTGTAAATAGAATTGTAATGACCTTAAGATTAATGGATAATAGATGGATAATAAAGTAGTAATATAAAAAGAGTGGATTGGTTTAAAAATTTTAAATAATTTAAAAAATATATATTTTAAACAATTTTGAAATAAAAGCTGCTTTACTTAGTGAAATATTTAAAACCAAATATACATATAAATTCCACCTTATATCTATGTATTTTAAAAAATAATAATTTAATTGATAAAAATAATGTTTAAAATACTTACCCACGTATATTATTTCAAATTCAGAACAGTATAATTACTCTAAAGAAATAGAGTAAATAATTTGACCAATCATTAACAATTGCAAAAGTGAGGCAACGCGGAATAGTGAGTCAGGGTGGTAGAATAGTGAGTCCAAGAAAAGCCGAGCCATGCCGAGCCTTTGATCTGGTAAGGGCCGAGGCTGAGAGGTTAGGATAGGGATTAGGTTAGGAGTCATCTCTCTGTTTCCGGCAGGGCATGGCCATGCTGGGTCTCTCTCTTTGCTTCGATCGTGCCAGCTCCCGAGTAGGCTCTGGCGCAAGGCCCAGACACCACCACACAGCGGCACTCAGCATGGCCATGGGGCGGACCGTCCTCCACATGCCTTCGGGCCACACCGGCGTGGTTGCCAAGCTCCACCCGACTGTGCTCTTCAACATCTGTGACTCCTTCATCCGCCGCAACGATCAGCAGGAGCGTGTCATCGGCACCTTGCTTGGCTCTATCTCCGCGGACGGAACCGTCGAGATTCGGAATTCGTACGCCGTGCCGCACAGTGAGCAAGCCGATCAGGTGTGTTGCTCGTTTCGCCTCGGTTGGTTCGACGTTTGATATTTGGTGACCTAAACAACAGCTTCATGCATTGTAGGGTTCTTTTTTGGGGTAGCTTAGTTCTGTTGTCCCGTGTGTGGGAAGTCGAAGTAAGGCAGGTTATGTTTAGTTTGAATTCGTTGAAGATATCAGCAGCCGGTTTAACTTACTCCAAGTGGAGCTATATGCTTTTGCATGTTGGAGTAGTTGCTGCAGTTTTTGTTTTCTTTGATTACGGGAGAGCGCAATGTGCATCACATAATGTGACTTGGTAGTAGAATTCAGGAGGTGACTTAGATTTTTACCGGGTTCACACATGTAACCATGGAGGAAGGTCATGCCTACCGTCAGACGATTTCTCCGTGAGAAGACATGTGCCGTATCGGATCTGCTGTAATCTAGACTGGTTGTGGTTTAATTGTGAGGAGAAAGGTTGCGTAATTTGGGAGGTTGCCCTAGCGATTAATTGGGAAACAAGAGTATTATGAATCATTGGGACTCGAGTTCGGGAATTGGTCGTGTGGCAATTTTCTGGGACATAAACCGATTGCTGTGCACATTTCGAATGGATCTGAGAAATTGGAAAACAGCTTGATGCGTTACTTTAATTCTAATTTAATTTTGACCTCATTTTCGTAATTATTATTATTTTGAATTCTTCACTAAATTTAGTTGTGTGGTGATGCTAAAGGTAGCAGTAGATATTGACTACAATCGAACCATGTACGAGTTGCACCAGCGCGTGAATCCCAAAGAAGTGGTTGTTGGTTGGTAAGTACTCGATGTTTGCGCACCTCCTGAGGAACATGTGCGTCGACGTGGTCGCATACGCATGTCAGATACCATTCCACATTCTTCTCATGCACAAATCATTTAGCTCCTGGCATCAGCAGTAGTTTTTAAACAGCTAAGCTGGCTATTTGCCACGCACATGCAGCGTCATCGGCAGTCTCTGCAATGTACTGACATTTTCCGGCGACTTGCAGGTACTCGACAGGTTCTAGTTTGAGCCCTAGTGACACACTTATTCATGACTTCTACGGTAGAGAAGTAGCCAATCCTGTGCTGCTCATCGTGGATACTGCGTTTGCGGAGGAGAAGGTCAACATCAAGGTTTTTGTATCCACTCTTCTTACTCTTGGAGACCGCCAGCTGGCTGCACAATTCCATGAGGTTCAGTTGGACTTGCGACTTATCGAAGCTGAGAGAATAGGATGTACGCAATTTCGTTAACCCTTGCTAGCTTTCAGAGGTGTTAGGCGTTCATACATGTTCAAGCCGTTATGTGGGTACTAGTGCGTGTGTTGTTTATAGCATGGCCTACTAGGCGTACGATTTTTTGGATCATGAGATAGTGGATTAGTGGTTTTTTGAGTATGGTCCAGTAGGTGTGAAATCGCTAATTACGCGGATGCGTATTAATTGGTGTAGGATTTTGTTAGTTCTAATAGCTTTGTCAGAAATGCATGGAAAACTACTCTAGGGATCTTAGTTGTCAGATTCACATACTTAACGTGTTTCCTGGCAGTTGACGTTTTGAAGAAGACTATGGTGGAGAAGTTGCCGAATGATCTCGAGGGGTTGGAAGCAACAATTGAGAGGCTGCAAGAAATGATTGACAGAGTTTTCAGATATGTAGATGATGTTCTGGTATACTGTTTCCCCATCGAATGATCTTTGTTACTGCTTGTTATTTGGTAAACTGTGACAGAGATAGCCGTTGAATATATTCCTTAATCAAGATAACTTTGCTTTGTAGTTTTATTTAATTGCTGACGATCGCTTCGAAGGTACTTACATTCTTGTTTCGCTGTGGATGCAGGAAGGGCAAATTGAGCCCGATAACTCCATAGGCAGGTTCCTTGCTGACACGATGTCAGCCGTGCCAAGAATCTCGTCTGATGCTTTCGACAAACTCTTCAACGACAGTGTCCAGGTAGGCCCTCACTTCTAGTTTAAAGTTCGAATTTAGCATAACATTTCCTCATCGACCATCTGAAGTCTAGGTCCATTGATTCCGTTCTGTTTTTACTTTGTCCCTCGAATGAATGACGATTTTCATACTCACCGATATCGAGCAAAACAAGTAGCTTGGATCATGCAGCCATGAAACCTTCTATTTTGCACAAACGTCACATTTATTATGGTTATTATGCTGACCTCTTTTCTGTCATATGGATGTTCCATTCTACGCAGGATCTTTTGTTGGTGTTGTACCTGGCGAACCTTACAAAAACTCAGCTCACGTTAGCTGAGAAACTAAACACAGCTGCCCAAATACTGTAGTTTGGAATTTGGCTGAAATCATTACATAGAGAGCATTTTATCTGCACTTTTGACCTCCCTTTTGTTTTTTTTAGTTCAACGTGCGAGTCTTTCACAACCAACTGTGGTCATGAGGTGTTACATCGTTTTCTGTATTTTTTACCAGAAAGTATCACAGAAACGCTTATACATTTTCGATGCGAAGAAAAATTTGGTTTATGATAAGCTTGAATTCAACAGCATTTTTAATGCATGCTTCCTGAGTGCTTTTCATGCGCCTGTGTATTTGTACCTCACCATATTTAGGTCAAACAAAAGACTTGATTTATTGACTAATCGAATGGTGTACTCTACACAACCCAGAAACATGGTTTGCTGTCGAAAGCTGTGTGGCGTCTTCACGCGTGTGAAATCACTTATGGTTTACGAGTCAACAACTCAAAGAACTTGTGCTATACTTAACTACAGTGTTACATTTACATAAGATATTGGGAATTTGGCTCACCTGCATTCCATTGCTGAATATTTTGTATTTGTTTAGAATTTTGACTATTGGAAGAGAATATGACAAATTTGTATAAATCTTCAAGTCACACAAGTAGTGCAAGTTAATTTTGATCCGTTGATGATTTTTCTCATCTGTCTCAGGGTTCGGTAAATAAATTTGAATAGATATGAATGAAAATGTAGGATTAATGTAATATAAAAATTATAGTTGCAATACCTTGTTATTTATGTGACAGTTTGATATTTTTATACGTAAAACAACTATTTCATAATAAAAATAAATTTATAATCAAAGGTATAAGACTGAAAATATTAAAAGAAATGAGATGATTAAATGATCATGCCAAAATAAATAAAAAAGGCTTGTAAGTTTTTAGGTGCAAAAGATTGATAAAAAGAATTTTACAAGTTTGAGGTTCTTTTTAATCTTCTAGTAACATGCAACACAAGCTATTAAAGAAGCTTCATGGAAAGATTTATCTAAAGCTTTTTGTAAAAAAAATTCATAAAAAAAATTTTCATGAATAAATCATATATATATATATATATATAAATTAATTATTAGAATCTAAAAAACTAAACAAGGTTTTAAACTAAGAACACTAGATTCTTAAAGGCACTAGACATTGATATTTGTTACATGATTTTGCCTTTTAATATAGAGTTTAATAGAAGTTGTTATTTATGATATTACAAATCCAAACAATTAAAAGAAAAAACATTTTCCAAATATATTGTCTTTTAATTCAATAAAGTGACTAATAATATGAATTATTGCATTTTGCTTATTATCTTTTGACTTGATACATGTTAGTATTTTTGAAGTGCCTTCAAATACTACTCCAAAATGTATTAGTCCAAATAGAAACCCAAACTAACCCAAAATCTCTAGTTGAATGAAAATTAAAAATTTACTGATCATCCCCCAAGTCCTAGTTTAGAGTCCATGTTGGCTGCCTGTAAAAAACTTTCACAACTTGCAAATCACCTCGCCGTTAAAGTAAAAGTAAACATTTAAAGCAAAAGGCTTCCCCTACCTCTTCCACAAGCCTCGCTCATGGGAAGGCAGGAGTGCCGCCCATTCTGCCCAAGGAGTACCAAGGAAGCGGTAATGTGCTGCAAGCTCTGTTGAATCAGTCCTGGCCGGCAGCGCAAGGTGTCTCCTCCACGTTTACGTTCTTCGCCCCCCAGAACTCGGCTATCAAGGTTCATTCCGCCATTTCTACTTCGTATCCCTATCCCTCCAGTTTTGTTAGAAAGCTTAATTGGGACGGAACGGCTTCTATTCATGACAGAAGTCACATGACGGATTGTGTTCCTATTAGCTTTTGGCGTTTTTTTGAGTCAGGATGTAGATATTGTATGTGATTTGACTTAGACTCCCACTTGGAACTGTGCCTATGATGGACAGAAATACCCATGTTTGTTCTCAGATTTGGCTGCAGTGAGCAAATCTGTGGCGACCAGCGTGTTGCAATACCACATTGTTGCAGGGAGAACATTCTCGTACCAGCAGATTAAGAACCTCGCACAGAATGCCGATTACATGGTCACAACCGCCTTCAACGGCAAGAAGATCAACTTTACCATCGGTGGCAACAAACTCAATGGCTACTCGAGTATCAACGATCCGGACATTGGCAGCAAGGAAAACCAAGCCATCCATGGCATCAAAATGGTCCTCCTGCCTCCTGGTCTCACTGTGCGTAATAAAACACCCTCACCCTACTCGTGTTTTTCTCCTCTTCAATTCCTTGTATCAGTCGAAACAAGGTCTGTCAGTTATTGTTACGCTTTTGTTAGGAAAACCCAGAGACTTAACGTTGAGGTCCGTTGATCTTGTGTAGATTGGTTGCGGACCGCTGTCCCCATTTGCCAGGCCTGCAAATCACAGTGCCGCAAGTAGACCATGTGTGTATTCGAAACTTAACCCCCCTTTTCTGCTTATTGATCTTGTGTGAACAAGTTTTTTTTTTAAGGGAACTTGTAGCCCTATTTTGCACGTTTAATTCATGCAGACAACTAAACCTGTCTTTTGTCGATGGCATGGCCAGTGTCTCACTAATTAGCTGGGAGGAGGCTGGTGGATATTGGCATTCCAGTTATGAGTAGCGCCCTCATCAGTCTTTTCCGTTGATTCTCGTACTGGCCAAGTGTTTCGACCGAAGCCTCTCCACCAGATGAATGACCTGAGGAGTTCCCACAGCAAGTGGCCTTCAGCTCTCCGACGAAATTCATTACTCTCACCACACAATTCGCGTCGGTGAACACAATTGTTCAGCTTCGTAGGCCATAAGTGGGGCCCTAATCGTTCCAGAAGGCTTTTATACTTGACATGGGCACACCCCATAACACCCTTGAAGAGTTTTGTTGAGCAGTTGACGATCAGCATGGGCTATCATTGTGATACAACTGAAACATCAGTTCAATGTGTGTCTGTGATAGCTTTTTCAACCGGTGGTACTGGAAATATACAAATGCTAATATAACTCAAGAATTTTCATATCAAACTCTTAGATACGATGAATGTCGCACAAGCTTGACCTAATCTACATAATAGTCCAAATTAGGTGTTGATGCCGTGCTTCAACCCAATGAAAATGTTGTGTTCAATGGTGTGCATCCGTTCCAATGTGCTCAAGATTCACTGAAAGCTCCGAGATCAAGTTAGTGTCGTCTCGCAAGTGCATCAGCACCCGAATCCCTTAATCCTGTGGATCACTTACGGAATGACATGTATTGCTGCATTACGAAACCTGCTGTCATAAACGCTCTCTTAGTGAAGATGGAACAAATTGGGTATAGCTTAGGAATATAATCTGTGAGGAGATTGATATCTTTGACGCTTATCTGGCTGGAATCTGCTTCATAATCTCACCTTAGAACAAGGATCACATAAAGCCACCCAGATAATGCATATGTTCAAGTTAACAGTTTACTTGGTTACCCTTACAAAAATACGTACATTACCATCACTTGGTCAAAGAAAACGAAAATTAACATTGTGAAAAAAGTTCATGAAAAAAGATAACAAAAATGACTCTTATTTTCATGAGTCAACTGCTTAATTTAGGTCATTAATGTAGCAAAACCAATCCTCAACAAATCTTTGTCTATCTTCACCATCGAAGTCAACTTTTAAGAGAAGATATCAAAACTTTGAATGCTTTTTCGTAAATAATAATCATGATGAGAAGATGAAATGGAGTCCTCTTTCAGCACTTTGGTTCAGTAATAGGCATGAATTGGGGAGGTTTCTCTTTCCAAGGATTATATACCGACGTATGTTCATACGTAGACCTGACACTGTGCATCTTATTATGGAGATGACCTCGTAGGCCATGAAATTCCTTCATATGGCTAGGCATGTTGGTGAACCTTGAAATTCCCGTGTTCGTCCAGTTGTCCTTTGGTGGATATGTCTGCCCCAGATCAGTACAACATTGTGTCCACCGTGAAATGCAGAACGCAGAACAAGGACGCACTGTAATGTAGACAAACTTCACCATAAGCTTAGAAAACTCGATCGGATGCAGATTCACAACAAAAGTTCCCAACCTGGGTGACATTCTCGCGTCGGAAATGGCTAACATCGGTCTGAGTAAAATGAGTCCTCAATTTTTGCCACTCCAGTTTTCTGCGTTAAAATCGCGACATCACTCAGAATGTTGCATAAGAGGTACAAGTGTGAGGATCTAAATGAGCTGCAGAATGAGCTGCAGAAACTCTGGAGGTTGATAAGAATGTCGGCGTGGTAGGTGACAACACCGATCGGTGACATGTGTATTGACAAGGAATTGAAGAGCCAGTTTGTAAGAAAAAAAAATAGAAATGGTAATTAGTGATCACCAATATCAACTCAATGCAATATTGATCGTAGGTTCCAGAAAGGAAGTAACAAATGTATCAAGAATACCTTTGTGCAAGCTCCTGTCTATCCCATCGACACATCCATGGATGGATCTCTGTTTGTATCCCAAAGTCTTTCGGCAGGCTCTCGTTCACGAACTCAGTCTCCAAAATCTGCTCCAATCAATGTTTTAGTTTCTCATGTATTATCAAAATATCAAACCGACAGAATATGTGATTTTTTCAACCTAAAAATCTAACATGACTATGGCGGATGCACGATACTGTGAACATACTAAGGTTAAATGATGAGATCTCAGTCTGAGATCTTCGAAACAATCCGCCCAAATAAAGTAATTGGTGAAGGCGTTAGATTAATTTGAAGTAAACCAGTATACGATTTGTATTTCTTGGTAGTCAGGTTATGCAAAGAAAGGGCGAAAAACCTTCGGGATGGAGAGGTAATGAAATGCAGGTGAGTATTCCAGGTTCATCAAATGAACGTGTTGCGGCATTTCTAACACCAGCTTTGCCACATCTGCTATGTACTTGCAAGGAGCCTTCAAGAACCTGCTCTCCACGGTAGAAAATGTTAGAAACCACCAGGTCCGTCAAAAACCTAGGGCAACTTCAAAAAGAGAAAATTTTGAAATGAAGGTGAAGTGCAGGGATCAATTTCAAATAAGCAAGTGGGATACTATGATTCTGGAAAGCATGCTTACAGAAACTACTGGTCCAGATCTCAACTTCATGGCCAATTTTTCAAATTCAGGACGTTCAGTACCTTTTTAGGGAGTCTTCATCTCCGAAGCAATACAATTTCTTGTCCGCAGTTTGTACAAGGCCCATGTCAGGATCTCCTTTCCAGAGAATTCCATTTGTTCGAGAAAAACAGACAGGACAAAAGCCGTTATACTCAATGTGAGGCTGCTTCTCCAATACAGCGCGTACCTCGTTCGGTGGAATAAATTGTGCTTTGCAGTCATCTTCAGCTACTTCGTACCTGAAATTCTCCCGATCAGACTTGGTCATGTAGTAAATGTCGACAATCAGTTTCTTCTTAATCTGTGCTGCCCGACGACGTACAGCGTTTACATCGACTACACAATAAACATCTACATGTTGGTGAGTAATATCATACTTGATAGACAAGACACACTCTTTATCCTTGCACTACTAATAAAGAATTACAAGTTTATGACAATCCCAGGATTGAAAAATCAGCAACGCGTATGAGCCGCAAAATCCTACAGATTACCAAGAACGTTTCCATGAAAGTCTACGGAGGTCACGCAAATATCTGTACATGATGCATGCATTTGAATCACAGATCTGATAGCAGTGTAGTAGGAAAAAATTATTTGAAAGAATCCCATCGTGAACGAACCTATAACAATCCACCTGAGGAGGTTCGCATGCGAGAAAAAGGAAATTTTTCCGCTTGATATCAAGTCTTTTCTCTGTATGTGGAGACTCTCTGTAGACAGGATCCTGGGCCATTTTCAAAAGCGGTGTGGCTGCTTTGATTCGTGCTTGCAAGTGTCGAAACTCCTGAGCGATGGCAATATGAATGGCTCCAATTGCTCGCAATTCAGGAAATACCTGCACACGTCACCTCATAATTTTGTCATTAACTCATCGTGAACAACGAATTTAGTACCAGCCATATTTAGATACCTTTACTGCATGATGATATGCTTATACAGAAAATAACAGGGTTGTGCAACATACCATGTCATTTGGAATGACCTTGTAACTTCCAATGATCTCCGAAAGTCTATCCAAATGTACATGACACTTGTCTAGAAGGTTCAAAACAGCCTCTTGCTTTTCACAAAGATATTTATGAACAGGCTCCAGGTATAGGGCAACCTGCCATCATAGAGCCTTGAACACATCTCATGGAAATTGGCGAAGAGATGGACGTTATCATCTAAACAGACTTTCTAATATGCTCAACAACCCTTTCGAAGTTGGGATATCAGAATATATACGTTGACATCAGGACTCAAGAAGTCATAATAAGCACTGACTTGAAATTGGTACGCAATTTCATCTCGCAAGCGCTTGATAAAAATGTGATTAACTCCCATGTCTTGGTAATACTTCGTGACACTAGAACTATATGCATGGATTTTGGTGTTGACTATTTCAAAAGTGTCATGAATTGCGCATCCAAGCTCTACGGCGTCATGCTCGTACACCTCATTTGGGAGCTGAAAATCTTGACCTCCTTTTCCTTCATACCTGAGAACTCCAAAACTTAGCCAGATCAGCATCTATAAGGCTGAAATCATATTTGAAAAACGACTAGAAAGTCAACACACATTGCTCATAACACAAGAAAAGTATCGTCAATCTTCGCATTAACTTTTGATAATAGAAGATTGACTACTATTACCAATGTCATGACTACGTGGATTCAAAACACCTCTAGATTCAAAGCCATCAAAATTTGAAGACATTGCGTCCTTTTCCAGCACTCCTCATTTCGTAAGCCCACAAATGACTCACGTGAGTTATTTTAGATAAATCCGCTGAATGTCTACTACTTGAATGTTAAAATAGTAAATATCTAAGAAATTGAGAGTTCTAACTTGTTGAAAACCCTAACGCCCGTCACCACTTCAGCCAGCTCTTGCAACTGCAACATTTTTTCCTCTTTTGGAAGATCCATCCAATACAAAAATCCCTTCCTTGGAAAAACACTCTCAAGAGCTGCTTCTAACTCTAATTTCATCCTTTCCTCAGCTCCCTGTATTGCAGCGGCAAACGGGTCTACAAATTTATTGTAAACGATAAGATGGGCAATCACCCGCTCCCGCAGAACCTCTGCAGTTTCATAATATTTTCGAATATCGATCACCTAATAAGATCAACAGCGCATAATCAGAGAGGAGCCAATTTAGCTGCCAATCCATGAACTATCATCTAATTGCGATGACGGCTCCCTTGCTGCTCATGCAAGTAGCTTCGAATTTGCCATACACTGAAATGAGTGGAAACAAAGAATACAACTTCCCAAAGCAATTCAACATGATTCAGTGATCGTTTAGTCACTGCAACATCCAAATAAACTTACCATTCGAAGTTGTCGAGGATTTGACTCACATGTGTCTGTAATTGGTACTAGGTTTAGCAACTACTCGTAAAAGGCCAACTAATTAAAGTTGAAATTAAAAATAGATTAATAGTATTCCTTATAAAGGTTACTTACCTTAGTATCCAAGATGACTTGCGCAGTCGAGCTTTGTTCGGCATTTCTTAAACTATTTTCTTGGTCTAATTCTTTAATAGCAAAATGAAACGCTGCTTGCGTAGTAACCTGTATGTCGAAAGAGAAGTTACAATAGTGTTGTCAAAGACCTACTCGTCTCCTTTTATCACAGAAATTGTCCGTCAACAGAATGGATCTCACTAGTTGAGGATGGATTTGTGTTCAAATCGTGGAAGCTGGTGGACACTGAAATAGTGATCAATTACGTTGGTGTCTCTTATCATGGTAAAAAAGGTGAAACAAAAAACATACATATCCGCACAAATTGGTGTTGATGTTAATCCTCATAATAAGGATAGTTACTATGTTGTGAAATTACTAGACCTGAAGCTGAACTATCTCTTGAGCTGGGCAGTCTGTGAGTGTCATATGCTTCGCAGCAAGCTCCACCATGGCCTCGTATTCTTGCTCGCTCATCTCTGAAACATGTCTGGTGGAGCACAAAAAAATGTTTTAAATAGATACGTAAATTTTTGAAAAGGAAAAATTTGACGCTTCGACAACCCCCGAAAATGCCATTGCCTTCAACACATGCATTAAATAGGTCATACAATAAATTGAGCGAACTCTACGCGACATTGCATTAACTACTGTCTCCATTACGGGATAGAGAGAGATCAAATAAATAGAACTGAGATTCCCACCATTGCCTGCCAATTGAGAATGATCGAAAAACTTACTTATCAGGCCACTGCATAACTGCACACCGCAACTGAAAACAAGCCATGACTTCCTGATACTCGCGAATCGGGTCTGTCGATGTATACTTAGGGTGGTCTCGGAAACATCGGAGCGTATCCCTCACCATCTGTGTCAACGGTCTGGGATCTTTGTATGACAATACCTTGACCACTTGGTGTTGGACATTGATGATCGGTGGAGTAGCAGGTCTAATCACCGGTTCTTTTCGATAAAGAGGAAAAGGATCATCATATGGATCCTTCCAAGGCTTCCTCTCCTCTTCCGGTGGTGCTCCATCTGTGGCTCTTGTCAACGTCAGATACAAATTCAGCTCTGGATCTCGCCAATCTCTCACATCAAACTTCCGCACGAAACCTTCAACTCGCTGCTCTGGCATCACTTCCTCGATCTGCATGGTGACCTACTTGTACACATGCATGTGTTCAGCAAGGCTCAGAAGCCTAACGCTTTAAAGCCTCTTTGGCATAGAGCCGCAACTCATTGTGATAATCACAACCCGCTACACAACGCCAACGAAGCTTAATATACAACAATATCAAACGAAATGAAAAATTCGTTAGTCGTTCTCCATGAATTTCACAAGATTTCCACCGTCTCTCCATCTCTTTGCGCCTGCACTCGCAAAACGTGGTCCTGTAGGAGAGAATTCTGTCCCACAATGTCGGAGACAACAACAAACAAATCGGCCGATGGTCCAATGCAGAGACTAAATTGCGCTCGGTGATTGGATCGTCAACCACAGCAAGTTTCGATTGTCGAAACAAAAGAGATGAACTACAAACAAGGAAAGAAACTCAAACTCACTTGAATCTAACCTTGGGAAAGTTCTGCTGAAAATTGATTTAAGCTCTTGTGCATAAATCCAACGACTGCGGAAGAATGGTGAGTGAATGGGAAGCTGCAGGTATTGTCATGGAAACGACATGATGGACGGGGATGCTTCAGCGGCTGAGCTTCCTCAAAGCCCTAGCTCGATGAAACTCATCCGTCTACTAACGTAAAAACCACAGCAAATATTATAAGCATATCATAAACTTCATTTTTGAACACTAGTCTAAATTTTTTAGTTCTGTAGTCATTTCTTCATGCCAAAACCACTAATTGGATATTTGCTAGTTTTCTTATCAAAATTTAAAGCTTTTAGAAGTCATTTTCAATAAAATTAATGAATTTTTGGTTGAATGTTATATGCCTTTTAAGATTAAATAAATGAACATATGTTTGGAATTATTTGATTATTTTTAGTTATCTTTTTCTACAACATGTTATAATCATTGCAATCTATATACATACTAGCAAAAATGTATGTGCTATTGTGCACAAAAAATATTTTGATACAAAATAAGGCAACATAGGGAAAAATATATTTTTAGATTGTTATTAGGGTTTTTAGGTTCTTGGTTAGTTGCAAAATATAAGTTTAGCTTCCACAACCAAGTGCCTGGTGCTTTCTCAAACAAGACAACATATAATACAACAACATATTTATGTATTTTGTATTTTGTTAAGACCATCTCTGTATCTTTTAAATCACCAATCTTGTTGGTTGTGAGCTCCTAAAATGTCTCACTAGTTGTTCTTTAGTCAAGTTGCACACGATGAATATTAGAAAGGAAATTTTGCTTAATAGCATAGTTGAAGTCTTAGTAAAAAGTTTTTATCTAGCTTTCATAAGTAAATCCTATTTTTTGTGGTGTTAAATCAATTCTAACAAATTATTAATGAATGAGTGGAAATTCTAGTGGTAGAAGAAGAGTTCTAGTATCGTTAAAGGGACTTCTGGTCCAATTAGTACAAATTGTCATGGTTACTAGGATGGTAAGAGCCCTGCCTATATCACCTTGATCTCCATCATGCAATGTCTTCCTTAACCACCATCTTCCAAAACTGTGGCCATGTCCACATCTTCCATGACCTCACCTCCAACTAAGCCCCCTTGACCCCTTCAACCATGGCCATAAATTCTACCCATGGCCATGTCCAAGTACCTTTTACCATCTCTTCTAAAGTCATAGCGGGCCCACCTTAGTCCAAATTCTGCTCCTTAATCCAAAATTATGTCAAAAACTAACTCCAGTCTAAGTTTTTAATTAAGTAGTCGCTAGGCTCCATGAAGGTGCCAAGAGCTGCCTTTGGCCCTTTTGAGCAACATCCCAAGGCGGGGCCCTGCGGCAAAGGTCGTTGCTGGTTCACCTCCCCAAGGTTAGATAAGGTTCTTACAGTTGGTCTCTTCGCTAGTGGCGAACTTGCCCTTGACGGCCTACCGCCCTTGCGCTTGACTCTCCTCTTTCTGTCGTGCTTGTCGGCCGCCTCCACCGTCAACACCTTCCTGGCCTTGTGTTTGTGTTCAATTTGCCTTATGCTTGTCGATCGCCTCCAACATCAACGCCTTCCCGTTCTTGTGTTCGTGTTCAATTCACCTTGATGCTTGTCGATCGCCTCCCGCGCCGATTCCTTCCCGTCCTCGTATTCGTGACAATTTGCCTTGCCGCTCATTGATGCCTTTCCGTGTTTGTGTTTGTACTCAATTCACCTTGTTGCTCGTTGGTTGGTAAGTTGATCTTCTCCTTTATTTTAGGTGTTGCTAATACCCCCTCATTCCGCCAGTCAATTTTCTTCTTGTTGTTGGTGATTGGGACCTCCTCATTCTACTTTTCCGCGAGTTAAGCGGCTCACCTGTTTTGTGACTGCTAGTTGATGCTTCTCTATCTCATTGTTGATTGGTTAGTCAAAATCCTCCTTTATTCTACTTATCGGCTAGTTAGTCAATTTTTCCTTGTTGGTCGTCAATCCCTCCTCGTTCTGCTCATTGGCTTGTTAGTCAAAATTTTCCTTGTCATGTCGTCGATCCCCTCTCGTCCCGCTCGTTGGTTGGTCAAGTAGATCGATCTCTCTTCATCCCGCTCATTAGCCGACCGAGTCGGTCCCCCTCTTGTTGCTATTGTCGATCTATCCTTGTCCTGCTCGTTGGTTGGTCAAGTTGATCCCCCTCTTATTGCTATTGTCGATCCCTCCTCATCTCGCTTGTTGGTCGGTCGAGTCAATCCCCCTCTTATTGCTATTGTCGATCCCTCCTCATCTCGCTTGTTGGTCGGTCGAGTCAATCCCCCTCTTATCGCTATTTTGATATCTCCTCATCCTACTTGTTGGCTAGTCAACTTGATCCCCTCCTTGCTGCTATTGTTGATACCTCCTTGTCTTGCTCATTGGCTGGTCGAGTTGATCCCCCTTCTTTCTGCTGCTGTTGATATCTTCCCGTCCTGCTTGTCGGCTGATTAAGTCAATTTCCTCCTTTTCTTGTTGTATTGGTTAATATCTCCTTGTGTCGCTTGTCGGATATCAACCCCCCTTGTGGTTATTGTTGTTACCATTGACTCGTGCTGCTCGTTTCTCGGCGCTGCTCGTCATTGGCGTTGCTTGTCATCTGTTCTGCGCGCCACTCATTCTGCTCGTCCCCCAGAGCTGCTCGTCTTCCGTTTTTCTCATCACCAACGTTGCTCCTCATCCAGCTTGCTCGCCATTCATTTAGCCCGTCACTCAACGTTGCTTGCCACTACTCCATTGCCATCCCGTTGCTCGCCAGCTTCTTCATCACCGTGTTCATTGTGCCACCTTGATCAACTCAGTGTCCATGTTTGCTGATCAGCTCACAGGTCAGTCCCCTAGTTGATGTATGGTAATTGAATGGTCGTTAGAAAAATTGAGTTGTGGTAGTTGTAGTCTTTGCTTAGCTAAACACCGTGTGACTTGGCTTTGTAAGAGGAGAGGTGCAAGAGCCTTAGACCATAATGTTGGAATATTGTGGAATAACCACAATAAAAATTGTTCATTGTCATCTAAGGATTAAAATCCACAAGGGATCAAAGTGAGTATCCTAATAACTAAAATATTAAATAAAAGTTAAAATAAATGAGAAGGAATTAATTAATAACTTAAAAAGAACAAAGAGTGAATAATTAAATAGATGAACACAAAAAATATAATAAAGCTCTAAGAAAAAAATAAGTCCAAAAAACAACCTAACATAGTTACAAATATAATTCTCTAAGAATTTTGGTTTATTAAATAATATTAACTAATATAAGGTAAATTGACCACCTCATTAGTAAGTAGTTATTTTATCTCCTAATGTTTTGTTAATTAAACCCAAGATATCTAATTGATCTAAGAACATGCTTGGTAGGCAATCAATATAATCCTCTTTAATAGCTATAAGTTTATTTTCATCAAAAGCAAGAAGCCAATTAGTAAACATTCTATCTCTAAGCTTGGCATGCATAACATATATGATAGTTGCATGCATATTTTTTTTGCAAATAAAGAATGTAAACATACTTTCAAAAGCCACATTCTTTTATTGAAAATGATATAATCTTTGGCCTAATTCTTGTTAGAATCATTGAGAGGACTTATTTGAAATTACTTGATATCACAAAAATAATGCTTTCAAATGGCTTATTTCTTTTAATTATACTCAAAGTATTCTATCCACCACTTTAAATGCCAACTTATTTATTATCAAAGCTTTGTTTCAAGGGATTAATCTTATTTTTTATAAAAGTTTCATTAAAGCTAATTGCCTCCAAATATTGCAAACTAATATTCAATCCAATTCAATTGGGATTTTGAATTTGGAAAGTGCCATCCTATTCTTTTATAATAATAGAGTGGTAATTCTAAAAGATGCAACTATAAGGGCAATTTCATCATTTGTATATATAATTTTAAAAAAAAGATTATCTAAATAGATTTTTTTAGTATCTCTAGGCTATTAATTTAAAAAAACCTTAGAGTTTCCTATAGTGAATGCTTTAATTATTGTTCGGTATATAGTATGTTGGTTATTGTTTAGAAATTAGACCTCTTGTTTAATATTTTTATATAATTATGCTATATTATTATTAAGTTATTTTTCAATAAGCCTATTTGTTTGCACTTGCTCAAGAAGAATTGAAGACAAAAGAAGGTTGAAATCAACTATCATTTTGTTAAATCTTTTCAATTCCTTACTTGAAAGCAATAATACAAGACTTTTAATTTTTTTTGCAATCATATTCTCAATTCCATGTTGAAGTGGCTTATATCCATAGTCACCTAAAAAGCTTCCTATATAAAAGCTGTAGAGTCTGCAAAGATCCATTGATATTTCATCTGCCAAAATTGTAACAAAAAAAGAACAAAATTATATTCAAGTTTGTATTTTTGTAGCTTTAATTAAGAATTGCTTCTATTTATCATATATATCATACAAGCCAAGAACTATATATGCACCTCTAAATGTTTCATAAATATAACTATTAATTATTTGAAGTTCTTCAAATGATGTGGCCCCCTTAACTATTATGAAAAGCATTTGGATGTACTGCTGTTTATTTATTGAGGGACTAATAAAGTGTAAGCAACCAACTTTATAATATTGTTGATGCTTCTTTCAAGCCTTGTGCTTGTTATTCCATATAAATTGTATTAAAAAATTTATATAAAGTACTTTTTGAGCTTCTGATATCATCTTTTTTATTACACATACACCACTTAAATAGAACAAGATTTCAAAAGTTTAAAAACTGAAATGAAAGAGATTTACTTTATATTACAAATAAAGAGCTATAACAAGATACAAGAACAAGACCAGAAGGTCCAAGCTAAGCCATAAAGATTATGCTGTTGAGATTGAAGATCCTTGAAGCTTCAATTTATATATATACTAAATGCAAGAAAGCTCTTTAAAGAATTTTTTTGATGCTTGGATGTGCAATAAGCCTAAGATCCTTCTATGGCCATCTAAGATCCTATAGAACCTTCTAGAATCTTTTGAAACCTTCTTGGAACCTACTAGGACCTATTAGGGTCTTCTTGAAACTATCAAGAATCTTATAAAATCTTTTAAAATTAAATAGAACCTTCTAGAACCTTTTAAAATTAAATAGAACCTTCTTCCATTATATATTTATCACATCATCTTCTCTTTTATTCTCCAAGTTCTATAAAGAAGATGCCAAAGACATAAGAATATAGAATAAGAGATTTGAAACTAGGACAAGGTTTCTAGAAGAAATCAATAAGAACTCGAATTAAACAGATGAGTACATGAAGAACACCAAGAAAGGTGAGTTAGAACTCTAAAAGATGTGTTGTTGAGACTGAAGAACTTTTTAGTCTTGATCCCTATATATACTCTTGTCTAGGATGCTTCTTGAGCGGCTACCATCAAACTAAAAAGTTTTCAACCAACTTCTACCAATTAAGAAGCCTCTTGAGCTCTTTTTACTAATTGAGAAGCTTCTTGAGCTCCTTCCACTAATTAGGAAACTTTTCAACTGACTTTTACCAACTAAGAAGCTTCTCAACCGACTTTCATTAGCTCAAGAAGCTTCTAAAATATTCTAGAAGGTTCTGTGAACCTCTTAAGGTATATGTTCTTAACATCACCTCCTTCCCTAGCGATGAGTTCCAAGAGGAGCTCAAACTTACTACATATGTAAGAAATCAAGAATACACTATACTATTGAGGCTATATATTCTATTCTTCATTTTTGGACAATAGGTTCTAATAGTCCTCAAAAAAATCACCTATGACCTTGAGCTAGTACCTCCGTTATTGAAATATTCCATCCAAGGGTTTGATCTTCATTACGGCCTTCAAAACATCCTCCAAATAAGATCTTAGGACTAAAAAGATTTATCTTTCTAAGTTCAAGCAATATCACTAAAGCTCGAGCATTAGAATTGAGACTTACATGGATGGGTCTTATTCCTAATGGTTCCAATCAAGGTCGTACTTGGCACTGAAATGTGTTGTCCTCACTTTGCTCAATTGAAGGCTATGGAAATTGCACTGGTTCATTCAAAGCTTGTGGCAAACAAATCTCCAAAATCTTGTTCTCTTGATGCTTAGAGGTTTGACATGGTGACTAACTTGCTCATATTGCTCTATTCTATCTTTGAATAAACGGCTACATCATAATGAAGACTTTACTTTAACTCTCTCCCTCTTTATGAATATTCCTTGAATCCAATCTTTACTAAGAAATTATCATTGAATATCTTTGGATTTTTGGAAATAAAGTCAATCAAATTCCTCTACCTTCTAAGGTGCATTGGCGAGATTTGTGGCCGGTTTTCATGTATGCTCATTAATGTCATTGCCCCGCCAATGAACAAAATATTCTAGTTTGTCCCATCTTCGCCATGAATCAAGTACCTTTTCAACCTTGTATTCTTCATGGTCTTCAATTTCAATACTAGGTGGTGATTATTGTACTCTTTTTAGAATATTCAACTTTCTATAAGGTTCTAAAAGAGAGATATGAAAAATTGGATGTACCTTCATAACAGATGGTAATTCCAAGCGATATGCCACTGGATTGATTTGCTTTTGGATAGAAAATGGTTCCAGCCTTCGATAGTCCAACTTATTGCATGACCGCTTAGTCTTGATATTTTGTCAAAGAAACCATATCTTATTTCTAATATAAAAAGCAGGTAGTTGATTCCTAAATTTGTCTGCATATGCCTTGTAAGCATCTTGAGTTGCTCATAATTGAAACTTCAAAGTTGTTTGATATTGTAATAACTGCTTTGCAAATCCTTTAGTCATTAGATTGTTGTTATTTGGCATGCTCCATAGATCAAGCTTTGAATGATACCCATAGTTAGAGTAAAATAATATTTATTGAGTTAAAATATAAATAATATTATTATATACAAATTCCACTAATGATAGATATAAAATCCAATTGGCTTGTTGATAGTTAATGTTGCATCATAAATATTGCTCCAAAACTTGATTAACTCGTTTTATTTGGTCATCAATTTAAGGATGAAAAGCCAAAGAAAGTTTAATATCCACCTTTAATATTTCAAAAAGACACTTTCAAAACTTAGATATGAAGTGGGATCCTCAATCAGATATGATATTATTTAGTAGGCCATGATATCGATATATATTATCAAGAAAGAGTCTTGCCATTTCTTCACTAGATGCAGTCTTTTTGCAAAGGATGAAATAAGCCATCTTTGTGTGTCAATCAACCACTACAAAAATGGTGTTCAATGAATTAGATGGCGGTAGATCTATGATGAAATCTATTGAGATAGAGGACTATGACCATCTTAGAACATGCAAGGGTTGTAAAAGTCCATAAGGGTGATGTTGAGGATTTTTGGATCTTGAATAGATGTTATAAGAGAGCACAAAGTCCTTCACTGCCTTTTATATTTGAGGCCACCAAAAATCTTGAGAAATAAGTTCCAAGGTCTTCTTAAATCCAAAATGACCTACAGTAGGAAAGTCATGGCGAGGTTGAAGAACGCTTAATCGTGTTGGTCCTTCTAGGATATACAAGTGTTCTTCAAAATATAGAAGGTCTTCCTCAAATTTGACATTTTTATTATTTTCTTTTAAGTGATGCTTGACATTAAGGGCCATAATATTGTTAGTGGTTGCAACACACAACTCATTGAGGAAACTAGGATTAATAAGCGTTGATGTAATAGTGGCGCAAAGGCAAAATTATTTTGGTTTCAACAAAGTTGTATATTGTTAATTAAACACTGCCTCTCCTATCTTTGGTATAAGATAGGATCTTCTCGATAGAGTATTAAATAATCTTTGTTGCTTCTTAAGCTAATAAGTGATGAGAAAGTTAAATCAAGATTACGATATATTCCATCGAGCTTGGCGATGATTAAGAACTTGAGCTGAAATAAAATATTCAAAATTCTTGTGATCTGTATATATAGTCACAAGATATATTGCTCCTTCAGAAAAATGACGTCATTCTTGAAAAGAATGCACAATAGTAAAAAACTTCTTATTGTAAATTTTATAATTAATTTTGATAGTAGAGAAGTTTCGAGAATAAAATGCAACAGGATGGAGTTTGTTGTCTATATCCATTTGTAAAAATACGGCCTCTAGTACAAAATCCGAAGTATCAATGTTCAAGTAGAATACCTTTGTAAAGTCTAGATTCACCAATATTGAGGTTGTAGTAAATGTCGTCTTCAGATCTTCAAATGTCTTTTCCACTTGAGGCCTCCGTTTTAACTTGTTCTTACATGTCAATCAAGTAAGAGGGGTGGCAACTTGAGAATTATTTTAAATGAAGATCTGGTAGAAGTTAGCAAATCCTAAAAAATATTGTATATCTTTTACAATCTTTGAAATGGTTCATTGCATAATTGCTTCTATTTTTTTTGGATCCATCATCAAACCATCAATATATATGATATATTCCAAAAATTCCATCTTAGATTGGTGAAATATACATTTTTCTGGTTTGGCATACAAACTTGTATCTCACAGCTTTTATAATATTAATTTAATATGCCCCTTATGTTCTTCCAGATTTTTTGAATAGATCAAGATATCATCAAGATAGATTATCACAAACTTATCTAAATATTCTTGAAAGATGTCATTCATTAAATGCTAAAAGATAGTAGATGCATTTGTTAATCCAAAAGACATGACATTATATTCAAAATGTCCATATCTTATCCAAAATGCAATCTTCTATTCATCTCCCTCCTTTATCCATACCAAGTTGTATGCTCCACAAAGATCTATCTTAGTATAGATCTTGGCTTGGTCAAGTTGTTCAAAGAGTCCTAAGATTAATGGCAGTGGATAAAGATTCTTTATTGTAATCTTATTTAATCTTCGATAATCAATGCACATACGCAAAGAACCAACTTTCTTCTTTTCAAAAAGTATAGGTGCACTTCTTGGAAACTTTGAATGCCTGATGAAGATTTTTGTAAGATTTTTATTAATATAATCTTTTAATACTAAAAGTTTATTTTGAAAAAGATTATAGATTGGGCCAAAAGGTGATTGCATTCCTTCATGAAGATCTATAGCACAATTGTATGGTCGGTGCTCCAGCAATATATCAGCATTCTTCTTCTGAAAATCATCTTAAAATTTATTATACTACTATGGAATACTTACCGATGAAGTTATATGTTCTTTTATTGGAGCCGCATAAATAATAAACAATGTATCTTCTTTGGCCGATCTTATAAAAGCCCTTGTTTTAATAAATAAAAGTTTGTTAATTCATGGCTTTTTATAAATTTTTTTTGTAGGGATTTCTATTGAAAATATTATTCTTTGTAATTTCCAATCTATAGATGGATTATGCTTTTTCAACCAAGATAGACTGAGAATAATAGAATTTGAAAGAGTTCTAATAATGTTGAATACAATCTGATTTCTATGATCTTTGAACGACACTTCTATAGGTGTAGTTTCACGCGTGACACTATCAGAGGATAAGAATCGTCCATATATTATATCTACATGAATAGGTTTGGATTTTTGTATTAAAAGAATTTTGTGAAGCTTAATAAATGCTTCATCTATAAAACGAGCATACACCTTCAAATCTAACAAAATGATTGTCTGAAGCTTCTGAGGGTCCAAATACAAAAAGATTGTAAAACAATGAGCAGATTGAGTAGAAAGAGAGGAACTTGAATAATTTTGTAATATTAGATTGTTTAGCTGATCGGTCCCTATTGTGGTAGAACATTATTATTTTCTTCAATCATTGCACTCATGGTTTTGATAATATGTCAAATTTGTTTCTTCAAGCGATTGTCAATCTTGTGGTCTTCCTTGCCACAATATAGGCATAGACCTTCTTCCATCCAATGCTTTTTTTTTTGTGGACTAAGAGGTTTAAATTGTACTGCATCAAGTTGCATATTTTCTACTTCTACATGTAAATTTGAAATGCTTATTGATGTAGCACGGGTATGTCAGATTGCGTGTTGTCTTATTGAAGCGCATAAATGTTGATCTTGTTGACATTGAAATAATCAGTTATTATATTTTATGGCTTGGCTAATGGCTTTATTGAACAATTATGGATCCAAAAATGATAATAGCAAATTTTTTATATCATTTCTTAATTTCCAATAAAATTGGCTCATTAGGGCTTCTTCGTCCCAATTGATGTTGTATGCTAATTGCCTAAAATCGGATGCATAGATTGATGTAGAGTACAACCCTTGACGTAATACTCCGATCTTAGTTGTTGTCCATTAAGCCTTGTCATATTTTCCAAATGCTTTCGCAAATGCTTCTATAAAAACTTTAAAGTTACTTAGAATTGGTGATCTTTTTTCAAACAAGGAAATAAACCATGATAGTTTTTTTTTCATAAGCAAGGTGCCAACTAATCTAACCCGTGATTCTTCTATCAAATAAGTATCAAGTTGTAGAACTCTTATCAATCAAATTTGATTGACAAACCTTTAGAATTTTGAATGTGTACCATCGTATTTCTCTGGAAGACTAACTCAAGGCTCCTTACATTATTAAATAGGTGGATTTTTTTAGTGTAGCATAGCTAGTATTGTATCTTCAAACATAGAAGTTGGAGGTGGATGCAGTCTTGATTATGATACTCCAGTTGTTGCATCGTTACAAGTTTTACAACAATCTTTGCAATCTCCGCAGTCCTAGCATATAAAGTAGTAAGAACACTTATAATAGCATCTAATTTGGACTCAAAAGATTCAATTATACTAATGTCTTGACCTCCAGCCATTCTAAGATAAAAAAGAAATAAACTTGTAAGAAAGAAATATTGGTTTAGAGGAGCATAATCCGCAACCTCTAATATATTGGTATACCTTTGAATAGAGGGATGATCCACTCTCTAATAAGAAGGATTCAACTTTGATACTAAAGATGAGATCAATCTCCACAAACTATCAAAGACACAAGAATATAGAATAAGAGACTTGAACTAGGACAGGGTTTCTAAAAAAAACCAACAAGAATTTGAAATAAGCAGATACGTATACGAACAACATTAAGAAAGGTGAGTTAGAATTCCAAAAGATGCATTGTTGAGATTGAAGAACTCTTCAGTCTTGACTATATATATAGTCCTATTTAGAATGCTTCCTAAGCAATGTCATATAATGTGTTGTTCTGCTAGAGAATATGCTGGACACTTTGCTAAAGAGGGTGAAGTTGTGGTTCACATACACTTAAGAACCTTTAACAAGTTTTGCCCATATACAAAAGGTATGATTTAAATATCATAATAAGAGTGCTTGAATCAATGTAAAGTACTTAAAAATACTCTTCTTAATAACTTCATTCATATAAAATTCCAATTGCTTGTTACTTGTTACAATCAAGCAACCAAGAGTCTCTATATAAGTCTTAATCTCAATTAGTAAAATTGAATAAGCTGTAATTTTTAATCTAATTGTCAATTTAATATAAAACTTTGCACAAAAATGTAAATACAAGCCTTTTTTATGCTTATAAAGTTTAATCCAATCCAACTTACAAATTGTGAAAAATTGACCAAATCCCATATTAATGTTACTTGGCCGCCAGCTTGAAAGTTAAGGTAGAAACTCCAGCATCAATTTCTCTTTTTATAACTATTAACTTTAGCTAAAATTTGGTATGTAGCTCAATCTTTAAGTCTTCTAGTACTATGCTAAATTTCTCCTTAATCTAATTGTTAGATCTTAAGATATTGTAGGAACTCCAAACAACCCTAAACTGCCAACTTTTGATACCTCTTTGTACTAAAGATTAAATAAATCTCAAATGTACTATTAGATTGCCACAATTTCTCACTCAATCTTAGCAAACTTAGTCAATCATACACTACCAAAATTTCAACTGTAGATGTCACACCAATTGCAAAAAATAGCCAAAGTGCTAACTCTAATTTTATTGCATAAAAAAACATAATCTCACATACAAATCCTAACTTCAAATAGCAATTGCTAAGTCCTCACAAATCCTTTGAAAACAAGCCTAATATTCTTAGAACGAGCTTTAAGCTAGCTCTCTAATTCTAGTCACCAATCTCTAATTGACTAGATCTCTTCTCCTTGGTGGCCATTTTTATGGCTAGATGTCTAATTTTGACCCTGCCCCATTCATGGTCGATCCTTGGATATCAATCCAACTTATTTTAAAGATTATTAAGCTTGACCCTATCCTCAACTTAATTAATATGGTTAAATTTCTATATCTTTGTTGCAAAAATATCTTTTAAAAATTCCTTCAAGGTATCATTTATAGATAAGTTTTACTTCAATGATTGTCATAGAATGGTTGCTAGGTATTCTTTGATGTCTTTTGATTTAAATAATTTTTCGTCTTGAAGTTGATAATATAAAATGTTTAATTGAAATAGCCTAATTAATATGATGTTATTTTTTTGACTATTCATATCTAACTATGTATGCTAAATCAAAGACATGTTGCAATCTTAAGCTAGAATGGGACTACTTCTAGATTTTTTAGTATATATATATATATAAATATATAGATTCAATTTTGAAATTTTTGGAATTGCTTCCACTTCTTATATAAAAAATTATAAAGTTTAGAATATATTATATTTTGATATACTAGATGAGAGTATTATCTAATATGTATTGCTATTTTATATTTAAAAGGATATTACCAATAAAATTTTTATATCTTTTATGATGCATTGACTAAATTTGAAGTTAGTTTTTATGTACGCTTACAAATGTTGTAACCAAGCCAATATACAAAGCACTTCAATTATCATCTTTAAATCAAATATTTTTTTTTATTTCAAGTTTTTCATGGCTATTTACTTTAATATAAAGTAGTGGTGGTTGTATTCTTCTTGATATACTTGCTTTCCTAAAAAGATTTTAAAAAAAATATGTAAAAATTAAAATATACCTTCATGGATATTAGTTGTTCTAATCAGTAAGCAATGGAATTAATTTGTTTTTGAATAGAAAATGGTTCCAAACTTCAATAGTCCGACTTGTCACATAGTTGAATAGTCTTTATATTGTGTTAAAGCAACCATACTTTATCACCAACTTGAAATAGAGATTGTTCTTTTTTTTCCATATCAATTAACTCTTTAGAACGTACTTGAGCTTCTTTTAGTTGAAGTTTTAAAATAGCTTAGATATCAGTAATTCACCTTATAAAATCATTTGCTATTATATTTTTAGATTTATAAATAAATAATATATCTAATTTTAGATAATATCTATAATTAGAATAAAATAGAGTCTATTAAATAGATGTATAAATTATATTATTACAGGCAAATTTGGCTAGAGACAAATAAGATAATCAATTATCTTATAAAAAGTTAATGATACACCATATATTAAGAATATATACTTTGGAGGTTCACAGAACCTTCTAGAATATTCTAAAAACTTCTTAAATTAATAAAAATTGATTGAAAAATTTTCTAGTTGATGAAAGTTGGTTAAGAAGTTTCTTAGTTAGTGGAAGGAACTTAAGAAGCTTTCCAGTTAGTAGAAAGAATTCAAGAAGCTTCCTAGTTGGTGGAAGTTGCTTAAGAAGCTTCTTAGTTTAATGGTAGCTGCTCAGGAAGCATCTTAGATAAAAGTATATATAAGGATTGAGGTTGAAGAATTCTATAGTCTTGACAATATATCTTTTGGAGTTCTAATTCATCTTTTTTAGTATTGTTCGTGGTGTTGTTCGTATACTCATCTAGTTAATTCAAATTCTTGTTGATTTCTTCTTAAAACCTTGTTCAAATTCAAGTCTCTTGTTCCATATTCTTGTGCCTTGGACAGTTTGTCAAGACTGATCTTATCTTCAATATCAGAGTTGGATCTTTTTTTATTAAAGAATAGATTATCCCTCTACTCAAAGGCATACTAACGCTTTAGAGGTTGTGAATTACCGTCCTCTAAACTGATACTTTCTTCATCATAATATTGGAACTTTGTCCCTCTTGTGAAAGAGTGGATCATCCATCTTCTTGAAGGTCTTAAAGCATTTTAGAATTGTAAATTATCCTCCTCTAAACCAATATTGCCTTCTTATAGATTCATTTCTTCTTTCTTTTAGAATGGCTGGAGGTCAAAATATTAGTATGATTGAATCTTTTGAGTCTAAGTTAGACACGATTATAAGTGTTGTTTATTATTTTATTTTCTAGGACTGCGGAGATTGCAAGGATTATTGCAAAACTTTGTAACGATACAACATCTGGAGTACCACAATCTAGACTGCATCCACCCCCAACTTCTGCATTTGAGGATACAGTATTATCTATGCTATGCCAAGAAAGTTCACTTATTCAATAATGTAAGGAGCCTTGAATTAGTCTTCTAGAAAAATATGATGGTACGTGTTTGAAGTTCCGAGGATTTGTCAATCAAATTTGATTGATAATAATTCTATAATTTGATACTTATCCAACAAAAGAATCATGGATTGGATTGATTAACACCTTGCTTATGGGACAAATATTATTATGGTTTATTTCTTTGTTTGAAAAAAGATCACCAATTTTGAGCAACTTTGAAGTTTTCATGGAAGCATTTGTAGAAGCATTTGGAAATCATGACAAGGCTCAGTGAACAACAGCTAAGATGTGAATATTACATCAAGGGGCGTACTCTGTATCAGTCTATACATCCAATTTTAGATAATTAATGTGCGACATCAATTGGAACGAAGAAGCCCTAATGAGCCAATTTTATTGGAGATTAAAAAATGATGTGAAGGATTTGTTATTATTGCTTCCCGATCCACAATCACTCAATGAAATTATTAGCCAAGCCATAAAATACAATAATTGATTATTTCAACATCAATAAGATTAACGTTCATGGGTTTTAACAAGACAACACGCAATCTGACATATCTTTGTTATATCAATAAGCATTTTGAATTCACACATAGAAGTAGAAGATATGCAACTTGATGCAGTACAATTTAAATCTCTTAGTCCATAAGAAAGGAAGCGTCGGATGGAAGAAGGTCTATGCCTGTATTATGGCGAAGAAGGCTACAAGATTGGCAATTGCCCAAAGAAATAAAATCAACACAATACCAAAACTAGGAGTGCAATTAATTAAGAAAACGACAATGTTCAACCACAGTAGGAACCGTGTGGCTAAATAATCCAATATTATAAAACTATTCAAAATCCTCTCTTTCTGCTCAACCTGCTTGTTATTTTACAATCTCTTTGTATTTTGGCCCTTAGAAGTTTTAGACAACTGCTTTGTTAGATTCAAGGACATCTGCTTGTTTCATAGATAAAGCATTTACTAAGCTTCACAAAATTCCTCTAATACAAAAATCTAAACCTGTTCATATAGAGGTAATAGATAGACAATCCTTATCCTCTAGTAGTATCATCCATAAAACCACACCTATAGAAGTGTCGTTTAAAGATCATAGAAGCTAGATTGTATTCAACGTTATTAGAACTCTTTCAAATCCTATTATTCTTAGAAGACTATTTTGGTTGAAAAAGCATAATCCATTTATAGATTGGAGGCTGTAAAGAATAATATTTTTTATAGAGATCCTTATAAAAAAAATTTGTAAAAAGCCACAAATTGACAAATCTTTATTTGTTGAAGCAAGGACTTTCATAAGATCGGCCGAAGAAAGTACACCATTTTTTTATTTATGTAACTTCAATAAAAGAAGATATAACTTCATCAGTAAGTATTCTAGAATAATATAACAAATTTCAAGATGATTTTCAAAAAAAAATGTTGATATATTCTTAGAGCACTGATTATACAATTGTACTATAGATCTCCAAGAAAGAACGCAACCACCTTTTGGCCCAATCTATAATCTTTTTTAAAATAAGCTTTTGATATGAAAATATTATATTAATAAAAATCTTACAAAAAACTTCATCAGACATTCAAAGTGTCCAACAGGTGCACCTATATTTTTAGTAAAGAAGAAGGGTGGTTCCTTACGTATGTGCTTTGATTATCGGAGATTGAATAAAATAATAGTAAAGAATCATTATCCACTATCATTAATTTCGGGACTCTTGGAACAACTCGGTTAAGTTAAGATCTATATTAAGATAGATCTTTGTAAAATATACAACCTAATATAAAGAAGGAGATGAATGGAAGACCGCATTTCGGACAAAGTATGGACATTTTGAATATAATGTCATACCCTTTGGACTAACAAATGTACCCGCTATCTTTCAGCATTTAATGAATGACATCTTTCAAGAGTATTTGGACAAGTTTATGATAATCTATCTTGATAATATATTGATCTAGTTAAAAAATTTAGGGGAATACAAGGGACATATCAAGTTGGTATTACAAAAGCTGCGGGATACATGTTTGTATGCCAAATCTGAAAAATACATATTTCACCAATCTAAGATGGAATTTTTGGAATATATCGTATCTATTGAAGGTTTGACAATGGATCCGAAGAAGATAGAGGAGATTATGCATTGGGCCATTCCAAAGACTGTGATAGACCTATAATATTTTCTTGGATTTGTTAACTTCTATTGGATCTTCATTAAAAATTACTCTCAAATTGCCACCCCTCTTATTCAATTGACATGTAAGGACAAGTTAAAATAGGGGCGTGAAGTGGAAAAGACATTCCAAAATCTCAAGACGGTGTTTACTACAGCTCCAATATTGGTACATGTAGACTTTATAAAGGCATTCTACTTAGAAATTGATGCTTTAGATTTTGCACTAGGAGTTGTACTTTCACAAATGGATATAGATGACAAACTCCATCCTATTATATTTTATTCTTGAAAATTCTCTATTGCTAAAATTAATTATGAAATCCATAATAAGGAGCTTCTTGATATTATAGATTCTTTTCAAGAATGACATCATTTTTTTGAAGGAACAATACATCTTGTGATTATATATACAGATTACAAGAACTTAGAATATTCTATATCAACAAGGATTCTTAATCGCCACCGAGCTTGATGGAATATGTTGCTATTTTGATTTAACTTTGTTATCACTTATTGGCCTAGGAAGCAACAAGGATTCCCTGATACTCTATCAAGGATATCATATCTTATACCAAAGATAGGAGAGACAGCGTTTGATCAACAATATACAACCTTATTAAAACCAGAGTAATTCCGCTTTTGCGCCACTATTACATCGGCGCTTATTGATTCTAATTTCCTCAATGAGGTGTGGGCTGCAACCACTAACAATACTTTGGCCTTTGATATCAAATATTGCTTGAAAGAAAATGTTGATAAGTTCAAATTTGAGGAAGAACTTCTATACTTTGAAGATTAGTTGTATATGCTAGAAGGACCAACATGACTATGCGTTCTTCAATCTCGCCATGACTTTCCCGCTGTGGGTCACTTTGGATTTAACAAGACCTTGGACCTTATTTCTTGAGATTTTTGGTGGCCTCAAATGTGGAAGGTAGTGAAGGACTTTGTGCTCTCTTACAACATCTATTTAAGATCCAAAAATCCTCAACATTACCCTTATGGGCTTTTACAATCCTTGCTTGTTTCAAGATGGTCATGGTCCTCTATCTCAATGGATTTTATTATAGATCTACTACCATCTAATTCATTGGACAGCATCTTTGTAGTGGTTGATCAACTCACAAAAATAGATCATTTCATCCCTTGTAAGAAGACTATATCTAGTGAAGAAATACCAAGGCTCTTTCTTCATAATATATATCTATATCATGGCCTACTAGATGATCTCATATTTTAGTTCATATCTAAGTTCTAGAAATGTCTTTTTGAAATATTAAAGGTGGATATCAAACTTTTTTTGGCTTTCCATCTTCAAATTGACAACCAAACAGAACGAGTTAACTAAATTTTAGAGTAGTATTTACGATGCAGCATTAACTATCAATAAGATGATTGGATCTTGTATCTACCATTAGTGAAGTTTACATATAATAATACTATTCATGCTTTAATTGAACAAATACCGTTTTACTCCAACTATGGATATCATCCAAACCTTGACCTATGAAGTATGCCAAAAAATAACAATTCAGCGATTGAAAGATTTATAAAGCATGTATCGCAACACCAAACAACCTTGAAGCTTCAATTATAAGCAGCTTAAGATACTTACAAAGAATTTATAGATAAATTTAGAAATCAACTACTTGCTTTTCATATTGGAGATAAAGTATGGCTTCTTTGACAAAATATCAAGACTAAGTGGCCATGGGATAAGTTGGACTATCGAAGGTTAGAACTTTGTTCTATCTAGAAGCAAATCAATGCAGTAGCATATCGCTTAGAATTACCATCTAATATGAAGGTACTTCTAGTTTTTCATGTCTCTCTTCTACAACCATATACAAAATTGCATATTCTAGGAAGGGTATAAAAATTGCCACCTAGTATCAAAATTGAAGACCATGAAGAATACAAGGTAAAAAAAATACTTAATTCACAGTGTCGTATTGTAATACGTTTATATAGTAAAAAGTATGAATAAGAATAATTTCTACTTAATACTTAATTATCTTAGTTCAATAAGAACTTAAGATATTTAAAAAAAAATTAATGAAAGCCTCTTAGATTATTTTCTTGCTTTAATAGCTAATAGATAAAAGTTAGTTATTAATTTTTCTTCTAGCTTGTAGAAACTCTTTCATGGCTTTAAAAAAGCCATAAGTTAATACAAATAGGATAGAGGAGATAAAAAATTAATATGGTTAATACTAGAATTAAGTTGAGGATAGGATCGAGCTTAAAAATCTTTAAAATAAGTTGGATTGATATCCAAGGATCGACCATGAATGGGGCAGGGTCAAAATTAGACATCTAGCCATAAAAATGGCCACCAAGGAGAAGAGATCTAGTCAATTAGAGATTGGTGACTAGAATTAGAGAGCTAGCTTAAAGCTCGTTCTAAGAATATTAGGCTTGTTTTCAAAGGATTTGTGAGGACTTAGCAATTGCTATTTGAAGTTAGGATTTGTATGTGAGATTATGTTTTTTTATGCAATAAAATTAGAGTTAGCACTTTGGCTATTTTTTGCAATTGGTGTGACATCTACAGTTGAAATTTTGGTAGTGTATGATTGACTAAGTTTGCTAAGATTGAGTGAGAAATTGTGGCAATCTAATAGTACATTTGAGATTTATTTAATCTTTAGTACAAAGAGGTATCAAAAGTTGGCAGTTTAGGGTTGTTTGGAGTTCCTACAATATCTTAAGATCTAACAATTAGATTAAGGAGAAATTTAGCATAGTACTAGAAGACTTAAAGATTGAGCTACATACCAAATTTTAGCTAAAGTTAATAGTTATAAAAAGAGAAATTGATGCTGGGATTTCTACCTTAACTTTCAAGTTGGAGGCCAAGTAACATCAGTATGGGATTTGGTTAATTTTTCACAATTTGTAAGTTGGATTGGATTAAAACTTTTTAAACATACAAAAGGCTTGTATTTTCATTTTTGTACAAAATTTCATACTAAATTGACAGTTAGATTAAAAATTACAGCTTATTCAATTTCACTGTTTGAAGTTAAGACTTATATAGAGACTCTTGGTTGCTTGATTGTAACAAGTAACAAGCAATTGGAGTTTTTTGTGAATGAAGTTATTAAAAAGAGTGTTTTTAAGCACTTTGCATTGATTCAAGTACTTTTATTATGATATTTGAATCATACCTTTCGTATATGGATAAAACTTATTAGAGGTTCTTGAGTGTATATGAACCACAACTTCACCTTCTATAGCCAAGTGTCTGGCGCATTCCCAAGCAAGACAACACATTATACAATATAAGTGGTGAATCCAATGTAAAAGTTTGAGGTGGAAGGTATTAGAGTTTATTTTGATTATTTGAAATTAATGGCAAAAGAAAGCAAGAAGGTGGATTTTAGAGTTATTAATGGAGCTTTGGGTGGTGCTTCAAGTGGATCTTCAAGTAGAGGTTCAAGTGGATCTTCAAGTAGAGGTTCAAGTGGATTTTTTCTGGTGGACAAGATATGTATCTAGATTCAAACATTGCAAATATGTTTCAAGCATTTATATTATTTATGCAACAATAATAAGACAAGGATTACAAGGAAGCTTTGGCAATCAAAGCATTACAAGCAGTGATTAACAAGGTTGACCAATTTGATAGAAAAGACATCTCTAAATACTTTAGATGTTATATGTGGAAAATGAAATTGAATTGAGTCTCCAAAAAGGATATGATTTTATTATTTGAGCTTGATACGATGCTAGAGATAAGAATACTTGTAAAATCAGTTATAGAGCAATTTTGAAGTTCTTGGGAGAGATTCTCTCATGCATTGAGAGATGAATATTTCTTAGAAGACTCTGATCGTGTCACTAAAAAATCATTTTTGAAATGGATTGAGTGTCCTAACAAAAAATTGCAAGCTACAAAATTATTAAACAACTTTGAGAGATAATATTCTTGGTTATTGAAAGTGGAAAAGGTAACCTTGGGACCAAACAAGGTTGAGTTATTTCTTCAAGCAATTGATGGAAAATGGCAAAAAATGTTAAAGATTCTTCTTGAAGATAAAGAAGAGGATGAAAGATTCACAACAAAATAGAAAGAAGTTGAAGATGCAATGGGATTACTTATAAAAAGAAAAAAAAAAAAAAGGACAAGGTTAGTATTCAGAGAATTGCACAAGTACCTAAAACTCAAGTATCCACTTCACGATCAACAGTACCTATTGTCCAATCTTCAACAATTACATCAAAAAAAAAAGATGTGAAAATTGAAGAACTTATACTCAAAATGTAGGATCTTCAAATTAAGCTTATAAGGCTTGAAGAAAAGACTTCTACAATGAATTCAAAAGCTGCTTTTAAACAAGGATGTATACAAAGATGCATTTGATGTGATGATGATTCTCATTCTCGAAAGGATTGTGGTGAATTCAATGAAATGGTGCAACAAGATATTATTTTTTAGAAAGATGGAAAAGTGGCATTAAATAATATTGGTGATTTTTCCAAATTAACTTTATTAAAGGAGATATGAAAGCACTAATTAAAGATTATTTGGCACCAAATGAGATTGCAATAATGGAAGTTGCAAGTTATAGTACTAAGATAGATGATGGTGGCAAAAAAGTTTTTTTTGGAAATATTGAACCAAGTAGATTTTGGTCTTCTATAATTTTTTACAATGTATTAAAAAAAAATGCCATGAGGAGCTTTATTGAAAATTGCTGCAATAATTCATAAAACTACAAGTTGAGAGGATCCTATGGAAGCTTTGTCAGTGCATGCCTATATTGCTAAGAGCCAATATAAAGTCTTGATAGAAGAAAAGAGAAGACATGATTTTAATGAGACAAGAGAAGGAAATTCTTCCAAGAGGTAGATTCAAGGAGATAAGGCTCGTGAGATGGCTTCACAAGAGTTACCAACAAAATATACCTCAATATCATTAAAAAAAAAAATCAAAGGGCTTAGGAAAAAAAAATAAATCAACAACATACAAACTTCTCTCTAATATTGAAGCAATAACAAATTTAAAGGGGGTACTTGAAGAACGTGTGCTCAATGCTAAAATTGAATTTATATTGAAGGAGATTTTGGACATTGCAAAGATAGAATTCTATAATGTCATTATTGATAGTATTAAGCAAAAGAGACAATTAATGGATGAAGTTGGATCAATTCATGCTATTGATGTACATGTATGTGAGGATGAAGAAGATGAAATTGACAATTGTTGCAAACAATCAACAAGTGGAGGAAAGAATTATAATCAAAGAATACATTTTGATGATCCAAATGACAAAGAGGAAGAAATTTTAAGTCATTATACTTGAAAGCATTGAGCTAGAATAACTACAGAGGCATTAGTGAAGATTGGAGATATAGATGAGCCAGTTGTTGCTTTGATTGACATGGTTCAAAAATAAATCTTATATCTAAAAATCTTTATATGAAACAAAAGTGGCCAATTAATATGGAGCATGGATGGATAATATGGATAGCTAATAATACACAAGGTGAGTTATATGATACTTGCCCAGATATAAAGATTCGGATTGATAATGTTGCAATGGAGCAAAATTTCTTTGTTCAAAATACAACATCTTATCCTCTTATATTGAGACAATTGTATATTATTGCAACTCAGATAGAAATAAAAATACTTGATGATGGATCAGCTTATGCATAGATTCATAGTGATAATAGAAGAAGGGCAATATAATTTTTGACTGTACTTTCAGATCATGAACGCAATCGAGACAAGTTGAGAGAGAATCCATTACTAAAGGTTGTTGAAGAATTTACGGATTTTTGAGGAATACTACTATAAAGCGAGATTATGGAGATATAGAAGAAGAGGTACTCTTGTAAGATGTAGGTGCCTTTAATACAAGTTTTATTGATATTTTTGAAAATGGAAGTATTATGTATAAAAAAATTACAAAATTAAAAAAAAAAAAAAAAAAAAAAAAAAAAAAAAAAAGACTATGTATTATTGAAAAAGAATTATGTGGATTGAAAACATTAGAGGATGATGAAAAGATTTCTTGTATTTATGAAGAAAATAGATTGGAAGATCCTTTGGAATTGATTACATCAATTGGATTAGGAGATGATGATAAGGTTGTGCAAATTTATTCAAGGGAAATTTATTCTATACTTGAATCTTTTCAAGCACTAGAGGTTATGATTGAAACAAAATATAAGACAGTAGATAAGAAGGTGAAACTTGTTGTTAGACCTTTCTCAGAAGATTTTAAAGAATAAATGGAAAAAACATCAAGAGAAAAGAGCTTAAGGAATATAAAGAATATTGGACATAAATTTACAAACAAGACTTTTGAAGAATTGAAAATTGGTTCTCATGGTTTATTGTTGCCAGAGGAAATTGAATATTTTAAATAGATATTTGTAAAACGAGGTAAATCATTTGCCTTTGAATCTCATGAAATTGGATATAAGGATCCAAATGTTGTAAACTCCATAGTTATTTTCACTATATCACATATACCTTGAAATTTGAGGCTAATTTTAATATCCCCAAATATATTTGCCAAGTTTGGTAGAATTATTGAAAGAAAAGATGAAGATAAAGATTTTGGAGCCCTTTTTTGCACCTTATTCTAATCAATGGTTTACGGTGCCTAAGAAAAATGGATCATTATAATTTATTCAAGATATGCAACCAATAAATGCACTAACTATCAGGATTGCAGGAATTGGATCAATAGTAGATGAATTTGCTGAAGCATTTGTAGCAAGGGCAATCTATTTAATGAATGATTTATATTTAGGCTATGACCAATTTCAACTTGTAATGAAGAATAGAGACAAGACAACGATGAGAACACAACTTGGACTAGTTAGAATGTCTATTCTTCCTTAAGGTGCTACTAAATCAATTACGTATATGATGAGTGGAATGAGCAAGGTCTTAAGAAATTTTATTCTTGAGAAGACTATGCCTTTTCTAGATGATATTCCTATAAAAGGGTGCAAAGAAGAAGACAAGGATGAAACTTTAGTTAAGAAAGGATGTCACAAGTATATTATTGATCATATGCAAGATTGTGAAAAAATATTGATTCAGCTTGAAGAAATTAATCTTATCTTATCAGATATAAAATCTATATTTGGAATACAAGAAGTTATAATTATTGGATATTGATGTGGATTTTATGGAAGGAAATCAGATACAACCAAGGTTGATGCAATTAGAAGAATGAAAGAAAATTGTAGTTCTTTAACAAAGGTGCAAAGATTTTTGGGTGCATGTATATTTTATCATATTTGGATTCTTCACTATGCTTATATAGCAGATCCATTGTATGAATTATTATGTAATGATTATCGATTTAAATGCAAAAAAAGGCATATCAAAGCAATACAGAGGTTGAAGGATTTATTGATATTACCTCCAATGTTAAAAAAAATTGATTATAAGTATAATAGACTAGTGATTTTTATAGTGGATACTACTCCAATTGCTATTGGATGGGCTGTAGGTCAAGATGATTCAAATAGACATAGATTTGCAGTTTGTTTTAGAGCTAAGATTTTAAGTATTTGCCAATATGCATATTTTTAAGTCAAAAGAGAATTATAGGGAGTTGTTTCAGCTATGAAAGCTGAAAATGATTACTTAATTGGCGCAATAGTGATAAATGAAACAGATTGCCTTTGCTTGGAATGATTATTAATTGTACAACATTGGATATTGTAATATTGAGGTGGATTGCTTATATTAAATCATTAAATCCAGAGTTTAGACATGTTGCAAGAAAAAATAATCCGATAACAAATATGTTATTTCAAGCAAGATATGATGGAGAAGATGAGATGATTGAGGATATTGATGATGTGGATACAAAATTTTATTCAATTTTACAATTAAACAAAGAAGATATGTCATTTCATAAAGAAAATTATAAAAGAGAGTTATTGGATATTGAATATTATTTGAACACATTAACCAAGCATATTGACTGGTCTATTGAAAAATTTAAACAGATCAGAAAAAAAACATACAAATTCATATTACAAGGAAGTTTTCTATGGAGGAGGCCAAAATCAAATATTAGAATGCTGTAACGAGTAGTAGATATTAAAAAAGATTAATAAAAACTACTTAAGAAATTTCATGATAGTCTATGGGCACAGCATAGAGGAATTTGGACTACTTTTGGTAAATTAAAAGAACAATATTGGTGGAAGAATATGTATTGAGATGTAGCTTCATTTGTGGAAACTTATATAACTTGTCAAATGTATTCAAATATAGGTCATCAAGATGGTTTACATCAAATATATCCTTTGACTATTTATTTTAAATGGATCGTGGATTTGGTTATTATACTAATAGAATTATAGCAAATGAGGTATTTAATTTTGGCTCATGAAGATTTATCAAACCAAGTAGAAGGCAAGGCATTAAGAACAAAGTCTATAGAAAGAATCTGCAAATTTTTACTTGAGGATGTTATTTGTTGCTATGGATGTGTAGAAAAGATCACTACAGATCATGGAGAATTGATTGTATATGAAGCTCGTAAATTCTTTAAGAGATATGAAATTAAATTATCATTGACTATTGCTTATAACCTAGAGGGGAATGCAAAGAGTGAATGTAGACATCCACCAATTATAAAAGCTTTGGTTAAAGCTTGTAATGGAAGCATAAAAGAATAGCCTTGACTTCTATCTTATATATTATAGGTTGATCACATAATACATAGTTTAATGACAGGATATATGGTAGTGGAACTTATGGCAGGTCAAAAACCTATTATACTAATTGAAGAACATGTGCTAATTTGGAATATACTACCTTGAGAAGATGGATTAATAAAAGAAGAATTGTTGGCTATTAGAATTTGACAACTTGAACAAAGATCAAAAGATGTAGAATTAGTAATAAAATGATTACAAGAAACAAGGCTAAAGAGTAAGGCTCGGTTTGATAAACGATATCAATTGAGGCCTAGAGCAATTGAAGAAGGTGATTGGATACTTGTTTATGACAACAATTTGAAAAACTAGCATAGTACTTTACGAAAGTTTTTAAAATGTTGGTTTAGACCATATGTAGTGGTAATAGTTCATGACAATGCCACGTATTCATTGAAAGAATTGGATGGTATAAGGTTGAAGATACCTATTGCTAAGAAGTGAGTGAAGATTTTTAAAAGAAAAGATGGAAAGATAAATGTGGAGGATCATGTTAAAAATATCAATAACTTTGAAGAAAACAATTGTATTGAAACAAATGATGATTATGATGAAGAAGAACTTGGTGCAAAAAATGAAGAGATGGTATGATGTCAACTATGACATATGGTTCATTTGGCACATATCAGAGGATGCATAGGTTCAGAGGAGGTGGATGTCGTGTTGTGACACGTTTACATAATAAAAAGCATGAATAAGAATAATTTCTACTTAATACTTGATTATCTTAGTTCAATAAGAACTTAAGATATTTAAAAAAAAATTAATGAAAGCCTCTTAGATTATTTTCTTGCTTTAATAGCTAATAGATAAAAGTTAGTTATTAATTTTTCTTCTAGCTTGTAGAAACTCTTTCATGGCTTTAAAAAAGCCATAAGTTAATACAAATAGGATAGAGGAGATAAAAAATTAATATGGTTAATACTAGGATTAAGTTGAGGATAGGGTCAAGCTTAAAAATCTTTAAAATAAGTTGGATTGATACCCAAGGATCGACCATGAATGGACAAGGTCAAAATTAGACATCTAGCCATAAAAATGGCCACCAAGGAGAAGAGATCTAATCAATTAGAGATTGGTGACTAGAATTAGAGAGCTAGCTTAAAGCTCGTTCTAAGAATATTAGGCTTGTTTTCAAAGGATTTGTGAGGACTTAGCAATTGCTATTTGAAGTTAGGATTTATATGTGAGATTATGTTTTTTTATGCAATAAAATTAGAGTTAGCACTTTGGCTATTTTGTACAATTGGTGTGACATCTATAGTTGAAATTTTGGTAGTGTATGATTGACTAAGTTTGCTAAGATTGAGTGAGAAATTGTAGCAATCTAATAGTACATTTGAGATTTATTTAATCTTTAGTACAAAGAGGTATCAAAAGTTGGCAGTTTAGGGTTGTTTGGAATTCCTACAATATCTTAAGATCTAACAATTAGATTAAGGAGAAATTTAGCATAGTACTAGAAGACTTAAAGATTGAACTATACACCAAATTTTAGTTAAAGTTAATAGTTATAAAAAGAGAAATTGATGCTGGGGTTTCTACCTTAACTTTCAAGCTGGCGGCCAAGTAACATCAGTGTGGGATTTGCTCAATTTTTCACAATTTGTTAGTTGGATTAGATTAAAACTTTATAAGCATAAAAAAGGCTTGTATTTACATTTTTGTGCAAAGTTTTATATTAAATTGACAGTTAGATTAAAAATTACAGCTTATTCAATTTCACTAATTGAGATTAAGACTTATATAGAGACTCTTGGTTGCTTGATTGTAACAAGTAATAAGCAATTGAAATTTTATATGAATGAAGTTATTAAAAAGAGTATTTTTAAGCACTTTGCATTGATTCAAGTACTCTTATTATGTTATTTGAATCATACCTTTTGTATATGGGCAAAACTTGTTAAGGATTCTTGAGTGTATGTGAACCGTAACTTCACCCTCCACAACTAAGTATCCGGCACATTTCCAAGTAGGACAACACATTATACGACAACAACAAAGGTGGGACAAATTGAAATATCTTATCTATTAGTGGGGCTATGATATTAATGAATGCACATAGGAACTAGCCACAAATCTTGTCAATGAGCCTCAAAAGATATAAGAATTTCATTGACTCCATCTCCACAAATCTAAACATATTTGATGATAACTTCTTAATGAAGATTAGATTCAAGGAATATTCATAAAGAGGGGGAGAGTTAAACTAAAGCCTTCATTAGGATGTAATCATCTATTCTAAGATAGAATAAAGCGATAGAAGCAAGTTAGTCACCATGTCAAATCTTCAAGCATTGAGAGAACAAGACTTAGGAGATTTATTTGCCACACAAGCTTTGAATGAACCAGTGTAGTTTTCATAGCCTTTTATTGATCAAAGTGAGGATAATATATTTTAGTACCAAGTATAATCTTGGTTGGAGCCATTAGGAGTAAGATCTAAGTATGCAAGTCTCAATTCCAATGCTCGAGCTTTAGTGATACTGCTTGAAGTTGGAAAGATGAATCTTTTTAGCCCTAAGATCTTGTTTGGAGGATGTTTTGAAGGTTGTAATGAAGATCAAATCCTTAGATGCGATATTTCAATAATAGAGATACTAGCTCAAGGCCATAGATTTTTTTCTTAAGGACTAGTAGAACCTATTGTCCAAGAATAAAGAACAAAATATATAACCTCATTAATATAGCGTATTCTTGATTTCTTATATATGTAATAAGATTGATCTCCTCTTGGAACTTGTCACTAGAGAAGGAGCTGATGTTAAGAATATATACTTTGAAGGTTCACAGAACCTTTTAGAACATTCTAGAAGCTTCTTGAATTTATGAAAGTCAGTTGAGAAGTTTCTTAATTGGTGAAAGTCGGTTGAGAAGTTTCCTACTTAATAGAAGGAGCTCAAGAAGCTTCCCAGTTAGTGAAAGGAGCTTAAGAAGCTTCCTAGTTAGTGGAAGCTGCTCGAGAAGCTTCTTAGTTTGATGGAGCCGCTCAGGAAGCATCCTAAACAGGAATATATATAAGGATCGAGGCTCAAGAGTTCTTCAATCTCAATAATATAACTCTTAGAGTTCTAACTCATCTTTCTTGGTATTGTTTGTGGTATTGTTTATAGTGTTGTTTGTATACTCATCTAATTAATTCAAGTTCTTGTTGGTTTTTTCTTGAAATCTTATTATAGTTTAAGTCTCTTATTCTATATTCTTGTGTCCTTGATACCTTAAGTATTACTTCAAGATTTGATTGATTAGCTCCATTTGGCCATTAGTTTATAGAAAAAATATTGAAAAAAGCTTGATATTTATTTGAAAAATTTTAAAAAGTGACTTCCAAATCTTGGACACAAATTGTGGTCTTTGATCTAGTTTAATATCATTTGACAATCTATTATATCAATAGACATTATCAATAAAAAGTTTGATTATTTTTTCACTAGTAATAGTCTTTTTACAATACACAAAATGTACCAACTTGATAAATTGGTCGACATTTATATATAAGATATTATAAGAATTTGATAGTGGAAGATTTATAATAAAGTCCATAAAGATAAAAGACCATGATTATTTTAAAATTGATAGCAATTAAAAAACTCCATAACAACAATGTTGAAGATTCTTTGATCTAGAACATGTGTCACGAGAAAAGACAAATTTTTTAACAACTTTTTATATTTGAAGTCATCAAAAATCTTTAAAAATGAATTTCAATGTCTTATTGAATCCAAAATGTCATATAGTTGGAAATTCATGATGTAGAATAAAACTAAATATAGTTTCATTTCTCTTTTAAGTTGTTATAAGACTAATTACAATATAAAGTCTAAGGTATTGGTTTCCATAAAAAATGGTTTTAAAAAGTCTAAGTGAATCAAGATAAGGACTATGATAAATATTTTTTTCAAGTATTTAAAGGCTTTTTTAGCTTTTCATTTCTATTGAAGCTTGTCCTTGCATGTCAATTGTATAAATAAAGTTTTTATTTGAAAATAATTATTGATGAAGATCCTATAGAAGTTTACAAATCTAAGTAAGTATTAGATGTCATATATTGATTTTAGAATTGTCAAATTGCTAATAGTCTTAATATTCTTTAAATCCATTATTAAACCTTCATTTGAAATAATATAGCCAAAAAAATTTACTTGAGATTTATAAAGTATATATATTTTTTAAATTAGCATATATTCTAGTATCTCATAATCTTTGTAAGATAAGGTAGATATGTTGTTCATATTTTTTTGGAATCTTAAAATACATCATAATATCGTTGAAATAGTATATAATAAAGTCATTAAAGAATTCACAAAATACATTGTTCATCAAATACTAGAAAATGGTTGGCGTATTTATAAGACCAAAAGACATGATATTATAATTGAAAAGTCCATACCATATACAAAAAGCGATCTTCTATTCATGTCTTTTTTTAATATATATACTAGATTATAAGCTTTACAAAAATCTATTTTAATATAAATCTTAGTTTGATCCAATTGGTCAAAGAACCCTGATATCAATGGCAAAGAATAACAATTTTTTATTGTTACTTTATTGAGGCCACAATAGTTCATACACATTTGCAAAGATCCATCTTTTTTCTTCACAAAGAGTATAAGTGCACCAATAGAAGATTTTGAATGTCAAATAAAATTCTTTGTTAAATTCTTATTAATATACTCATTTAATGTTGTAAGCTTGTTTTGTGATAAGTTATAAATTGGACCAAAAGATGGTTGTATGCCATCTTGAAGATCAATAGTATAGTCATATGGATGATATTTTAGTAAGGTATCCAAGTTCTTCTTTTCAAATACATCTTAAAAATATCTATATTTCATTAGAAAGGTTGTTAAAATACTTGCTACTTTAGATATTGGAATTGTATAATCAATAAAAAAAATATATATATATATATATATATATATCATTCTTGGTTGCTTTTATAAAAGTTCTAACTCTAACAAAAAAAAAAACTTTATGATTTTAAATTTATAAGATGTGTAGTATTTTCTATCAACTTTAGTATGAATAGATTGTGGTATTTCAAAAAAAATTATTTTATAGGATATCCAATTTATATAAGAATTATATCTTTTAAGTCAAAAAAATTCTAAAAGCATAGAATTAAATAGAGATGTAATGATATTAAATACAACTTAACTACTATGATTCTTTGATGTTACTTCTAATAAACTAATTTTATAAGTAACATCACCAAAAGATAAGAGTCAACCATCTATGATCTTTATATGAACAGCCTTGAATTTTTTAATTATAAAAATTTTATAAATTTTTAAAAATTCTAAATCAATAAAATAAGCACAGGCTCTTAAATCTATTAAAGTAAGAGTTTTGAATTTTTGGGCATTCAAACATATTGTTATGGTAAAGAAACAAGAAGAATTAAATGATAATATAAGACTTTTTTATTTTTAGAATAAAAGAATCCAACCGCATGGTTCCTATTGTGGTTGGATATTTATATTGACACTTTTTGTAGTAATTATTAGTCTTATAGTCGGATTCTTCACAATATAAATATAAGTAATATTCTTTTTGATGCTTCTTTTGTTGCTCAAAAAGGAACTTGAAGCAAATCACATCAATTTGCATATCTTCTACTTCCAAATGCTTATTAGGATTGAGAGATATAGAAGATGTCGAGTAATTGGTATAAAGTTGTGATACAAGGAGTGGACATTTTTTTTTTGTTGATGTTGAAATATCTGATTACTATATTTTATTGCTTAATTAATGGCTTTATTGAGAGTTTGAAGATCAAACATGAACAATAATAGATCCTTTATATTATCTTGTATAAATAATAATTAGATCCTTTATATTATCTTATATAAATAACAATTAGATCCTTTATATTATCTTTGTCAAAAGACTTAGATTTTAATTGTGGTATGATAAAACTTATTATGTTCTCTAAAAGTTTTTGCACATATTCCCAAAAATATTTTAAAATTATACAATATAGAAGAATTTTTTTCAAACAATAGAGCAAATCAAGACAAAGTTTGATTTGAAAGCAAGATTCCTACTAGACCAATATAAGATGCTTTTATAGAATATTGTTGAGGTTGGAATAAAATAATAAATCATATCTAATTTACAAAGCAACAAAACTTTGAATGAGTTCCATCAAACTTCTCTAAGAAACAAATTTTTGATTTTTTTGCTATTGACATTGAATTGCTATCTCAAATACACATATCTTTTAATAAAGTAGACCTTCGTGATGGAACTCTTAACGTGACTTATGATAATAGCTAAGATTCTGTTCTTTGATCATTATATATGGTCATATAAAGTTCTTTATTTTGCTTATATAAGATCTTTATTTTAACTCTTAATGCTTTAAGAGTATTTATAATTGAATCCAATTTGGCTTCTTTGAAATATATTAAATTTAATCCTTCACTTCTTACTATAGAAATAAAATAAAAAAATTAAATATAAAAAATCAAGAATAATATCGATGTAGAAGACAATAATTTATAACTTTTAAAGTGCTATAGTACTTTCAAAAAGAAGGATAATCTGCTTTTTATCTAAAAAGACCAATCTTTAATATTATACTATATTAGTCTTAATAAACTATTACAGATACACCACTGAGTTAGAACAGGACTCTAAAAGATTAAAAACTAAAATGAAAGAGGTTCACTTTATATTACAAGCAAGGAGTTACAACAACACACAAAAATAAGATCAGAAGACTCAAGTTGAATCATAAGGATTGTGTTGTTGAAATTAAGAATCTCCTTAGCCTCAATTCTTATATATATTTGGTGCAAGGAAGCTCTTTGAGAAGTTTCTTTAATACTTAGAAGTGAAGCAAGCTTAAGATTCTTTTATAACCACTAAGATCTCCTAGAACCTTCTAAGACCTTTTGAAACCTTCTTGGAACCTATTAGGACCTATTAGGGCCTTCTTGAAACCATTGAGAATCTTTTAGAATCTTTTAAGATTAAGTAGAATCTTCTAAAATCTTCTAGGATCAAGTAGAATCTTTTAAGATCTTTTAATATTATATATAATATCTTTTAAAACCTTTTTAAGACTAAATAGAACCTTTTAGAATCTTTTAGAATCTTCTTCTATGACATTGTTTGCATCAAAGTACTCAATCAATGTCTTTTTTCTCAATCCCTTGGAATTCAAAATTTATCTAATATTCTTATTTGTATTAAATAAAATAGATTATTGATCACATAAGTAGATTTTTAATCATATAACAAATAGGAATCTGCCATGCATCCTAAAAATATTTAAATGCCATATTGCTTCAAATACAAAGACATATCAAGAATTATAATATTATTTAATTTCATCATAATTCTCAAGAACGACAATGATACAATCATGATCTTTATAAATATACATGAACAAATACTTAACTATGGAAATGGAAGAATAAATCTATATTTAAAAAATATAAAAATATTTTATTAAATATTAAATATTATATTTAAATAAATTTAAATATTAAAATATTAAATATTATATTAAAAAAGAACCATTTGCTTTACTTCCACATTAATGTACATATTATATTTTGTAATCAAATACAAATTATGTAGCACAATCTAATGGTTATTTATCTTATATTTTTTTGGATCTTTAAAAAAATGGCCATTATTACATTGTCGATATATTAAATATCCATCTTTATTGTATTATGTCTTTAATTTAAAATTCCAAAGATAGTATTTTGTGTACTTTTTGTACAAGAGATATTTGGATTCTGAATGCTGTAAGGGCCATAAATCAAACAACTAATTATTATATTGTATTCTTTGAGATATATATCTAGATTTGGGAACTCAATAGAAATCGTTGAGTTATATTTTTCCTAAAGACACATTTTATGAGCTTTCTTTAAAATCATGGAGATTTGCACATGTAACAAATCATTCTTCTAAAATTCAATCATCTATAATTTTGTACCAATAGATCCAAAAATGTCACCAAAAATATCCACAAAAAGCTTTGTCACTTTGAATTCAAATACTCAATTAAGTATGTGACATTGGTCTTTTGCTATCTTACTAGATATGAACTTTGCTTAAATTTCTGACTATTTGGGATTATAAATAAAGATAATAAAGAAGTCAAGATGTCCAAACTTATGCACTAATGTCATTACATCTTGGTATAGTTGCATCATTTGGTGTTGCCCTCTTAAGAATGTAGATGGAAGAATGAATTCAATTCCCCGCTCTATTGTATTGAAGTCCTTAACATCAAGTGCATCTTAGAGTCCGCAATAATGATTACTTTGTAAATCTTTCTAGTTTTTTTAGATGAACTTAAAGTGGTTTTGTTCCATACATGCATACATATCCACCATATGTGTCAACTAGCTTGAAAAAAAAAGATTTTACTAGCATGCATTTAAAGTATATAATTATAGAATTTCAATTGAGTTATATTTTTAGAATTGCTTCAACCTACCATTGCATCCTTATCCTCAGCCATAAATATATTTTTATCCCTTTAAAATTTATTTAAAGATATTTCTAGATTCTATTTGTTTTATTCATTTGGAAACAGAAGTACATAATGAAGAAATAAATAGAATGGATACAATACAAAAATATAGTAGAGATCCTATTGTCACTTTTAACAATAATATTTCTTTTGCTAGAATTATAATTGTTACTATCTTCTACCATAATTGCACAAATTTCATTTATAGTTGATACATTATACTATCAGATGTTTTTTTGCAAAAGCGCCAAGAGTCAAATATTAAGATCCTCTATAGGTCCATTCAAGTTGTAGCTAATATTAATAAATAATTATATATATAGATTTTAAGTGTGCAACATATTTTATAAAGCTACCATCATTTTATACTCTAAGCTAGCAAAGTTTAATATCTTATTGTTCAATTCAACTTGCGGATTTGAAATGCATAGCTGAGTAAATTTGGAAGTTTCACCTACAATCAAAAAAAGATTGTCCATTTGATAGTACAACTCTCTATATAAGTGATATTATATAGAGTGATTTTTAATATAGAAATATATTGGATATCTAGTTGTAGAGAATTTATTTATAATTTATTGGCCAAACTTTGATAAATCATTTGTCCTTAGTAAGAAAGACATATAAACAAAATAATATTTTTTAAAAATATTATATTAATAAAAATCATTTATATTTAAATAGATTTATATTTAAATAGATTTATATTTAAATAGATTTATATTTAAATAGATTTATATTTAAGATTTTTTTATAGCATCTAAAAAAACTTTAACACTTTAACACAAATATTGGCTTCAACTCCCATTATCTCTTTTATTCCAATTTAGAATTCATCAAGCTATATATTTAAAGTATAGCCAAAAAATTATTTTTTGTAATTCCTATTGCTGATCCTTTATTGCTTTTTATATGCATGAGTTTCATTTCAAAGAATGGCAGTAAGTATAAAATCAACACCTTGAATTTGAGTGCTTATATCTCTTTCATAAAAACTCCAAATCACTCAAATTTTGTACCAAAACCATAGCCAAAAATCTAAACTTGCTAATTATAACTTTTAATGTTCATATAAATTCAAAAAAAAAAAAAAAAAAAAAAAAAAAAATCTCTAATTTCTAATAAAGCCTCAGACATCCTCCTTGAAGCCTATTGGACATGATCTTTAACCAATAGGAATAGAGGTTTCTATCATCCATCTCCATTCATCCACATAATTGGCTTAATTACTCATTTTGATATTTAGACTTCTTTTTAATCCTTTTTTTAATATAAATTATATAATATGTATCCTAAATATCAAATAAAAGATATAAAGAAGATTTTAAGGATTACCAATGTCTAACAAAGGTGATTCAAAATATATAAAAGTTGTCATCATTATAATATCAACTTCAAAATTCACTATCAAAAAAAAAATTGAATTTATATAATCCTTAATAATAGCCTTTTTAAATATATTTCTTTTAAAATAATAATCTAACCATATTTTGTAACTAATTAAAATCCACTAATATGGCTATTATCTAACTATATAATAAATTATATACATATATATATATATATATATATATATATATTATTTTCACATAGTAGCCGAATTACAAAATACTAATCAATGTTTGCTCTAACAAATGTAAAAGTTAATGTACTATTATACTTGTCTATGTTCTTGAGGAATTCTTTAGCTTTATAACAAGTACCTTCTAACATGCTACACTAAGACTCAAGAATAAGATAGAATGGCAAAAAGATGACTTTTTTATTAATGCAACACGTTGTCGTATGGCATGAACTTCTATCTGGGAATACACTAGATACTTGGCTGTAGAGAGTTTACTTGAAATTTATTGACTAAACTCCAATAAGTAATTTTTTTAATAAAAAGGACAAATAATATAAAAATATTATAAAAGAAAACTTATATAGATAAACTCTCTTGTATTCAAGTAGGTTTGTACAAAAAAGGTTCAAATTTCTACAAAAATCCTTCAAAATTTTATTCACCCCCAAGGACTTATTTCTTCTTGATCTTTCGAGTCCAATAACTCTTGATCCAACCATTTTGTTTCTATAAAATTTTCTTCAAAATATAGATAATACTTTTAAATTTCACCATAAAGAAGAATCAGTTATAAATTCACTTTTTATCATTTGATATCTCAAAAATCTTAGCAGGTGCTTAAAACCCTAGCTCAGAGACACTTGAGCACTATTTTCCTTCTATCTCACAAATCCAAAATTCTAATGCCACAAAATTTTTGCACATAGTCTTATGACATAAATATATACACTCCTAAAAATTTTGAGCCAAAAATCTATCAAATTGCTTAAGATATAGCTCAAAATGTAACCACTAGTTAAGCGGGGTCACTTACTACCCTTAGCTTACAAGTACTAACTTCAACTCCCAATATCTCCTTTATTTCAGCTTGGATTTCATCAAGCTATATAAAAAATGTAGCCATGAAAGTGCTCTTTCCAACCCTAGTCATTGATCCTCTATTTCTCTTTGTATGCGCGAGTTATGCCTAAAATAGTGACAATATGTATAATTTCGACACCCTAACTTTGAGTGCCTATAACTCTTTTATAAAAAGTCCAAATCATGCAAGATTTGTACCAAAACCATATCCAAAAAATCAAACTTGCTGACCCTAGCCTCCAATATTTGACTCCTCTCGAAAAACAAACCCTAATCCCTAATATACCCTCAGGCAGCCTCCTTGAAGCCCATTCCATATGATTTTTGGCCAATAGGAATAGAGACTTCTATCATCCATTTCTATTCATTCACATGAATGGCCTAACTATCCCCTTTTACACTAAAAATCCCTTCCTAATTTTTTTGCTTATAAGATTTACACAATATGTGTTCTAAACACCAAATAAAAGAAGTAAATAAGATCTTAAGGATCACCAATGTCTAACAAAGGTGACTTAAGATATTCAAGAGTTATTATCAATATAAAATCAACTTCAAAATTACTATCAAAAAGAAAAAATAAGGTTGTATAAATCTCAATAATGATCCTTTTAATAGATCCCTTCTAAACTAGCAACCTAACCACATTCTATAACCAATAAAAATCCATTGATATGGCTTTCACTTAACTGTATAGTAAATTATACATTAAATATATGTGTATAATTTTTTCACATAGTAGCCAAATCACAACATGACAATGTATTGAAGTGCGGATTTATTTATGAAGTACTAGACACATGTTAATCTATTTAATGAAGAATTTAACAATGGCTACAAGGAATGATCATCTTGCCAAATAAATGGCTAAGATTACCTACTTATCCATCAAAAAGATAATGTGCAAGAAGGATCATATATATATTGTGTATTTTTTTAATAATTCTTATTAATATTGTGATTTTATGCAAGAATTGAAATATGCAAAAATTTACTTATGGTCCACTTCAAAGACTTGTACACATTGTATTTCATTTGTAACATTATGTTGCATAGCCTCTTGCATTTTATGTGCAAAATTCTTGTACTCTTGTTGAGATGCTATGTGTGCCGCAAGTCAATTCCTAGTCAACCAATTTAAGCACTCTTTAAATTCTTTCATGATTAAAGAATAGAAAAAGAAGGAATCTCTTTGATTAATCCTATCAAAGCAAAAGTTGCTGAATTTATTAAATCATTTATATTTTTAGCTACCTTTTTAAAGTGTTGTCTTATTTATTTTTTATTTATATTTTTAAATTTTAAACTTCTACTTTAAAAAAATAAACAAAAAAAATATAATTATTTAATATTAAATATTATATTCATCTAAATAAAATATATTATATTATATTATATATATTATAAAAAATATATATATCTTTATTTATATAAAATATATTTATATTGTATTCATTACTTATTTTCATATTATTGTTTTAAATTTTTGTTATTAATATTTTTTAATGATTAGTAGAAATTTTTTAAAAATAAAATAATAAAAGTAATTATTTATTATAAAAAAAAATAGAAAAGTAACATAAAAATAACACATGTAAATTAAACATCTACTAATATTCACAATTTGTTCTTCTACAAATCATTCACATCTTATGATAAAAGTGTACTCTCAAATATTCAAATATTAATTTAGTATCTTTTAATATTATAATATATAATTAATATAATCCAAATTCTAACAACAAGATATAAATAACATAAGAATGTTATATAAACACACATTTTAATATAAGTCAACTCACCTATACAAGTCTCTTACTTTGAAGTAAATTCCAGCATTTATATATGAATCAACATGTGGCTTGTGGGGCTTATAACAAAATATGAAGCATGGTTGAATTAGATAAGGGAGAAAAGTGCACAATAAGGCATGTACATAAACAGTCTCACAAAAGCCAAAATCAAAGTTGCTACTATTGATTTATAATGTATTGAAAATTTAATTATCAACATTTTGATACAAAATAAGGCAATGTACAATGAGAAAGGACAATATATATTTTTAAATTATAAAAGGGCATATATTTTTAGTAATTTTGGTATAATTTTTTATATACATATATATATATATATATATATATATATATATCAAGTTCTTATAGCACTTTCAGAATAAATAAGTTAATTTGGTATCATTATAATTATTATATAATCTCTCAAAATAAAAGTAATGCTTTAAAATATATTTTTATATTAAATTCATATTTTTATCTTCACTTAGAATTTAAATCTTCTCATGGTTAAATAAAGGTATTTTTTTGTAGAATTATAAAAATGGTTGCTAAATTCTAAATGTTCTTTAAGACTAAATAGATACACATGTATTTAGAGTCTATTTGGTCTATAGACAATGGTCTTAAGGATTCTCTTCAAAATGAGTTTAGAGTTTGCTATTAAATATGATGAATTAACTAAATACTTAAATAAATTGGTATAAGGTAGTTGGACTATGATAAAGGAAGAATTGTAAAAAATAACATTATTAAATATATCTTATATTTATTATCAATATTTCCTAGTAATTGCAAGTAAATCAATCTATTCAAAATAAAATTAAATAGCACTTTATAATAATAGAAAATAGCATGATAGTAGAACATGCATTCAAAGAATATGTTAAAAGGGTTGTCAATAGTTCTTTACAAAGATATTTTATAAACTTTGTATACAAATTTTGTATAAGTGAATATATATATATATATATATATACATATATATATATATATATTTATTTATTTAGAATATATATATATATATATTTATTTATTTAGAATATATATATATATATATATATATTTATTTAGAATATATATATATATATATATTTATTTAGAATATATATATATATATTTATTTAGAATATATATATATATATATATATTTATTTATTTAGAATATATATATATATATAGAGAGAGAGAGAAAAAGAGAGAGATCTTATTAATAAATAATATTTAGAGATCTTATTAATAATTTATAAAAATTAATAAAATATATAGTTTTATATATAATTCTTTTATATATATATTTATAAGATTGATCTTCAAAATAATTAAATAATATATGATTATAATAGACTATTATTATCATATTACTTAATTATATAAATATTAATATATTTATTAAAGTTTTAATTAAATCTATCAATTGATATAGGTGTTTATATACATATATATTTATTTTTTATCTATAATTTTATTTTTAGTATGTACATATACATGCCTATATTACATAATAAATAAGAATAAGCTTTTGCCAAAAAATAACATACAAAAAAATAATCAAAAAATATAAACAACATCTTGTGTTGGCCACAAGTTTGTATGCACTATCACTTGAGGTTTGGATGGGCTTCACTTTAAGTTGCATAAACTTCACATGTTTTTAAAACCCAAAAGAAAATTTCTATTCACAGCTTAAGTTATTTCTAAAGTAAAAGTAAAATAATTCTAAATTGTCTTCTACATGTGTTTTCTCTTCTTCATATATTCCTATAGTTGGTTTTCTTTGGATTTAGTTTTCTCCTCTTCACAAAATAATTGAGTATTATTCAAGTAATCATTTTTCATGTTAACTCATTATTTCTACATTTTTTCCAATCTTGCTATCTTCTTTCTCGAAATCTCGAGGAGCGGACGCGGATCGAGGGCGGCACCCGAGTCCAGTCGGAGACCCGTGCCCACTCTGCCTTCAAACCCTAATTTCGGGACGGGGGGTCTGGGGAGACGGCACTTGGACGGAGCAATTGTCTCTTGGTGGTGATGGCTCTCGACCGATGTCTGCTTGCTTGCTGCTTTTGATTCTGTAGGATTGCGACAACCTTGAGGAGCCTCGGGTTGCGTGTCAAGCGTGGAAGCTGGAGCTGAGGATGATAACAGATCGACGAAGGGTGGCGTTGTGAAGGTAGAGACCGCGGGAGTGGCAGTGTTATTGCAGCAGTGGCGGAGGAGCCGATTGCCATGGACGGCTCGGAGAATCATGGGAGGGGGCCGACGGGGGCGACGCCCGAGCAGATCGACGTGGAGAGCTACGCGAGCCTGTACTCGGGGCACACGAAGATCGCTCGCTTGCATTTCATAGCGGATCATAGCAATTCCCGCAATTTGGAGCTCGAGGCGTTGCGGATGGCGTTGGATGAGATTCGGAAGGGGGAGAACACGGTATTGTTCAAAGAGTGTGTGGAGAAGATAAACGGGCGCCTAGGGCCTGGTTACGGATTGGACCAGGAGTGGATTGATACGGTGGAGCGCCGGGCTGCACAGCGGCAGGAGAAGCTTGAAATGGAGCTCAACGGATATAGGGTGTCCGTCTAGCCCTTTCTTTCTGGATAACGAATTTTAGGGCTAACCTTCAACTATTTGCCAGTGACGAAAGTGAAATTTGTATGGCCTTCTTAATCAAGTTTCTTATATTTATTTGTGATGTCTCCTTGTGATCTAATCAAGAATATGCAAGGTTCTTTTTAACAAGTCGTTTTCAACAGACAAACCTGATCAAAGAGAGCATTCGAATGGGCTACAATGACCTTGGCGATTTTCATTATGCTCGCGGTGACCTTCAGCAAGCCTTCAAATGCTACGTGCGGACACGGGATTACTGCACAACCTCCAAACACATAATTGCTATGTGCTTGAATGTTATTCTGGTTAGCATTGAGCTTGGACATTTTGTACATGTCTCAAACTACGTTTCAAAAGCTGATCAGACTCCTGATGTGCAAGACCCCGTCGTGTTAGCCAAACTCAAGTGTGCAGCCGGTTTGGCACACCTTGAGAGTAAGAAGTACAAGTTAGCCGCACGCAAGGTACTTAGCTGATTCTTTTCTAAACGTTTTTTTATTTTTATGTTTTGATTCGGGACAGAAGCCGCAATCCAGTTTGAGTTACGTACTTCGGAACTCTGTACTTTCTGAGGTTGTAAATTAAGTTTCATCTTAGGCTATAGAAATTTGGCTTTAGGTTTTGAATGAACTATTAAACCATTGGTTGTGATAGGCGAGATGTCCCTTGAGGAGTTAAAGTGAGAAGTTCGGATTAGCATATAGAGGCGTTACTGCTCATGCTATTGGTTTGGTACGCAGTTTGTTGACACGAACTTTGAGCTGGGAAGCAACTACTCAGATGTTATTGCTCCTCAAGATGTTGCAACATATGGAGGTCTTTGCGCGCTTGCATCGTTTGACAGAGCGGAACTTAAAGTAAAATACCAAACCCTCTTCTAAATTTTTTTAGTGATCTTGCTGGCTGGTAAACTCAGCTATCGTAGCTTTTATCAAGAGTTAGTAAGACGGATTTAATTCATTTTAACCATGTTCAATCTATTGTCAATTGATAGAGTAAAGTGATCGACAACATCAATTTCCGCAATTTTTTGGAGCTGGTCCCTGAAGTGCGAGAGCTGATCCATGACTTCTATGCGAGGTATGAGTTTTGTTCAGTACCAACTTTTACCTCTATATTATTTGCTAATTGCAAAGCTTTGATCTGTGGTCTATGGGGTTTCCACTCTTAATAGGCAATAAGTTGTTGGTGATCATAGAATATTAGCTGTAAAGCCTCTTCAATTTTGCCGCAATGCGAGAGTTTTGCAATACATGACTTGCGTAGCAGGTTTCTCTGAAAAGAAAAGAGAATATATGATTCGTAGTGTTCTCAGAGTACGCATGTTTAAATGTCACAAATCACAATAGCCAAATTTTACAAATCATGTGAACCAACTTATAAGTCCAAACTCTTAAATTCACATATGATCAAGCAAAATTCAATAGCGCTGTAATTTGGACGTTTCGTTGCACTGGTCTTACATTAACTACCGGCTCTCCCCGTTCAGTGATTGGTATTAGAAATAAACTTTCCAAAAGCTGGTTGCCCAGTCTGTTTCTCAGCTGAAAGTTTTCAAGAGAACACAAATGGGTTGCTCTGTGCTTGGAGGTTAATTGGCATCGATGTTATCCTGTCAATACGTAGCTGCCAAACGTGTTCTGTCTCATATTTCAGATCGTCTGGTGATTAGTTAAGTAGAGGATATGATCAAGTGTTCTATGGTTGACCTTTGGATGTTTTTTGCAGTCGATATGCTTCTTGCCTAGGGTATTTGCAAAAGCTGAAGCCGAATTTATTGCTTGATATTCATCTATACGATCATGTGGAGACATTGTATGAGCAAATTAGACACAAGGCCCTTATTCAGTACACGAACCCCTTCATCTCAGTAGACCTCAACACAATGGCCAGTGCTTTCAAGACCAGTGTAACAGGGTTGGAGAAAGAGCTAGCTGCACTTATTACGGAAAATCAGATCCAGGTACATTCCAGAGCATTTGACTGTCAAATTTCACTTGTTTTGCTGTGTAATGATTTCTTTCTACACTTTCATTTTTAGAGAAGGCGTTGGATCTCTGCATCGTTAACTCGAGGTTGTTTTGGGGAGTAATTGAAACGCTCAAAGAGTTTTCATGACTTCAAATTCTTTAGTAATCGAAGCAAGTGCCGTGAACTACTTTGGGCGGTATGATGAAAAGAATTGTATGTGTTATGTGACAGGCTCGTATCGATTCACACAACAAGATTCTGTACGCACGGCATGCAGACCAACGGAACACGACTTTTCAGCGAGTACTGCAAACAGGCTCTGATTTCCAGAGAGAAACAAGAGCCATGCTCCTTCGTGCAAACCTAATGCGCCAAGACTTTGTCATGAAGGGGAATCGAAAGCAACCCTAAATAGCCTATGTATTTAAGCTGAAGAATCAGTGTGTAACTCGTATCAATGTCCTCTGAAATATCAGAACCAGGTTTCTTGGTATGCGCTCAAGCAGCCAGCTATTTTACAAGCAAATCCTTGTCTTGTTGAATGATCTTTAACGCATTATAATTATCTTATATATATTTCTTCCAAGTCCAGAAAAAATGTGCAGATAAAAGTATGGTTTACATTGCCTAATGATGTATCACTGTTTTCTTAGAAAACCTTTTGGAATGTGGAATGATTCGAAATTCATGAGAGAAAAGTGTGTAGTTCAAAACGTATCCATTCCCATTTTTCACATCCATTTTCTGGTTTATTTCAATACAATTGTAAAACTCTCATATTCCAACAAATATCTGTTACAAATGCTAAGCAACCATGCTGGCAATGTTCGTGATACTTATATTGATACTGATACTGTTAACCATAAATCCCAAGTACCAAAAACTGATTTTTCAACTACCAACATTGGGTTGCGACAATGCATGTTATGTTTTATTATTTTTCCGTATCAAACTGCACTTAATTGAAAACATATTGATACGTCATTATACATCATTATTTTCATTTGAATAGCGATACTTAAATACATCGATATGCACATTCAAGGGCTAAAACTACTGTGGAGCAAAATTACTGCAACCAATAAGATTAAATCTAATCTTTCAAACTTTACGCAGTGTAAATATTAGTTGTGTTCCAAGGTAATTGTATCATGTAAAATATTTTTTTGTAAAAATGTTCAGTATTAATAAAGCATCAACTATCATATCATATATTTTAAAATTTGTTTCACGTTAACAATTTGTGATAAAGTCAGCTGAATGTGTGTGTGTGTATATAAATATATATAAATATATATATGTATACACACACATACACAAGCATACTCGCACATACGAGGGAAAAAGAGGGGCTCTTCGGATATAAATGGGTGTGATCTCACTCTTGAGCAGGCAATCTCAAACCAAGCAGGAAGCCAAAAGCTCAAAAACAGGATCATGTTGACAGGAATGACGCTGGAGACGCTGTCGGTGACGAGCATCAGATGAAGCAGGTTTGAGTTTGCTTCGAAGTGATCTTCAACAATTTTTTCACCGAAACGAGTTTGCTCACATCTCCACTCCAATCACATCCCCCCGTTGTTCTGATAGCGTTGGATTGGAACCCAGGAACCAAAATTGCTTCTTCAGCAGCAAAAGAAAGAAGAAACGAAGAAGAGACAAAAAGAAATAATAAGATGGAGAAGAAGAATAGAAACGCGCATGAAAAAAAATGAGTGGAGCTGAAAGCAGAACTACGAAATCCACAACGGTGGCGATGGATGAGGTGGTACCAGTATAAATGAGTAAGCCCAAGCGAGAAATAGCGAAGGAGAGGGGATGAGCACCGAGAGCAGGGGCAGGATGCAGAACAGAAGCAGGTGCCCCACCTGAAGCACAAATATCAGAGGCCAGACTTACACAGACACTGATGTAGGCCATGGCAATGTTACCTTACTTCATCAATCTGCATTTTCCACAATCTCAAGTAAATTTGTTTTCGGATCAGCTGGCTGTTTTCCACGTTGGGACTCAATTGACACAAATCGATACAAAACACGTCATGCAGTTGCTAACACTGTAACCCACCGGCGTGTTCTCTGTGCCAAGTCTTTCTTCTCAACATGAGTCTTCAAAGAATTGTGTCAGTTAATGCAACCAGAACACAGTGCACCGTTTTTACGCCCTATTTTCCTGAGACTTGAAAGTTGGAAGGGCAGTGCTTGTTCAGAAGGAGAAGCAGTAATTGGTGCAGTCAGTGATCAGGCATGTTTTTCCCAAGCGGAATTCCTTATTGGGCCGGTGATTTGCGAACGCCGTCTCTTGACAAACTGTGAAATCATGTACATTCTATTCCCAGTGCTAAAAAAATAACGGAATCCACCCTTGCAAGTGAAACTCGTAATGCAGTCTGAATGCATGTGAAAACACCAGCAAAACAGATGAGAAGTGTATACCAAAACTACAAAGTTCTTGAGAGTTGCAGACTTGATGAGTTGTTTTGTTTGTGCGCCAATTAGTCACCCACTTGATCGTATATCTCATGGAAGTCGGTCCGATCGGCAGAGGCTTCCTTTGGACGATGAGGACAGCAACAGGCTCAATAAGGACGAAACCTAGCCACGGGCCTTCCTTCGAATGATCTTGTGTTGAGGGGAGGTCCCATTCTCTGCGGACAATAGCTGCCTCCGGGTCCATATCCGTCCCTGTCCAGATAGTACTCTGGAGGAGGACCCTCTCCTGGACGAGGTTGCGCAATCTTGATTTCGCCGATCTCGTTACCTCTGATCGTTCTTGAACTGCGGGCTGCTGCGGCATCAGCTGCTTTTGGATTATCAAAGCGCACGTAGCAGAACCCTCTCCTCTTCCTGGTCTCCTTCTCCTTAGGGAAGTACACATCCTCCACTTTCCCATACTTCTCGAAATGAACTTTCAGATCTTCTTCGGATAGCACATCGGGGACACCACCCACAAAGATACGACAAGCGTTCTTCTTCAGAAACCCATTCCCTGGACAACCACGTGGTAAGGGTCCGGCCATCCAGCCATATGGCTCCACTTCTGCATGATAATGAGGTGCTTCTGGAATGTATGGAGGATCGACTTGGACGTCGGCACCTGCACCAGAAGATCCAGGAGGTCCTGAAGGGACACTCGGTGGTGGAGGGCAGAGCATTGGAGGCCCAAGGGGATTAGGCCCCAGACCAGCCCCCCACGGAACATACGGCTGATCATATCCTCGGTGCTGCTGCTGTTGCTGCTGCTGCTGCCGGTGAATGTCTTGATCCCGGTGCCACAGTCCTCGTTCTGATGGTCGAGGCTCAGCCCTGCCTACTGGCAGATGCTTCCCTTCTATCTCGTGGGACTCCAACTCCAACTGCCACCCCCGAAACGACCTTTCATCAACCCACGTTGCATCAACACTAAAGTCGAATTGAAAAGAGCAATTTGTCGTCCAATTGTAATCTAATAATGTGATGTTTTGTTCAGGAAAGTGTCCTTCAAATTTCTTGCGCCGTTACATGTCCCAATGCTTGAGGCCGTTTGAAATCTGCTCAATAAGATTAAAAAAAACAGTGCAATTCTAGTGGGTAACTGTTTTGTTCATGCTCACTCGCTTCGTCTGCTCCATAAAGGGTGCGGATTTCACGTTAAGGCTAAGCATCAAGTCCGTTGCTCTGATTACCTTCAGCTTACGAACCTAACTGATACCAAACTGTATGTTAACGTCCATCAGAATGATTGCAATTCATGCGGATTTCCGATCCGGCTCATGCATTAGCTCGAGAATCATTGAGGAACGAGACCGGCAATTACATCCTCGCGGTTCTCACTAAATGACAGCCGATCGCAGATATCCTCAGACCCAGCTCCTGCAAGAACATAATCACCAATCTACACCACAAATTGATCCGACACAGACAAAATATACCCTGATATCATCAATGCACCATGCTAGACTTCACACTGAAGTGGGAAGAAGCAAGAAGTATTCATCCCTCAACCCATACTTCCCATCCGTCCCTGAGCACACTCGATCGCAACAACCAAAACCGATTGCTGTAGGATCAGGAGACAAAGCAATTACCGCACGCTGCACGGCTTCCTCGCAGTCGAAGGAAACGTAAGCGAACCCTTTGGGCAGTTGCGGGGGCAGAACGCGAGGGATGTAGACGTCAATCACATTGCCGAAGTTGGAGAAATGGCGATGCAACACCTCGGCCGTGACTTCGCTTGTTACTCCCGACTTCACAAAAACGCGGTGGCGCTCACGCACCATGGCCGGCGCTGGTGGGGGCGCATCCCCAGGGTACAATCCGACACTCGCAGGGACAAGCGCAGCGGCGCCGGGGCCTCCGAAGACGTGCTGCACACCATCGTCCTCCATCGCCCATCAAATTCTCCTTCAATTCTTGCCTCTGCCCCTCCCTTCCATGGCGTCTCTTCCCCTGTCCTGCTCCTCCTCGTATCCTCGCCGCCCTGCCGCTCTTCTTGCCTCTGCCGCGCGTCAACGGTGGCGGCGCGGTTGCCCTTGCCAACGACGCTAACCGTCGCTGGTCGCGTTCACACGATGACCAACTTCTGCTTCCTCGCAGCTTCCTGTTTGCCTTCACCGCGAAGCTCCTTGGAATCGTGAACTTCTTTTGAGATTGATGTTATTAAACAAAAGATACTTCAAGTCTGATCGTTGTTTTCATTACCAATAAGAATCTCAAATATTTCGTATTAATATGTATCTTGAATTTTTGCCAAGATTATTGGAACATTTTTTTGTTCTTATTTGTATTCAACATTACTTATTGTTTTAAAAAATAATTTTTTTTATAAGATGCTTATTTTTTATGTCTTTATTGTATTCCAAACTAAGAGGATGCAACTTATGATTAAAATTTAAAGTATTCTTTTAAAATCAAACTAAACACATCTTTTATTATGTAAAATACACAAGAATATATATACACATACACAATACATAATAACAATAATAATAATAATAATAATAATCTTATTTAATTATAATCCTATTTATAAATAATAAAAAAAATAGTAGTTATAAAAGCTTTGGACTTATGAGATTAATCAAAATATATACACAACATATATATATATATATATATATATATATGTATACATGAAATATTTAATATATAAAGCTTATGGATTTAAATTTTGATAAATAAAATCATACATAGTATGAGGTAAGTATAAGGTTTTGAATTTAAAAGTTAATAGCAAAAAAATAACATGAAATTAAAGAAATATATATATATCTATATATATTATAATTAAATATTAGATATTTATAATTCACATTAGAATTACAATTTGAGAGGTTAATATTAAATATTAAATATATATATATATATATATATTCTAAAATAAAATAACAAAGATAATAGAGTAAATGAAAATTTAATCTTCCTTAATCTTATAAAAAAAACCTTAAGAATTTATTTTTATTTTAAAATTACTTAATTTATCCTTTTTATAATATATTTTTAAACCTAAAAAATATTTAAGTTTAATATTTTTAGAAAAGTCAATTTTTATTTTTTTCATGTATAAAGATAATTTGAGAATGTTTTAATAATTCAGTTGTAAGATTTTATTTATATATATATAGTAGCAAAAGTTTGTTCTGGTAAATGTGAAGTGTGTTTTCAATCATCACACACCAATTTTTTTAAAAGCAATTTTACTTCCTACTAGTAGAAACCACATACAAAAATCACAGACACGAATAAAAAAAATTAAAAAATGAAGAAATCTGAAGCCGAAGGTTAAAGCCAAAAGAAATGCAAGAGATATATATGTATAATAAAAATAAAAGAGAAACTACGGAAGAAAGAAAGGGTAGGATGACGTGTTAGTGAGCAGGGAACAAGGGGAAGAGGCAGCGTGGAAGCTGTCCTGGCAAGGGTGGGGGTCTTGGGGAACCCTGAGAAGGGCGGGGTCGGGGGGTGGAAACGAGGGGTGGTGGTGGTAGTGGTGGTGTGAAGGTGTTGATGTTGATGTTGATGTCCTTGTTGGTATCCCCCCCCCCTCCTCCCCTTTCCCTCTTCCCTTCTCCCCTGCTTCCCCCTTCCTCCCTTTCCTTCCATCGATCGACCGATCCGTTTTTGTTTGTGTAAGTGTGTGTGAAAGAGTGAGAGAGAGAGAGGAAGACAGAGAGAGAGTTGCATCCCTCGCTCGCTTGACCGCATTCCCTTCCAATTTGGACTACTGAGGATTCGCACCACCCCCGCTCGGATTCCCCATCCTCCCTCGCCTCTCGCCATCGCATCACATCGCCCAGGGACGTGCTGTTGCATAAGCATAAGCACACGAAGAAGAGGAAGAAGGAAGAGGAGGAGGAGGAAGCAAGAGGAGAAGGAGAGCAGGGAGACGAAGCTAGCCTCATCGTCGTCGCCCTTCACTGGTCGGGGTTCCGTTGGGCGCACGTTCCCTCAGGTAGATGCCCAGGTCACTGGTATGGGGTTGGGAGGGTGAGCTCGCGGTGGGGTGGTGCATGGGCCCTGAGAGTGAGAGAGAAGAGAGAGTCGGCTGAGATGTGCGTAGGTTAGCGCGATGGACTTGGTAGGGTGTGGTGAGGTTACGTGCTCTGGATTCGCTGCAACGTCCAGGCATGCGCCCTGCCCATGGCCGTGATGGCAGGGCGACCTTGATGCTGGCACTGAAGGTGGAATGTCGTTGCTGAGGGTTGTGTTGGGTTGCAGACGGATTTCTCCTTTTATATTGTCTTTCGTTGCAGGCTATGAGGTGGTATCGGTCTATCGAACGGTATAGGCATTGGGTCGTTTCGTATGTTGGGAATATGCCGTACGCTGTTTCCACTGTAAATTTAACAAAAGCAAAAATAGAAAAAACTAGGTCTTTGGGTTACGTTGCTTCGTTTCCCTTGGGCGTGACCCGTTCCCGCATTGTTCTCTCGTTGGTTTTCATTTCCTTCGTTTTGTGGGCGAGATTTGCCCGGAAATGTTGCGCAGATTCTTTCGCGCAGGAGTCTTTGCTGTGTCGGCTCTGTGTACATGTGTGAAGGCGTTTCTTACAGCTTTGGGATAGAGCACACACCCTGAGATTGTAGTTGTCCAAGGTAGATTTAGTGCTCTTACGAGTTTTATTTTTCATTTTAGGGATGATATTCAAGGGGAAGAGATTCTGCTGTGTAGCCTGTTTGATTTTGAAGCGGAGGATGACAACCTCCATGTTTGCTGTTTCATTGTTTTCGTACCTGTGATACGCAAGAATTTCCAGAGTAATGCTATGTATTATTGGCAGAGAAATGTAAAATTATGAAATTTCAGCCGTAGGTTATTAGGGTATTTTCACTAATAAATTCTACTTTGCGACGAGGATCGCCTTGTTGGAGGGCATTTGTTCGTCGGTTTAGAATATCTCCACGTCCCGAGGATCGCATGCTTAAAAGATGACTTGAAGCAGATCCTCTATGTCAAATTTTGGTTTTTGATTTGAATGTTCATTTTTATTCCTTTGTTTATTTATGGAAACTGGAGACTTTTTCTAAACCCTCGTCCGTTCGACTTTCCGTATGATCACTCGCTTGCATTGAATTCACCCTTTTGTAGCACATACTTCACGAGTTTCCTCACACCTCATGTTGGCTACTACTTCATTATTGTATTGTAGAGTCGTCCAAGATGAATCAGGCTAAGAAGAAGAATTTCAAGATAGAGCCGTTCAAGCACAAGGTCGAGATGGACCCTAAGTATGCCGAAAAGACCTGGAAGATACTGGAAGATGCTATTCATGAGATCTATAACCACAATGCCAGCGGGCTGAGCTTTGAGGAATTGTACAGGTGAGAGCTGTTCTTCGTATGAACCGGTACCCTTGATAGTCTGCACATTAACCTCTCTGAGGAGTTGCAGAATTTGTCTGGACTTTCGATACTTGCTTGGATTTTCGTTTGCACCGACTATCCTTGGTTTGTGGGCTGTGGTGCTCTAAGGTGGAGTTTTGTTTCAGCCCTCATTTGGTGATGATCTACGAGATTGATCTTATATATTCGGTACTTCACGTGACTAATTTAGTATTTCATCAATCATGAATTGGGGTTTCAACATGTTCAGGAATGCGTACAACATGGTGCTCCACAAGTATGGAGAGAAACTCTACTCAGGAGTTATGACGACAATGACGCAGCATTTGCGGGAGATAGCACGAATTGTTGAAGCAGCTCAAGGGGGTTTGTTTCTGGAAGAGTTGGATGTGAAGTGGCGTGAGCATAACAAGTCTCTTCAGATGATCCGAGATATATTGATGTACATGGATAGGACATTTGTGAACAATTTCAACAAGACCCCAGTTCATGAGTTAGGTTTGAACCTGTGGCGAGATCACATTGTGAGGTCACCAAAGATACGGGATCGGCTCTTGCGTACACTGTTAGACCTTGTGCACAGAGAGCGGACAGGAGAAGTAATCAACCGAGGCCTTATGCGGAACATTACGAAGATGCTTGTCGAGTTAGGGACTAACGTATATCAAGAAGATTTTGAAAGTCCATTTTTGGATGCAGCATCTGATTTTTACAGGTTGGAATCTCAGCAGCTCATTGAGACTAGTTACTGCCCAGATTATCTGCACAAAGCTGAGAAGCGGTTGAATGAGGAAATCGAAAGAGTAGCACATTACCTAGATTCCAAAAGTGAGGCAAAGATAACTCAAGTTGTGGAGAGGGAGGTCATTGGGAACCGCATGAAACTTTTGGTGGAGATGGAGAATTCTGGTCTAATTTCCATGTTGATCGACGATAAGTACGATGATCTAGGAAGGATGTACAGTCTGTTCCGTCGAATTTCCACTGGTTTGCAAACAATGAGGGAGCTTATGACTGCTCACCTACGTGAGACAGGAAGACAGCTTGTTACTGATCCGGAAAGGCTGAAAGATCCAGTTGAGTTCGTTCAGCGCCTACTTGACGAGAAAGACAAGTACGATAGGATCATTCAGCAGTCTTTCAACAATGACAAGATGTTTCAGAATGCTCTGAATTCCTCGTTCGAATATTTCATTAATTTGAATATTCGATCACCTGAGTTCATTTCCTTATTTGTAGACGACAAACTGAGGAAGGGACTGAAAGGTGTGAGTGAAGAGGACGTGGAGTTGGTATTGGATAAGGTAATGATGTTGTTCCGGTATTTGCAAGAGAAAGATGTGTTCGAGAAGTATTACAAACAGCACCTGGCAAAGAGGCTGCTGTCTGGCAGGACTGTGTCGGATGATGCAGAGCGTAGTCTTATTGTGAAGCTGAAGACGGAATGTGGATATCAATTCACATCGAAACTGGAGGGGATGTTCACGGACATGAAGACATCTCGGGATACTATGCAGGGATTCAATGCAACATCGGCTGGTACTGAAGGGAACGAGGGTCCGACTCTTACTGTGCAAGTACTGACCACTGGTTCATGGCCAACTCAGTCAGGTGCCCGCTGTAACATGCCAACGGAGATTCTAGCAATGTGCGACAAATTCAAGATGTACTATTTATCAACCCATACAGGTCGGCGTTTGACATGGCAAACAAACATGGGTACTGCAGATTTGAAGGCCACATTTGGGGATGGAAATAAACACGAGCTGAATGTATCTACGTATCAAATGTGCATTTTGTATCTTTTCAATCAGGCAGACCGTCTTACGTATAGGGAGATTGAGCAAGCAACTGATATACCAGCACTGGATCTGAAGAGGAGTCTGCAATCATTGGCATGTGTGAAAGGGAAGAATGTGTTGAGAAAGGAACCCATGAGCAAGGATATAAGCGAGGACGACGTTTTTGTATTTAATGACAAGTTCTCTAGCAAGTTTTACAAAGTCAAAATAAGCACCGTCGTGGCTCAGAAGGAGAGTGAACCTGAGAAGCAAGAGACACGTCAAAAGGTTGAGGAAGACAGGAAGCCTCAAATTGAAGCAGCTATTGTGAGAATCATGAAGTCAAGACGTCTTCTTGACCACAATAACATTATTAGCGAGGTAACGAAGCAGCTCCAAGCTCGCTTTATGCCCAATCCTGCTGTGATCAAGAAGCGCATCGAGTCTTTGATTGAGAGGGAGTTCTTGGAAAGAGATCGCGTAGACCGAAAATTGTATCGGTATCTCGCTTGAAGCGGGTAGGTGCAGAACTAATGATGTGCTGGAGATGAGCAACAGATGTGCTACAGGTCATTATATCAGGTTTTTCTCCTGTCTGGAGCTCATCTGTCACACAACCTATCCAGGATGGTAGTATCTTCTGTCGTTCATCTTACTACTGCATTTCGTGTTTACTCCAGTCTCATTGCTAGATCATCGGCTCTCTACGTTGATTGTCAGGACTTTCGTAAACCTGTTCAATATTTCTTTTGAGTTTCGACATTCAAGTAGGTGGGGGTACATTATAAATGCGAGGATCAACTTCACAGAGCCTAACGTTGATTTAGGATTGTTTATGTCCCACAATGACTCGGGGAAAGAGGCCTGCCTAGGTGTATTTTGTAAGGTAGCCTTGAGCACTAGCAGGGTGTACATAATATTTGCTTATTGAATGGGTGAAGGTAATGAAAAAATGTAGGGTTTTGCATCACGTAGTTCAGTAGCTGAGACCATCTTTTCTTCGACTACGGGATGTATGGTTTTTTGAAAGCGTGGGCTGCACCCATTGTGTGGTGATTTTAATCGTTGGCCTCCAGTGTAGAAGATTTGACTTCTGATCCACTAAATCTACCATGCTCAGAAGACAATGGTCTTTGTTTTGCCCTTTTTAAAAATAGTGCACATGATTCTCACAAGCAATGTAATGGTTTAGGCGGGGCCTCATCAACTGTTCTTTTGAGAACCTTTTTAATTTTTTTAATAATATATGAAAAACTGTTTTGATCACGTAGTTACTTTAAATTATTAAATTATGATTATGTATCAATTTACAAATCGCTGCACTGATATACATTTCCAGTTAACAACAAGATATGTTAACATAGTTTGGCAGTTTCACATCTGATTGTCAGCCCATTTACTAAGTATGTGTCGTGACACAACTCACTAATAATCAAACACAAGTTAGTCACATACAGACCAGCATCATCATTTTAAAATTGATTTCTGTAAAGTGTTCCCCTAAACCTGATTGTATAGAAATTTGAATGAGCATGTTTGATACTTTTATTTTTCTTGGTAAATTTTTTAGATGTTAAATTTCAAATATGTTAATATTATAAATTTCTGGGTGATGAATTAATGTACAAAATTATATCGTTAGTTCTACTCATAAATAAATGAAACTAGTATTTTTTTTTTGTTATGACATACTCCTGATATTATAACACCTTATTTAACAAATTGTGCATTGTAATTAAGTGTGAAGTAGTGAAACATTTTGTTTAAACAAAAGGTAAAATACTTGTAAATGATTAAATAAATAAAACTAAGTTTCAGACTTTGGTTAATTGGATTTTTTAAAATCTATTCATGTAGGCGGATTTATCTTGTATGAAACATCATTTAAACAAGGTTATTCAAATTAGGTACCAAAATTAAAAACAAAGTTAATTAGCTTTACAATGTTTCCAAAGCACTATCTCATAATATTTGTTGCTCTTAAATTTGATTATTAAAGATCTTAAGTTTTGTTGGACAAAGTGTTATTTTATTATAGATTAAATTTTTGTTTTTCTATTTCGTAATGGTAGATTGTATTTCCAAATTCTTAAAATAGATATATTACTTTAAAAAAGTTGCCGTCATAAAAATTATTACAGTAAATAACAGAAGAATTTAAAGAGTTCTTTACATTCTGTATAATCGTTGAATTTTTTTTCTAAGATTGAAATTCATTAAAATTTTATTTTAATCTGTATGACGATTTTAATTTATTATTATTACACTTTCATACGTTTTTAAAACTTATTCAAAAAAAAATCATGACTCACATATTAAGCAAAATTCTGAAAAATATTTTCGTGGTTTATAATAACAATGGCATTAATATTCAGTTAAAAAATAAATACACAAAAGATAAAAGAGTAAGAGAGAATGAAACGAACAGATGAACGACGGACCGTTGCAAGAATGAAGAAACTAATTAACGACAAGCGAACGAACAAGCAGACGACGGACGAACGGTTGCACGAACGAACGAAAAAGACAATTTGTCGGTACGCCATGAATCTCACCGACGCATGAAATTGCGTCACACATCGCCGCCAGCGTGACAAGCGCGGATCTACAACCACCCATTCAGACCAGCCACACTCACCACTCGATCGAACAGAGACAATGGTCCCTCCGATCTAGTTTTGAATCGGAAGCTTGCAGCAACGCAGCAGATTTCTGCAGGAAGCTCAGCGCTTCCAGATCGTTGCCGGGAGATGTCAGTGAAGAGATGCAAGTAATCGGGGACACAGATCATCAGGTATTTAAGTTACGAGAGTTCATTCCTTCAGAGACAAAACGTCAATACTTTTAGCATTTGCTTCTCTCGAGGAATAACATACAAAAGATGGTACACTGCATAGGGCGACCACGGCGTTCACTGTAATGGCACCTGGGTGTGAAGCATGCGGTGGGCTTCGTTGCTAACTTCTACGGGATCGGGATTAGTATAGCACTGTATGCACACAGAATCTCCCAGGACAGAACGTGAGTTGCGTAGAAACTTAGAGAATCAGCGTCAGGAGAAGAACTGACAGTAAGCACACGCTACTTCTTCTTACTAAACCAACTAGTCTTGGTCATGGCGATGTCTGGGTTTCGGACCTTGGAAGCAGACGGTGCGCTCCACCTGTTACCAAGTTTTGCAGAAATACTCCACAAGGAGTCTCTCAAGGAGGAGCTGCCGGAGGTTTTGGTGGGAGCTGGAACAGACAAGGCATTGCTGGTGCCACTGATGGTGTTACTTGCGTCGCCGCTCGACATTATGGTCTTCGACTTCAAGAATGAGAACTTGGAACTCTTCGCTATTCCGCTGGCAAGAAGCCAACGAGAGCCTGATTGCAACTGTTTCGGCGTACCCCACTCTACTTGTTGCTTGTTGTCACTAGATGCTTCATCACTAACTTTCAGTCCTGATACAGTTATTTCTTTGATTTTGAAACTAGGTTTCTTAGGACGGGTCTCCTCATCGTCGAAGCCTTCGTGGTTACCGGTTAGGGAAACCCGTCGGCCGAACTTCAATTTGGGCATGGGAGGAACTACAACTCTCTCCGCTTGTACAAGAGCCATCATAGGAGCTCCGACAGGCTCGAAATTCCGGAGAGGGTCCCGCAGCTGCACTAGCATAGCTAGCGTGATGGTGTCACCCATGAAACCATGCGCATCATCTGACCCGTCTTCATTCTGCCTCCCTCCTTGGTTACGGTTCTTATATTTGCTGGGTACAATGTCCCCATGAGCAGCATGATGAGCGGCCACTAATGCCATCGCGTTGCCGTCGTCCTCGTCAACCACACCGGCATCCAGTCGCATCCATTCGTCCAAGGAAATGGCCATCGAAAAGTCGTCGTCGTCCAACGCTCCGGAACTATCTGCACCCCCTCCTTCTGCGAGCCTCTTGTTTGCTGCATCGTCAAGAGACTTTCTGCTTCTCTGTGTCCTGCTATAGCTGTCTACGGAAGACCTTTCCCAAGGACGGGGTTGCACTACATACGGCGATTCCTCTTCAGCCATGTCTAATTGAATCTTCAGGCCGTCTAGAGTCAACGGTTCTAGCTTTTGCATCGCCATGGGCGCCAGGTCTTCCAAAGACATGTACGTGTCCTCACTCTGAACGGAACTGCTTCTTCGCCTTGATGAGGTAGGCGGCCCCCCAAAACTGGCGCGACGACCGGGTGTCCTCGACAGTGAGTAGGCAGATGACCCGCCATAGTTGCGGTGAGTATCTGAAGTATACTCCAAACTAAGTCGAGTACGCACCCCCTCTGAAGATGCATATCTGCACAAAACCCATTGCAAAACTGAGAAGTGGGGAGGCAAACGAGCTTGACAAGTAAGAAATTTAGGTTGAACAACATTCGAAAGGGACGACCAACAGGTCTCCGCAATCAGACATCGTCTTCACCTTCATGATTTCCATCAACAATTCACAGGAATACTGTATTACACAGACGTCAATAACACGACTTCTCGGTTACCTTCAATTTAACAGGTCTGTGTATGAGCCTCTCGATCGTCCCATTTAAAGCAAAGGCTGGTAATACGAGGCAGTAAAGTGCATGAAAGAAGAGAACTAACCCAAGTTGTTCTTGGCCCTGTCGAGTTGCTTGAAAGGAAACAAGCCCTTCACTTGCGATTTGCTCCACACTCTTTCCTGTGATATCATCCAAGGGCATTGTCAACATGGCCTGGTGCGTCATTCCATCCATGCCCACTGCTGCCATCCGTTGTAAAACAGCCAAGGAGTTGGCTCCGCTATCCATAGGCACTACAACAGGTTTGGACACCTGCATGACGAGGTTGCTGCCGCTGGTTTCCTGAAAGTTCAAGGGGCTCATCGACCTCAAAGAACCCCCGCCTCGAGTTGGAACCTCGGAACCAAGACCATAGCCCAAAGACGGTGGGTCATACGCCACCATGGCATAGGGGTTGCCAGTATCATTCGTCCGACGAGATCCCTCAAACGATTTCTTATTTAAACCCCACTCTTGCATGAGAGCCTCGGTCTCTGCATCTTCGAGCATCTTGACTTTGTTCTTACTGCGCATTGTTTGCGTTGCCTTATGGAGTTCTGATTCGGCAGCTTCCACGATAGAGGCTAATTCAACATCTTCCTCACCACCCCAATCTGCACATGGTCAGACCCTCACTGTTTACCGACACGTACGCTGTCGACAAACCAAAGCTAGCATTCAATACCTATGCTTGAATCAATCCAAGCAAAAAAATAAAAATAAAAATAAATAAATAACCTCACATCGGCTGATTTAGTATACGGTAGTGTGACAATACATTCCTTTATCAGGTAAGATGCAACTAACAATACAACCACAACCAATCGAACTCCCAAATACCTCTAATAGGACCTAAGGAAGAATAATTAAGATACTGCTCGTTGTTAAGTGAACCGCAATATGAAATCGAATCAAGCAAACTCACCTGAATTGTTGTTCTCAGCTGGTTGCATGGGTACATTGAGAGATATTTTGGTAGGTTTAGGACCGGGACTACGGTGAGTGGATACACCATCTAGAGAGAAGTCTGGAACCTCAGACCTATCAATAGATGTTAACTCAGATATTTTCATATTTAACCCCAAACCACCATCAGTAGATGCCTCCCTTTTAGACTGCTTCGGCAACGAAGTGCGAGAAGATACTTGTTCGCGGGCAGAAGTAACACGTACAGGTGATGGTCGTGTTTCACTTGCCAGAAGGCTGAGAAATTCACCCTCAACAGGGTCAAATTCATCATCTGATACTGGAGCCTGGTTGAGTGGTTCTCTCGAATCCAACTCACCCCCACCAGGAAGCAAAGAGAGAAGTTCTTCCTCCGTCATATCCTCTTTCTCATCCGACTCCTGCGCCTTTACACCCAGAGATGCCAGAAGCTCTTCCACTTCTTGTTCGTCGTCAATTGGTCTTGATGCATGCATGGCAGTACGAGAATCCTCGTCATTAGTAGCACGTCTCTCGACTACCTTCGCCTGAGTCGGAACATTTCTTGCAGCTCTAGGTGAAACTTCCTTCCCATCTGTACACGTTTCACATGAGTCTTTTAGAATTTGTTTCAACAAACACGACTGACACGTTGTCTTGCCAACCACCAGTCATTTATCTAGATGTAAACTACACGGAAGGCACTGAATTTGCTCCAACGCCAGCATAAAAATCGTTAGCGAATGCCATCCGGCGAAAGACTTTCACGACGACATTCCAAGACGGTATGCTCTACTGTTGTATATGGCGCGGTAAGAGTAGGTACGAAACGAGGGACATGTCCCCTAAACTCAAGCAGCACACGTCAGGTTTACTTGTTTTCGCTGAGAGAGTCAGCACAAGACGGTGAAATTATAACCGTTGAATTGTGACTGCGTACCTTCTTCATATTGACCCACTGCTTCTTGAGACGCGTTAATATCATACGGTTTTGCGTGAGAGAATACACTGACGTTTCATGCTGTCTGTTTCCCTTTAGAAACGCAAGCATGCTTTCATTTCGGATGCATCACAAATTCGACTGAAGGAATTGTCCACTGACAAGCCTACTTCTTCTCCTTAATCAACAACTGGAAGTGCTAGCTCACCTTTTTTCCCCCACTTCCTCTTCCCCTCTACCTGTGCGAACGTTCTCATCCGGCTCGTCATGTTAGTGTGTGCGTGTGTGCAGCCTCGGTAGTGGCGGCATGAGAATATGAATGCAAGTCTCTTTCAACAGTACCACAGGAGAGAACATGTTTTACCTAGATTCAAACGCTCCATTTCATGATAGTCTGCTTGATGTTCTGACGATGAAGGAGAGTGATAGCCCTCGGAGGTGTATCGAGATGGCGATGCATGACTAGAAGTGGGAGAACTACTGAATGATCGCGAAGCTCGTAAGACAGGCGATTCTCCGAATTTGGAGCTTGGTGTTGTGGAGGAATTGTGTGAATCTTCTTTCTGGAACTCACAGCCGAAAGTGACGACTAGAGTGGCAGCTTGAGCCTTTCCTGAGAGCTTAAAACTAGTCGTCCAAGAGCCTCGCTTGTTGTCGTCGTCATCATCCTCCATTGTCTCTGGCAACAATCTAGTGAGGTCCAATTTATGTTTCCCGAGATTCAGCTCATCAGCATCGGGTGCAATTACAGACAGTGTAAACAGCTTCGACTCCAACTTCATCCCCTTTGCACCATTTTTTGACCCATGTATAGAGCTCCTTATGCTAAGCGTCTCTTGAAATTCTGCGTGCCCTTGGAAAACCCTAACGGGCGTGGTCTGGACACCAGCGTCATCTCTCTTTGAAAAACAGACTGCCAGACGGAGACCATTCATGGAGGCAGGCAAGCCTTCAATCCGATGCACATAAACCGTGAACAGACAATTGTATTTCTTCTGTCCTACATGTGCGATAGATTGGAACGGCTTCCAACCCCACATGCCCTTCTTCTTCTCGGCTGGAACTTCCACCTTCTTCCTGACATCCGCATCACTATCCTTGAGTCCACGAATGTTGCTCGCCACGGGAGAGTTTTTGCTGCGCCCCCTCGGACTTTCATTCCTTTCCTTCGCAACCTCTGCCATCAAGCCCATATCCAGTGAGTCACCACTGGCGCCTTTAATTGACGCCTGAGGCGACCTTCTCAACTCTTCGCTACGATCGCTCTCCACCGTCTCCCTCCTCACTACCGCTCTGCCATCACCTTTGCTCTGTCCTGCATAATACAACGCCAGATTCAACGCCTCCAAATCCTGCAACAACTGCCCCTCCACGGGCTGCCTTCCTTTGGGCGACGAGCTAACCTTTGTCTGCACCATCGTTTGTCACACCCCCACTCTCCACCTCTTCAGCAATCCCAACTCCTTCCCCCAAACAATCTACATCACACCCGCTACCTCAAAATTCATGACACGCAGCCACCACCCCTTAACGCCGGCTCTAGCCGCACGCCTCGCCCGTTTCGACACCATCACCAGTTTACCTGTACTCGCACCGCGATGGATATGAGAAAAAACCACCCATCTAGCCACCCACAGACAACAATTCCCGGGATAAGGGACGATAAGCGTGGCAATCTATCTGGTCACACCTCAAGCAGTCAGTCGCTGTGGTGGCTCCAGTTGTAGCCAGAGCTGAGGACTAGCAACATTATCGCAAAAGACAGTCCGACCAACCAGATCCAGAGCTGCGAGAGACAACAGTGGTGGCCATCCGCAAACCCATCACGCACACTTTCCACGAGCTCGCCCTGGCTGATCGTTAACCGGAGGCCATTTTTCCATTCGGAATCCACGCCGCGCACGCTTGAAGCTCCTCATCAGTCTACCGCGAGCCGCGACGACGACGACGAAAGCAAGCCCCGGCGCACACGTTCCCCTTCTCGATTCCTCCCGTTCCCACTAGTTCCCGTTCGTTCCCTTCTGTTCTCATGCGTTCCCATGGTCATAAAGTTTCCTACACACAGATTCTTCCATTCTTTCTCACTCATTCACGGTGGATATGTTAAATTGATCTTTCGACTCTGGGTATACAAAGGAAAGGTGCTTGTGGGTAGTGTATAAAAATATGGTTTTTGGGCTTGTCTGCCCCAAGGCCTGATCCAAACAAACTTCGATGTTGAAGAAAACAAGAATTGGATATTTATTTTCTTTGCTTTTCAGGCATTCACTTAGCCTTGATTCTAG